>ML058480.1:2344571-2710072 GCA_003013855.2 Liriodendron chinense | reverse complement strand
ACTGGCGCTAAACAAGGGGCTCATCCGACAAGTAAGGTTGTCACTATAGAGAGTCTTTCCACTCAATTCCCTATGTGAGTTGAGTGTAGAGTTTGTTTGTCAAACTCAAATTAGGGTCGTTTGCTGATCCTTGGCTTATTAGTTGAGCTTAAAACTCTAGGGATGTTAGTCGTTCCTTGGCACGTTTGTCGGCCTAAAGACTAGAAGCTGTTTGGCGCTTCTTGGCTTGTTTACTGAGCCTAAATAAAGTCTCCAAGGGGAGCCTTCGACACGGGAGTGAATGTGCGTTGTCCTTAAGTAGAACTTGAGGTGACCTTGAGTAGGTCGCATAGGTTGGGAGGAACTTATAAATTCCTCAGTTGGGTGGAGCCGATTTAAAGCACATTGGTTGGGAGGAATCAGATTTAAACTTCTTAGTGAATGCCGGTGTGCTCAAAGGGGTTGAGTACTTAAACCGAGAGTGGAGTAGACAAGTAGTCGAACCACTAAACATGCTTGTGTTTGTGATTGATTTGAGCACATTGTTATCTTGGCATTGTATGTTTAATTGTTAATTATGAATGCTTGATAGGAATGTATGCTGGCACTAGATAGGCACATCCTCACACAAGATGTACTTTCACTAGTTGTGTAGACTTGAGCTCATTGATCCATTCCTATAAGTCTACATAGGTTGCATAGATTAGGAGCTTAATTTGTTTAATCATTTGAGTATTTATGCATGCTTAGACTAGGTTGCTTATTGCTTAAATAATATGCTAGTCTTGTGATTGGACCCACTTAGGCTTGGAACCCGAAGTGTTCTTGCTTAGTTTAAATTGTTATATTGTGTAAGTAGGCGAAAAGAATTTAAAAAGGTCCTAATTCCCCCCATAAGACTTAGCCATAATACTAGTTGCTCTTTAAGCTTTCGCACTAACACGCCTTTAATCTAAAATGAGTAATTTCAGTAACCTTTTATCGTTGGTTTGTGAGGAACTTTAACACCATTGTGGCTCCTATTGCATGATGAAAGGTCATCTTTAGTGGACCAAGGAGGTAGATAGAAGCTTTTTGAAGATTAAGGAATGATTGTCTACCATGTGTTCCTTAACTTTGACAAACTATTTGAGGTCGAGTGTGATACTTCTTATGTGGGTATTGGAGGTGTGGTGCCTTAAGAGGGTAGACCAGTAGCATTCTACAATGAGAAGCTAAGTGAAGCTCATAAAAAGTGGTCGAAATATGAGCTGGAGTTGTATGAAGTCGTCCAAGCCTGCGCCATTGAAGACATTATCTAATCTAGAGGGTGTTTATCCTCTATACAAATCATCAAGCCCTTAAATATATTAACAGTCAAGCTAATGTCAATCATGTGCATTTCAAATGGATCTCTTTCTTGCAGGAATTCACGTTCGTGTTGAAACATAAAGAAGGGCGATGAAACAAGGTTACTGATGACTTAATAAATGAGCGGTCTTACTGGTTACTATGAGTAACGAAGTCATGGGGTTTGAGTGCCTGAAAGACTTATATATAGATGATGACGACTTGAAGAACGCGTGGGTCAGATGTCATGCGGGTTAGTCGAGTAACCTGCATATCCATGACGGTTTTCTCTTTAAGGGAAACTAGTTATGCATTCCATGGAGTTCACTACGAGAGCGTGTTATTTAAGAGTTACATTGCGATGACATCAGTGGTCACTTAGAGCAAGATAAGATGATAGCCCTTTTGAAGGAGCGCTACTTTTGGCCACAGCTGAAGACGGATGTTAGGAAAGCATTGCAGATGTGTCGTACATACCAAACATTTAAGGGGCAGTCATAGAATACAAGACTTTACACCTCTTTACATGTATTATGATGGCCCTTAGAAAGACTTATCCATGGGACTTCGTACTAGGTCTTCCGCGGACCTAGCGGGGTATGGATTTAGTATTTTTGGTGGTTGACATGTTCTCTAAGATGGCCTACTTTATCCTGTGCAAGAAAGCTCTCAATGTGACTGACACATGTAGCTAATTTGTTCTTTAGAGAGATCATGCAATTAATAATGTCCCGAAGACGGTTACTTTAGATCGCAATACCAAGTTCCTTAGTAACTTCTAGATGACTTTATGGTGACAATTTGACACCACATTATAGTTTTTTAGTGCTTACCACCCCCAAGCATATGGACGCAGAGGTGGTGAATTATATATTCAAGAATCTCATAAGTTGTACTTTAGCGATAAGCCTAAACAGTGGTATCTTGCTCTGGCTTAGGCGGAGTTCACCTTCAACAACATGTAGAATCAGTCCACTAGCAAGTTCATATTTGATATTGTGTATGGTTGATTTTCCAAGCACACACTTAACTTTATCTTGCTACCTAAGTTATTAGGATAAGTGTTGCTACAGAAAATATAGCAGACCAGATCACTATTATGCATGCCGATGTTCGGAAAAAACTACAAGCATCTAACTCCAAGCGTAAGAAGAAGAGGATAAACATCGACACCAGAAGATATTTGAAATAGGTGATAACATGTTGGTTCACCTACACAAGGAGCGGTTTCTGACTAGAACATAACAAACTGAGAAATAAAATTATTGGCCTAGTTCCAATACTCAGGAAAATTAATGATAACACATATGTCGTTGATCTTCCCGAGGACCTAAAGATCTCACAGACGTTCAGCGTGGCAGATTTGTACAAGCATCATGAGTTAAATTTGATGGATAACTCAGGGATGAATTATTTTCAAGTGGAGAGGACTAATGTAGAGTAGACCCCAGACATATTCATGACATAGATGGATCAGAAGAAACCCCAGTTACGTGGGGCATGACGTAACTGGGTCTAAGGCGCATCAAAGAAATTCATTCTAGATTGAAATAAATTGTTGTTTAAAGTGCGAACCATAAATTGGCCATAACTTTTGATCCGGGATGATTTACGACACTCACAACCTATAAATTTTGATTGGAACGGGCCATCCGAGGCCAACCAACCCTATAAGCGAGTTGTGTCACTCCATTTTGCGGGAAAACAACTCATTCCTATTCAAAATTACGATTTTATGAAAAAACTTACTATTTTTAGTAAGTTTTAGAATGGGCGTATCTCTTTAGCCTTGGAGTTTTAGTTTGCAATCTTTTCTTAGGATTAACTTCTTATTATACCAGGAATCATCCGGCAAAGTTAAATGAGGACTTTCTATTTTTAGTATGTTTTACTATTTTGGAAAAGTTTTAGTTTAGTCGCATTAGAACTCTTAATTACAGTTTGTGTTTTATTATTTAAGCATTGTAATATCATTTAAGAGAAAGACATCAATAAAATTATTTCGAATTTTCTTTATTTTTTATGGATTCAAGAGCCAATGTACCCTGTGGATTCAAGGTTCATATCACATCACATAGAGGAGATGGTGCTCTTCCTCTATCCATCTATATACCACTTCCCTGTTTCATTTTAGCATTTTGGGTTTTTGTTTTGAATCTTTATTTTGTTTGTATTTATTTATTTGTTTTTTTTTTATATGTCGCTTGCATGGAATGTATAAGGGTGTATTTTCACAATAGCTAACATAGTAGAAGTTCACTAACGGTATCAACAAAAAAATAAGTGGGTCTCATTTGCTTTAACTGCTTTATTGGCTCAAGTTCCACTACGGTTTGAAATTTAGTTTGGTCTACAAATGCAAGACAATTTTCTGAAACACGTGTGTGCTGACATTGGTCTAAATCTCTGCGACTCAACTCAAACCTAGGGCAAGTTAACTCGATGAAATTTTCAGTCGAGTCACTTAAAAAATCGGTCGCGTGTGACATAGATTCTGAATGGACAGCATTAATGGACCGGGTGCTTTTCTACTTTAAGCTTTCTCTTCGCAAGCCTCCTTTAACATGATCCCAGTTTTATTGTCGGCCAGAGTTTCGCTTATTGGCTCACCTACGGTGGGGCCCACTAGGTATAAAGTTAAAATAATCTCCACTTCGTAAATTATTGTGCCCTAGTGGAGATGTGGGCCAGAGAGGCGTTTTATGTGGCCCTTTTATTATCCCTATAGACACCTTTGGAAAAGCCTTTGGCCCATATTTGAAACTTTCTGGGCCTTCGCTGTACTCAGCTCACGTCGGTCGTATTGCCACGCATAGCATGATGTAACTAAAATGATAAGCCGTCCGAATCATAATAGCCCACTCTCTAGATATGCTATAAAATATGCTCGCCATCCGAATCACGTTGGGTTTTTTTTTTTTCTTGATGGCTCTTTTTTTAGCCTATATTTTTAGGCAATTGAATCAAAGGTTCAAATCTTCCTCTTTAGGAAATTTTTAGTTCATTCTCCATCCAAAATGAGATTTATCAGATGGACAGTTCTGATCACTGAAACGTGTACCCCAGTTACATCATTTGGGGAAGTGTTTATCGAAATCGGGCCATTAACGTGAGACTAAAGGGGTGTTTTTGTCAAACACGTACCGACAATCTTGTAATTACAACGCGATTTAACTGGGCATTGGCTGAGCCATCGTTGTTAATCTCAGCCGTATAAATAGGAACGGTAAAAACAGCCCGTTGATTGTTCCTCATCCTTGCGTTTTCACGATCGTTTTCCGAAAACTTGATAGATGTACCGCATTTACAGCTTCACCCAAACTACCAAGTATTTTACTTTCAAGGCAAGCATAAGGGGCCGACGGCCCATATCTACCAATGTAGTGGAGCTGTTGATTGGGTGGGCCACCCCATGTAGGGGCATGTAGAAAAGTTTTTTTTTTTTTTTTTGAAAAACTAAGAGCAATTTTGTTAATTTGAAAGGATCAGCCGCTCAAAAATACAAGTCAAAAGCAGAAAAGAGCCTACATTCTGGATTAGGAGGGAAGAAAAGCAAAAGATTTACATTATTGAGACGCTAATCAAAGAGGACACTGATTTCCAACCAGTAGGGAGACTGACAAATCATGCAACAAAAAGCTCTATGAAGTCTACCACGATGTCTTTCCGACGTCCACTACGTTCATCAGTAGTGCTAGTTGATGTTCGTGACAGCAATCTCTCAACCGAGAGAAGAGAACGGAGAGAGCGCATGATCTCATGATTGAGTTCTAAAGTCTATCACCGTCCTTGTCTTCCTTCGGTTGTTCAGTCCTTCCGGGGTTGTTTCTCTCTTGCTTACGTTTAATGCTCATTTTAAGAAGTCTGCTCTCTATTAAGTTTTCTACTACCCGTATAGAGCCACCGTCGTAGTGTAAGCGTGCCTGCCCTTAGTGTCCCTCTGCCCATTTTATATACCGGCCCTTTGGGGCAAATCCGGTTTCAGCGGTTACACCTTGCATTTAGGCAGGAAGGTATAGAGAGTTTCTATGTGAGTAGGCCTTTTGACCGTCAGACTTGATGGAGTTTTCCTCCTCAACACGAGGAGAGAGAAGGTGAATCTGGGTGAGGTCGGGCGCCCGGGCCAGTTAGTGGCCGGGCGACCGAAATTCACCAGAAAAGGCAGCAGGCTGCTGGACTGTTTTGTCCAATGCCGGGCGCCCGATGGTTTTGGTGACCGGGCGGCCGATGACCCGGCCGGGCGCCCGACCATGTTGGTCCGGGCGCCCGAAATTGGTCCGATTTTCTGACTTTCACGCTGGACTATTTTTTAATTGGCCGGGCGCCCGACGGTCTGGTGACCGGGCGCCCGACCCGGCGCGAACTGCTTGTACGCAGTTTCCATATTTGGCTCTAATTCCTCCGTTTTTGGTACTTAAGCGTTCCAAAACGGGATTAGGGTATCTCATTGCGTGGCTAACACGTCCAAGGTGAGAAAGAGAGGAAAAGAGGAAGAGAGAAAGAGAAGAGAGAGAAAGAGGAAGCTTGTAGAAGGGAGAAGTTACTTGAAGAAGGATTCTTCTGCGCAACGGTCGTCTCAGCGCTTCTACGTCCTCGGGATCGGTGAGATCGTTTCTCCTTTATTATTCTCTTGTTGTTTATCCATCCCTGCGTGGGTGAAGAAAGTTTGATCCAAGCGGTGTGTGCTTGTGATCGGTTGTAACAGTTCCCTGAGATAGTGGATTGTTGATCTGGACTAGGTCCCGTGGTTTTTACCTCTTTTGAGGGTTTTCCACGTAAAAACTCTTTGTGTTCGTGTGGTTGATGTTTATTCTTGATTATTGCATTAGCATAGTCCATAATTCTAGTGTATTGGGGGGCGAGATCCGAAGGTTTGTGTGAAACGCACCCAACAAAGTGGTATCAAAGCGTTCAGGTTGTTTGAACGGTGTGGGATCGGTTCTGAATTATGGAAGGTGGCTCATCAAGGATGATCAGCCTCAATGGTTCTAACTGGACCATATGGAAGGCTAAGATGGAGGACTTGCTCTATTGTAAGGACTTGTATGCTCCAATTCTAGGCATATCGGCGAAGACAAAGGATATGTCAGATAAAGTGGACCGGAAGGCGGTAGGGTTCATTAGACAATGGTTGGATGATTCGGTTTTCCACCATGTGTCTACAGAGACCTCAGCCGCTAGCCTATGGCTGAAATTGCAAGGGCTGTATGAGAGGAAGACAGCGGGCAATAAGATATTCCTGATAAGACGACTTGTGAATCTCAAGTTCAAAGATGGTGGTTCTGTGGCTGAACACATGATGAGGTCAGCAACATTGTGAACCAGCTCTCTGCCATGAAGATGGTCCTGGATGATGAACTTCAGGCTTTGCTACTGCTTAGCTCATTGCCTGGCAGTTGGGAGACATTGGTGGTGTCTCTAAGTAACTCCGCGCCAGACGAAAAGGTATCCATGGATCAGGTAACAAGCTATCTCTTCAATGAGGAGACAAGGAGGAAGTCCCTAGGGCTTGCTCAACAAGAGGCCCTTATGACACAAGATCGGGGGAGAGGAAAGAACAGAAAGGGCGGAAAGGCCCGAGATAAATCAAGAGGCAAGTCAGTTGCCAGGAAAGATGTTGAATGCTGCAATTGTGGCAAGAAGGGCCACTATAAGCATGAATGTCACAAGAAGAAGAGTGACAAGAAGGGTAAAGGAAAGGAGAAGGAAGATGAATCGGATTCTACTGTGGTCGCCTCAGATGGTGACGTTGTTGTTATTCTTTCAGCAGATCACGATATTTGTCTCACGGCTTCGAGTCAGGACACCGACTGGGTGATAGACTCGGGAGCCTCGTTTCATGCGACTCCACGCAGGGATTTCTTCACAAGCTACAAGTCAGGTGACTATGGGACAGTGAAGATGAAAAATTCTGGTGTTTCGAAGATCGTAGGGGTCGGTGATATTTGCTTGAAGACCGATGTGGGCTGCACATTGGTTCTCAGGGATGTGAGACACATTCCAGACCTTCGCCTCAACTTGATGTCGACGGGAAGGCTGGATGATGATGGCTATGAAAGCCGGTTTGCTGGTGGGCGCTGGAAGCTCATCAAGGGTTCGTTGATCGCTGCCAGAGGAAAGAAGTGTTGCACTCTTTACAAGGCAAGTGTCAGTGTATGCAAGAGTGGATTGAACGCAGCAGAGGATTCAGCTACTGACGTGTGGCACAGGCGTCTAGGCCACATGAGTGAAAAAGGGTTTCAGCTACTAGCGAAGAAGCAGCTCCTTCCAGACGTAACAGGTATACCTCTCAAAACCTGTATTGACTGTTTATCTGGGAAACCGCATAGAGTTTCTTTTGTTAAAACTGCTTCTCATACTAATAAAGTACATGCATTAGATTTGGTTTATTCTGATGCTTGTAGTCCTATGAGGACAAAAACCTTAGGTCGGGCATTGTATTTTGTCACATTTATAGATGATGCATCTAGGAGGGTTTGGGTGTATGCTTTGAAATCCAAGGACGAGGTTTTTGGTGTGTTTAAACTGTTTCATGCTATGGTCGAGAGGGAGACAGGCAGATCGTTGAAGTGCATCCGCACTGACAATGGTGGTGAATACATAGGTGACTTCCACGAGTATTGCAAGTCACTGGGTATACGGCATGAACAGTCAGTTCCCAAGACCCCCCAACATAATGGTGTGGCTAAGAGAATGAATCGCACCATTGTAGAGAGAATTAGATGCATGTTATCCCATGCAAAGTTGCCCAAGATGTTCTGGGGAGAAGCAATGCACACAGCGGTGTATTTGATAAACAGGTCTCCATCAGCCCCGTTGAATGGAGAAGTACCTGAGAAGGTGTGGACTGGACGTAATCCATCGTACAGTCATCTCAGGGTGTTTGGATGCAGGGCATCTGTTCACGTACCAAAGGACGAGAGGTCCAAGCTCGACATGAAGATCAGGCAGTGTGTGTTCTTAGGGTATGGTGATGAGAAGTTCGGTTACAAGTTGTGGGATCCGACCGAGAAGAAGCTCGTCAGGAGCAGAGATGTGGTTTTCATTGAAGATCAGTGTATAGAAGACATTGAAAAGCCAGTGAAGACCCAACCCAGTTCAGGTGAACTGGAAGACATGGATCCAGTTACTCCTCCCGTGGTGCCTGATGACGGGGGAGTACAGTAAGGTGCAGAGGATGAGGGAGTCCCTACAGAAGATGGACAGGGGGAGCAGCCCCAACTTAATCCACCTGTTGAGCCACAGGTGAGGAGGACATCAAGGGACAGACATCCATCCAAGAAGTACTCACCGCATGAGTACATTTTGCTCACAGATGGGGGAGAGCCAGAAGACTATTCTGAGGCCCTAGCCGACGAGCATAAGGGGGAGTGGTTGAAAGCTATGCAAGAGGAGATGGAATCCTTGCATAAGAACCACACCTATGATATGGTGAAATTGCCTAAAGGCAAGAAAGCTCTGATCAACAAGTGGGTGTTCAGAAAGAAGAATGAGCAGAAGAATTCACAGACAAGGTTCAAGGCCAAACTTGTGGTGAAAGGGTTTGGTCAGAGGAAAGGAATAGACTTCGAGGAGATATTCTCACCTGTGGTGAAGATGACATCCATTCGGGTGTTGCTTGGGTTGGCGGCTAGCATGGATCTGGAGATAGAGTAGTTAGATGTTAAAACTGCCTTCCTCCATGGTGACCTGGAAGAAGTGATCTACATGCATCAACCAGAAGGGTTCGAAGTCAAGGGCAAAGAGCATATGGTGTGCAGGCTTAGGAAGAGCTTGTATAGGCTGAAGCAAGCTCCTAGGCAATGGTACAAGAAGTTCGACTCGTTCATGTTGAAGCATGGATATGACAGAACGGAGTCGGACCACTGTGTGTTCATCGCAGGTTCTTAGACGGTGATTTCTTAGTTCTGCTATTGTACGTTGATGACATGCTCATCATGGGAAAAGACATCAAGAAGATTGACAGGCTGAAACAGGAGTTGGGCAAGTCTTTTGCCATGAAAGACTTGGGCCCGGCTAAACAGATCCTAGGAATGGAGATAACCCGTGACAGAAGCAGCAGGAAGCTTTGGTTGTCACAAGAGCGGTATATTGAGAAAGTCTTAGAGCGGTTCAACATGAATGCAGCGAAGCCGGTCAGTACTCCACTGAATGGTCACTTCAAATTGAGCGACAAGCAGTGTCCCAAGACGAAGGCGGAAGTGGAAGAGATGCGGAAGATACCCTACGCGTCAGCGGTAGGAAGTTTGATGTATGCTATGGTGTGTATGCGCCCAGACATAGCATATGCGGTTGGTGTTGTCAGCTGGTATCTTGCCAATCCTGTCAAGGAACATTGGGCAGCAGTGAAGTGGATACTGCGATATCTGAGAGGCTCATCCAGGTTGAGCCTATGCTATGGTGACGAAAAACCTGTGTTAGAAGGCTACACAGATGCAGATATGGCAGGTGACATAGACTCCAGGAAGTCTACATCAGGGTTCATGTTCACGTTTGCAGGGGGGAGCGGTCTCTTGACAGAGCAAGCTACAGAAGGTCGTAGCATTGTCGACGACAGAGGCCGAGTACATCGCAGCCACAGAAGCATGCAAAGAGATGCTTTGGATGAAGAGGTTCCTACAGGAACTTAGCCTGAAGCAGGAGGAGCACGTGGTCTATTGCGATAGCCAAAGTGCAATACACTTGAGCAAGAATCCAAGTCAGCATTCCAAGTCGAAGCACATAGAGATTCGGTATCACTGGATCAAGGATACTTTGGAACAGAAGGTGTTACAGCTTGAGAAAGTCCATACGGACAATAACGGGTCAGACATGATGACCAAGGCTTTGCTCAAGGGCAAGTTTGAGGTTTGCAGAAACCTGGCTGGCTTGAAGAAGGCGAATTTCTTCTAAGTCGGAAAGGGGGAGATTTGATGGAGTTTTCCTCCTCAACACGAGGAGAGAGAAAGTGAATCTGGGTGAGGTCGGGCGCCCGGGCCAGTTAGTGGCCGGGCGACCGAAATTCACTAGAAAAGGCAGTAAGCTGCTTGACTGTTTTGTCCATTGCCGGGCACCCGACGGTTTTGGTGACGGGGCGCCCGATGACTCGGCCGGGCGCCCGACCATGTTGGTCCGGGCGCCCGAAATTGGTCCGATTTTCTGACTTTCACGCTGGACTATTTTTTAGTTGGCTGGGTGCCTGATGTTCTGGTGACCGGGCGCCCGACCCGGCGCAAACTGCTTGTACGCAGTTTCCATATTTAGCTCTAATTCCTCCGTTTTTGGTACTTAAGCGTTCCAAAACGGGATTAGGGTATCCCATTGGGTGGCTAACACGTCCAAGGTGAGAAAGAGAGGAAAAGAGGAAGAGAGAAAGAGAAGAGAGAGAAAGAGGAAGCTTGTAGAAGGGAGAAGTTGCTTGAAGAAGGATTCTTCTGCGCAACGGTCGTCTCAGCGCTTCTACGTCCTCGGGATCGGTGAGATCGTTTCTCCTTTATTATTCTCTTGTTGTTTATCCATCCCTGCGTGGGTGAAGAAAGTTTGATCCAAGCGGTGTGTGCTTGTGATCGGTTGTAACAGTTCCCTGAGATAGTGGATTGTTGATCTGGACTAGGTCCCGTGGTTTTTACCTCTTTTGAGGGTTTTCCACGTAAAAACTCTTTGTGTTCGTGTGATTGATGTTTATTCTTGATTATTGCATTAGCATAGTCCATAATTCTAGTGTATTGGGGGGCGAGATCCGAAGGTTTGTGTGAAACGCACCCAACAAGACTTTCCTTCCCACACCAAAGCCTTCTTGTAGTCACACCCTACATCAAGTTCAAGCAAATCCAAAGCACATTATTGGTCACTGTTGAGGTATAGAAAAATGCTAAGGAAAAGAAGATCGAGGTACTTATTGAGGTTTGGAATGAAGGAGAAAAAAAAAAGAAATAAAATTCAGAAGACAATGAGTAGATATGATGAAGTTTGCAAAATAAAATGATGAGGTTCAGAAGAAATGAGCAGATATGATGAGGTTAACATAAGAAACTAATAAGGTTGCTGGCTTTACGCGACCCGCGGCAAGCTGATGCCAGATTTGAAGTGCTTTATGCGAAAATGACCCCCTTTCGCCTATAAATACTCCCCAGAGGTCCTCATTTACATTCATTCGCTCTGCCCGGATTCAGAGATTGCTCCGCGGGAAAAGAAAGAATGACGAGAGAATTGAAGAAGTTGAGGATCGGGAGAAATTGATAATCGAGAGAATTTGCGCTTGCTGTCGTTTCAAGCAGTTTCCCGACAGTTTCAGGCCATCGTGTAGGAGACTTCGAAGGCAAAAAGTTGGCTTTTAAGACTTATTTTAGAGCTTGTAAAGAAGATACAGAGAGCAGAATTCAGACTTGATGGCTTGTTCCTTTGAGTAAAAGACCTATCTTTCTCCCATCGGGTTGAGCGTACGGAGTACTCTATACAATCCCCGTAAGTGAATGATTGTATAGATGATTCTCTTTGAGCAGAAGACCTATCTTTCTCCATTCAGATTAAGCATACGGAGTACTCTGTACAATCCCCGTAAGTGGATGACTGTATAAATGATTCTCTTTATGAAGAAGACCTATCTTTCTCCCTTCGGGTTGAGCGTACGTAGTACTCTGTACAATCTCCGTAAGTGGATGACTGTGTAGATGATGCCAGCATGGAGCAGAAGCCCCTTCTCTCTCCCTTCAGGTTGAGCGCACTTGGTGCAATCCCTAGAAGTGGTAGATGTGCTAGGTGTTAAGCCATGAATATTACATATTCTAACCCCTTTTCATCATCACATTATGCATAATTTTCATGTTTAAAGACTAATCTAATATATGTTTTATGATTGTAGGAATGAGATGGAGACTTCACCAATTTATGGTTAAAAGAGTCACTTTGTACGAAGATCAATAAAACAAATGCCAAGAAATGGAGGAAAGAAGAATAAAGAAAGAAAAGAGAAAAAGAAGAAAATATGAAAAAAAAAAACTCTTATAGACATGTCGCTAGACCAGTCGCAGGACAAGTCTCCAGACAGGTCTACAGTAGTCCAGAAACTCAAATCTTGCTGGACTGTTTTTGTGCTGTAAAGACTGGTCGCCAGACAAGTCTATGTTGCTAGACCGGTCGCCAGACCAGTCTCCAGATAGGTCTACAGTGTTCTAGAAACTCTGATTTTCTGTTTTTAATTTTGGGTTTCCAAATTGCGGAAGTCGGTGGTGGATCTAAGCTATAAAATGACACCTCCACTCCTTTCCTAAGGCATCTATCAACATGGGGAGCAAAGAAATCAAGACCTAGCTACAACTAGTTTTCTGAATCTTCTAGTTCTAGTTCTAGTTTTTCTTTTAATACTTTCTTTTAGTTAATTTTCAGCTAGAGCTAAGAGGTGATGTAATACCCCACATTTTTCCGCGCTCGTATATGTACACAGGTGTACATCCTTCTTAAAAAAAACATAACACTCGAACTCACATTCATGTTCGTACGCATTTCTAAATTTGAACCATTATTTCATTTGCCACCTACATTGAAACTCATAATTTATGAACCATTATTTCATTTGCCACCTACATTGAAACTCATCTAACCATCAAGATTTACACCTAACAATCTTTAAACTACCAAAAATATTCATTCAATCTATACCAAATCCATAACCGTTCCATCTTAGTGTCCACTTAAGCCCATCCAACCATCCACTTTGTAGCTTGTGGAGTATGTTTCAACTCTAATGATTAGTTTCCATATGGGACAAACACTCGTACGTCATGTGAGATCAGGAAAGAATGAGAACCATTAAAAAAAAAATTTGAGCCATTGTCAATGATCATGGGTCAATATTGGGCTCATTAGATAGAGTAGGCCAGGCTGAGGTAGAGTGTCAAGTTTCATACCAAATGGACGGTCCAAACCTAAGGTACGCATGATTTGAGTTAAATGTATAAGAGACTAAGTTATAACAACCAAAGTGATGTACTTACAGATGTATGCACCAGCTCCACTAAAAGACAAGAAAAAAAAAAGATCCTTACCACGTAGCAACGTGCGTGGTTGAGAAACCAACTTTCATCCCTCTCATTCGTTTACGTGTCAACACACACGCACCCATCTATCCATGTCGACCGTCCATCATGCTGGGACCCATCTTAATAATTCAGACCATCCATTAAATTTGGATTCCTAGAAGACTCTGACCACTGAAATCATCTCCTTAAATACCCACGGTGCAGTCCACCGTGATCATTGATCTAAACCATTTTTTAACCTGATCCGCAACTCCTTACCATTATGGCGTTTTTCTCGACCGAAAAACCTGATGCTCTCCTCCTTTTGCAACTGGTGATCCGCGTGAGATCGCCTCCATCAATTCTAGCCGTTCGATCTCTAGATTTGTTGCACCATCCAACAGCCCACAATGATCCAACACCATTTTGCTACCAACAACCAATCAGGAAGCCTGATTTTTCGTTCTCTTATCCATATATTCAGCTTCGTGAGCGTGCGGAAGCCCCGCCTTCTAACCTCGAAACCACTGACTTTATTGTGTTAAAAACCTAGATCTAACGTTCTCCCAAGCTTTCTTTCATCAAACCTTACCGCCCAGAAGAAACGAGTTGATCAACGATCTGCCATTAGAGGGGTCCCTCTCTCCTGTAGGCAATATTGGCCTCAGACAGGTTGGCTTTTCTAAGCCTTAAACTTAAAACTCAATGAACACGTGAAGGAGAAAGTGAGAAAGAGAAACTTTGTTGCTTTAATGATTTTTTACAAGGCCACTATGTTGGTGAGAACAAACCAGAATTTTTTTTTTTTTTTTTTTTGTTTGCTTACAAGCTTGCTGACTTGATAAGAAACGGACAGCAAGAGCCTCCAATTTATAGACATTTACAGCCAGATGAAAAGACAAAAATGCCCTTTCAAAATACACTACAGGGGTATGTGATTAACTTCTTTTGCAAAAATCAAAATATGCAATTAATTATTTTTCCTTCTCAATGTGTTGGAGAGATGATCCGTTGCCTGGAAACTCCATCTCCAGCTGCTGCTGGAAGCTTCACATTAATTGTTTCTTGGAAGCTCAACCAGTCAAGGACTTATGCTAGCAAATGGATGGACCGGATTGGTTTGCAACTTCCAACACTCCCCTTCAAACCAAAACCAGTTTCATTCCGAGTATCGATCTTAGTCATCTAAATGCATCTGTTGGGAGTGCCTTGGTGAAAATATCCGCTACCTGTTCAGTCGTGTGACAATATTCCAATTTTATCGCTTTCTGCTTTACTTGATCTCTTAGAAAATGATATCGAGTATCGATGTGCTTGCTCCTTCCATGCTGCACCGGATTTTTAGCAAGCTCGATTGCTGACTTGTTATCCACATATATGACTGTGGATTCTTCCTGCGGATGCGTCAGCTCCTTTAACAAGCTCCTTAACCAAATCGCTTCACAGACAGTGGACGATGCTGCCACGTACTCGGCTTCACATGTGGACAGGGCGACCACACTTTGCTTCTTCGAATTCCATGTGAAAGCAGTCGTTCCGAGATAGAATACATAACCAGTGGTGCTCTTTCTTTCATCTCGGTCACCCCCCAATCGCTGTCTGAGCATCCATACAACATTGCTTCATCATCGTATGGATAGAAAAGACCGAATTCCATTGTTCCTTTGACGTACCGGAGGATTCTTTTTGCGGCTAGCCAGTGTGATTCTTTTGGTGCTTCCATGTACCTGCTCAGAAGCCCAACACTGTAAACGATATCCGGCCTTGTGATTGTGAGGTACCTTAGGCTTCCAATTAGACTCTTGAACAGAGTCGAGTCCACACTTTTTCCTTCTCCGTCCTTTGTCAGTTTTAAGCCCGTTGCTATAGGCGTGTTTACGGTGTTGCAATCAGCCATCTTGAACTTTTTAAGTAATTTCTTGGCATACTTTTTCTGAGATATATAGATGCCACCATATTGTTGCTTCACTTCGATGCCCAGAAGAAGGACATCAAACCTCCATCGGTCATTTTGAACTCATTAAACATGGCCTTCTTGAATTCATCAAACATCAGTTGGCTATTCCCTGTAAAAAGCAAATCATCAACATACAGGCATGCTATGAGCATATCGCCATGAGCATTCTTCTTGATGTAGACTGCATGCTCATATGGACATTGGGCGAAGCCGTTCGCTTGAAGATAGTTGTAGATGCGTGCATTCCAAGCACGTGGAGCTTGCTTCAATCCATAGAGGGCTTTCTTTAACCGATACACCTTGTGTTCTTCCCCTTGTATAACAAAGCCTTCAGGCCGGTCAACAGAGACTTCTTCTTCCAGAATTCCATTCAGGAATGCAGATTTCACATCCAGTTGGTAGATCATCCAACTGTGATGGGCTGTAAGAGAGATAATCATCCTTACAGTATCAAGGCGAGCAACAGGAGCGAAAACTTCTTCATAGTCCACCCCGTACTTCTGTTTGTAGCCCTTTGCTACGAGCCTTGCCTTGTAGCGATCAATCTCACCATCAGCATTTCTTTTGATTTTGTACACCCATTTGACGCCAATAGTTTTCTGGCCATTAGGAAGCGTAGTCAGCTTCCATGCGTCATTCTTCTCAATGGCTTGGATTTCTTCTTTCATAGCGATTCTCCAACATTCTTCTTTTATGGCCTCCTAAAACATCAGAGGCTCATGATCTGCATATAGGCAGAAAAGATTGACTTCTTCAATTTTCTCATAAATGTCACTTAAGCTTCTCATTTTGATAGGTGCCATGGGTGAGGATGAGCCGGCCGAATTTTGACTTGATGGAGTACTTCCAGGAGAGATGGAATGTACTCCTGGACTTCTTTGTACTGACGATGCGGCCGAAGAAGGTGTTGCGGGCGTTTGCTCTCAATGGTCATGTCTTTCTTCCTGTTCTTCTGTTTCGACTTGAATATCTTTGGTTGATTCTTCATTGTTCCATTTTCAAGCTTCTTCCTCACTAAAGACCACATCTCTACTCACCACTACTTTATTGGTTAGTGGATTGTAGAGCTTGTAGGCTTTAGATTCTTCACTATAGCCGATGAAGATGCATTTCTCGCCATAATCATCAAGCTTCCTTCTTCTTGCTTCTGGAACTTGAGCATAGGCGACACACCCAAATATCCTTAGGTGCACCACGCTCGGTTTATAGCCACTCTATACTTCCTGTGGTGTCATGTAAGACCCGTACCCTGAATTGCCCTCTGTACATTTAGTTTTCCGGTACCGGTATGTCCCAGATGGACCAGATTAGAGAGCCTTGATCGCAACCCTAATTTAGTACCGCAACGACCCAAGACTTATACCCCGGCGACCGCGTAGGCGCTGCGATTCCAACGCCGAGTGGCAAGCCCCATTGCGATACCTGGTGTGAAAGTTGCAATCATTTGCGCAATCCGAGGTGGGCCGCGCAAAGCGCGTGTGGCGTGGGCCCCACTTGCACAAATCCTAAGAATATGTCAAATCAATCAAATCAATCACCATACCCACCCCATCACTCTCTCACCTCCAAAGTCAACACACCCCATACCTCCCATGCCCTCTCCCATCATCATCATCATTACCTCATGTACCCCCCTCCCATGCTAGCCATCATCACTACATTTCTAAGAAACCCCCCCCCCCCCCCCAATTTCCCAAGCACCACTCGTCCATTACAATTCCAAGATTTGAGAGAGAGAGAGAGAGAGAGAGAAAGCAAGAGAAGGAGAGAGAGAGAGAGAGAGAGAGAGAGAGAGAGAGAGAGAGATTTGAGAGATTGAGTGAGTTTAGAGAGAGATTTAGAGGGAGATAAAGAGAGAAAGAGAGAGATTGAAGGAGGAGATCAAGCTTGGAGGACCCCGATCATCATCTGGACCATCCGATCGGCAATCCAACCGTCCAACTATCATTGTGAATGCAAACTTCCCCCCTTTTTCTCGTTTACCTTTCATTTTCTTTCCTTAGGCCCACCTTGTGATGAGCAATGAGATGGATGGGCTGGATCATCCATGAATGGGCCCCACATACCTGTAATAATAATAATAATAATAATAATAATAATAATAATAAGGGAAGAAGAGGATGGCTGCTGGACAGACAGCGTCCAGAGGACGCTGCTGCCCAGCAGCGCCTAGCCCCTTTGGGCGTTGACCGTAGGTCCCCACTCGTGGGACCCACCTTGATGCATGTATTTGATCCATGTCGTCCGTCAGTTTCTCCTAGCCCATTTTAAGGCTGAGTACCAAGAATAAAGCAGATCCAGATCTCAGGTGGACCACACCATAGAAAACAGTGGAAATAATGATGTCTACTGTCGAGTTTTCCTCGTTCCACTTTGGTATTTGTAGCCCACGTAATATGCCCAATAGAGGGCTCATTGGGTCCCCCACGAGCTGGGGAACCTGATAGATGGAATGGATCGTCCCCTTGTGGGCCCCACTGGACTAAAACCATAGAAAAACAAAAAATAATAATAATAATAAAAACAACGCTCCCAGCGTCTCTGACGCTGGGAGTAGATAGCGGCATATCTCGCTACTGCCGTGACGTCACCAACTTCAATGGGCCCACCGTGTTGTACTTGTTATATCCAGACCGTCCATCCATTTGGGGAGATCATTTTAGGTCATGATATGAAGAATGAGACAGATGCAAATCTCAAGTGGACCCCACTTGTAAGCAAACAGTGGGGACAGTGACAGACAGTTGAGACCTTCCTACGGCCCACCATGATGTTTATTTGAGATCCAACCTGTTCATAATTCCACACACGTGTGGAAGAGGGAAAGCAAAAAATATCAGCTTGATCGAAAGCTTCTATGGGCCCTACTTAATAAATAAATAAATAAGGGGGTCTGCCAAGCCGGTGGCCCACTCGTGGGACCCACCTAGAATGTATGTGCTTTATCAATTCCGTCCATATGTTTTTCCAGCTCATTTTAGTAGCTGAGCTCAAAATTTAAGCATATCCAAACCTCAAGTGGACCATGTCACGGGAAACAGTGGGAATAATGAATTCCACCATTGAAACCTTCCCAGCCCTACAGTGATGTTTATTTGTCATTCAACCTGTTCATAAGATCACATGTATATGGATGAAGGAGAAAACAAAATATCAGTTTGATTCAAAACTCTTGGGGCCCATTTGGGTGGGTGCCATGCTCCAAGCAGCGTGCTTTGGCACGCTGCCCAGCAGGTGGCCTACCCTGTGGGTCCCACCACAATGCATCTGTTTTATCTATGCCGCCCATCTGTTTTTCCATATTATTTTAGTCCATGGGCCCTTCAAGAAAAGATGAGGCAATCCAAAGCTCTGGTGGACCACATTGTTGGAAACAGTGGTCATTGATGCCCACCTGTGAAACCTTCCTTGGGGCCATTGTAATGTTTATTCATCCATCTAACCAAAGGTGATGGGGCCCAACTTTGGGTCCCACCTTGATGAATGTTGGGTATACCTTGTCGTTCTTCTTGGCAGGGGTGTGGGCCCAGTTTTGGGTGGGCCACACGTAGAAAATAAGGGTGGTTGAACGCCTACCATTGAAAACTTTACAAGACACATCTGTTATGTTTATTTGCCATTCTTCCTGTTCTTAAGTCACCCAGCCATGGGTGGGGTTTCACACGTGTGGTGTGCGGGCCCCACCATGGTGTTTGGTTGCCATCTCACTTGATTAGTGGGAAAGCACAAATATCGGGTTGATCCCAAACTGTTGGGGCCCATTGATGTATATGGCTTACCCACTCCTTTGTGCGGTTATCCCCAACCACGGGTCCACCTTGTTATGCATGTGTTCTATCCACGTCAGCCATTGGCCACTATGGTGCGATATGTATGTTATGTTTGCTTGTATTATAAGTGAATTATCTTTTTATACTATTTTTAGTATATCTGTTGCCACACGTAGTGTTGTTGGAATACTCATATATGATCTTTATACTATATGCTTCGACGACCACCATGCATGTGTAATGACTATGCATCCCGAATCACCATTGTTAGTTAGGGACCACTAGGGCATAAATGCATTCATAAAGCATTCGAGATGTAGTCGCGCAAATGTAATTCACGTGCTCTCTATCGCAAACCTCTCCAATAGGTATGGGACTATTCGAGGATAGGAGTCTATCATCCTGACTTACACTGTATGGTAGGAATAGCTTAGCATACCTTGTAGCCCTTAGTGCGAGATTCCCTGGCTAGTGACATCCCGCACTATGACTCGATCATTCATATGTGTCCCCTCATTTTAATCATATCTCAAATAGGTTGGACTAGATTGTTTTATTGCCATCGTGGTAAATTGGATACTTATTGGCACTCATACTGTATGCTTGGCTCATGCATCATGAATGCTTGGCTCATCTGATTATCTTGTATCAACCGGCCATATCGGCCGCGATTGTCGTGCAGTTCATTACCAGTTGACGGTGACATTGTATTTGAGACCCTATAGTTTTATGGTGTTATTTGGAGACTTGCACGGGCATGTCGTCCCACGTTTGTATGCATGGTTTCATTTCACACCGTCTGCTTGTGCCGCATATAGCATGGTTACTACGTTGCAACCACAGCTCCATTGTGGTTTGCAGAACACGGAAAATATGTGATCTTTAAACTGGATGCCAAAGATGTCCCTGGGTGAAAGTCCCCGATCCCGTTGGTACCAAGGTGGGTGCTCCATTCAAGGACCAAGTGGTTTAATCATACACTAGTATGCCGAATACCAAGCGGCGGTGTTTTTCACTGCACGTGGTCAGTTTGGAAGGAGATCTGACCTAACCTGCCGGAAGAGTGTTGGAAAGTGGGTTGAGTTTGACCAGCTGTGAGTAGGTCCGCTATTGCACCAGATAGGCTTTGGCATTCTACCGGTGAGTAGTGAGGTCTGTGAGACCCCGGTGATGTTCCGTTTCAGAGATGGTATTGGTATCAGTGATGTGACCGATGTTCTGTATGGTGTGGGACGGTCCTGACGTGGGCAGGTGTGATGTGGGCGAGGCTGTAAGCCTGGGCGAGCTACCACACTGGGCAAGCTACCAGTTCCGAGTCCTGCATTGCTTGGGCGATTGCGATATGACTGTTCGTATCTGGACCACTGTACTGAGAGGTGGTGATTTGCATACATGCATTGGATCATTGCATGTGACATTAGGCCCTGTAGGCCATTGCATAGTATGAGTATATAGCCTTGGTAGGCTGGTTACCTGTATTGCATGCTTGCATAGCCATGGTAGGCTAGTTATCTGTATTGCATGCTTGCATAGCCGTGGTAGGCTGGTTATTCATATTACATGATCGGGTAGCCTAATTAGGCTAAGTTTTGGTTTAGATTTCTCATCATGCTTTACTGTTTACTTTGATATTTATCATGCTTGTTATATGTATTGCGCACGCACACACGCACTCACAAAGCTTCGTTCGAAGCTTATGCGCGTTTGTTACGCTGCAGGTTATACCAGAGTGTATCAGCAACGTTGAGTTGGAGTTGGGAGTGCAGTAGCAGGAGGTGCCGGATTGTATACAGTTTTTATATTTACGCACTGTGTATTTACCTTTCAGTACTGTATATAAACGAAATGACTTAGTGGAAATATTATGTTTGTCTTTGATGGTACTCATTTGGTGATGCTCATGTTTCAAAAAAAAAATTCAGACCCTAAAATCCTCCTTGTGGTATCCCAGGATCGGAACCTGGCGTGTGAGGTTAGGATCCGAGATCGGGGTACTACGGAGGCTGCCACCTCTGAATTCGGGTTACGGCGAATGGACGTCGAGAACCGAATTTGGGGCGTGACATGTCATGTTTCTGACGCTCTTGGTTGGACACCGATTGAGCAAGTAGGTAGTACATGCAACTGCCTCTGCCCAGAAGCTCTTTAGCAGGCCTTTCTCTTTTAGCATGGTTCTTGTCATGTAGAGGATGGTGCGGTTCTTTCGTTCCGCAATGCCATTCTGTTGTAGCATGTAGGCTGTAGTGTGCTGCTGCTTGATGCCTTGCTCCCTGTAATAATCTCGAAATGCATTTGAGGTGTACTCTCCACCTCTATCAGATCTGAGTACTTTAATTTTGTAACCACTTTCAACTTCAACACGAGCTTTGAAAATTTTAAAGATAGTGAAAGCGAAAGATTTTTCTTTGATGCAATACACCCAAAGTTTTCTGCTGAAATCATCAATGAAGGTAATAAAGTATTTATTACCTCCAAGAGAGGGTGTTTCACGTGGTCCGCAAATATCAAAGTAAACCAACTGCAATGGTTCCTTTGCTCTTCTGGACACTCCACTTGGGAAGGAGTTCCTTTGTTGCTTGCCGAGTGTGCACGCCTCACACACATGTTCTGGACCTTCAATAGTCGGCAAGCCATGCACCATGCTTGATGAAGACAAGAGTTTAAGGCCGCTGAAATGGAGATGCCCAAAGCGAAGATGCCATCTCCATGAATCATTCTTCACAAGTCCATAGAGGCACTTATCAGCCTTTGTGTTAATATGGAGCGGAAACATGCGATTCTTCGCCATTTGGACTTGAGCCACAAGTCTCATGTGAGCATCTCTTATAGAGAGAGAATAGTTCTCCATGTGTATGACATACCCCTTCTCAAGGAGTTGGCCGATACTGAGGATGTTATTTTCATGTTTGGTACGTAATACACATTGGAGATGTAATTTGGCTCACCATTCTTCTGATAGATTTTAACTTTTCCTTTACTTATCACTGGTACCTTTGATGAGTCGCCAAAACTCACGTTGCCACGAACTCCTTCTGTGAGTTCTACGAACAGTTCTTTGTTACCACTCATATGGTTGCTTGCACCAGTGTCGAGATACCACACATCCGGCCGTTCACATGCCTTTTCTTGTGCGAGGAGGGTTGTGGAGTCTTCTTGTTCATGGTGTGATGCTTCAGCATAGTTGGATAGTTCATCTTGATCCACTTTGCTCCAACACTCAGAGGCATAATGGCCGAATTTCTTGCAATTGTGGCATTGAATGTTCTTTGTGTTGCCACGACCACGCACGAACCGGCCTCTACCATTTCCTCTTCCACGAAAACTGGTAAACTTTTGTTAATATTGTTGATGGCTTGGATGATATCCACGCCCTCTGCCTCTTGCACGATTGCTGGTGCCACGACCCCCTCTTTGTGTATGGCCATTCTTTTGTTCATTTAGAGTTAACTTAGACTCCAAGGCATGTTCAAGCATTGAACCAGCATTCTTTTGCATTCGTTGCTCATGCACTTGCAACAATCCCATTAGTTCTTCAATGGATAGTTTTTCCAAGTCCTTTGATTCTTCTATGGCCACAATCACATGCTCAAATTTGGTTGTGAGGGATCGAAGCACTTTTTCAATCACATGTATATCTTCGATTTTTTCACCATTTCTTTTCAAGTTGTTAACAATAACAAGCAACCTTGAAAAATAATCAGAAATGGTCTCACCTTCCTTCATGTGTGCAGTCTCGAACTCGGCCCTAAGGTTTTGAGACGAACCCTCTTTAGACGATCAACTCCTTTGAAAATGGTGTTAAGATTCTCCCATGCTTGCTTGCTTGACGTCGCTTCAGCGATCCTTTCAAAGGTTGATTCGTCCAACCCTTGATAGACAAGAAACAGGGCCTTCTTGTCCTTCTTTCTTTGTTCTTTGAGGTCGGTCCTTTGCTCAGCAGTGTAGGCGGCTGCTTGCTCCGTAGTGGGCTCTTCGTATCCGTCGGTGACGATCTCCCATAGGTCTTGTGACCCGAACAGTGCCTTCATTTGGATACACCAATTTTCATAGTTGTCTTTTGACAACTTAGGAATCTGCTGCTGGATCGCGGAGGCCATTTAACCAAGGGCTCTGATACCAGTTTGTTGGCAATATTGGCCTTAGACAGGTTGGCTTTTCTAAGCCTTAAACTTAAAACTCAATGAACACGTGAAGGAGGAAGTGAGAAAGAGAAACTTTGTTGCTTTAATGATTTTTTACAAGACCACTATGTTGGTGAGAACAAACCAGATTTTTTTTTCTTACAAGCTTGCACAAGCTTGCTGACTTGATAAGAAACGGACAGCAAGAGCCTCCAATTTATAGACATTTACAGCCAGATGAAAAGACAAAAATGCCCTTTCAAAATACACTACAGGGGTATGTGATTAACTTCTTTTGCAAAAATCAAAATATGCAATTAATATTTTTCCTTCTCAATGTGTTGGAGAGATGAACCGTTGCCTGGAAACTCCATCTCCAGCTGCTGCTGGAAGCTTCACATTAATTGTTTCTTGGAAGCTCAACCGTCAAGGACTTATGCTAGCAAATGGATGGACCGGATTGGTTTGCAACTTCCAACATCTCCTCCATCAAACCTGTGTTGGCTGCACCACCTGATGACGGCATCAAGAACCATTAAACAGATCAGGGTAGCAGGCGCTCATGCAAGCTGCCAAGTCGACTATGTCAAACCGTAGCAGTTGAATCCGATCACTCTTAACTCTCACCGTTTGATCCATATCATCTGTAAAGGATCCATCAACTTGAGAGAACAAATGTAGCTTGGCCCTACCAAAACTATATTAGAGATTTTGAACATTCATCAGTTAACAAACATCACAAAGGTAGGTGATCTCCTATTGAACATCCTATGTTTGTATATACATGGATTTATTGGTATACATGGTAGATTTATTTAATTGTTCATTATTTTGAGTTGTCGATTAGTTTCATTTGATAAATCTTTATGTATGGAAGATTTATTTCATGTGCTTATTATCTTGAGTTGTAAGTTGATTTCAATGATTTATTGTTACGATCATTGCTTGTTATATCAAGTGGATCTACTTTGTTTAATTGTTGTTACAAGTCGTCATGAGGCTTCCTTTGATTTTTGTTACGTATCTTAAGGAGGATTTATTTTATTGTTATGCATTGTGGTATTGATTTTTGGTTGACGGGATTCCGTTACTTTTATTACGGGTGCTCTGCCCTGAAATGATCACGAGATAGATGGGTGCTCTGCCCTAAATGATCACTAGATAGACTGGTGCTCAGCCCTGAAAGGATCATGGGTGCTCTGCCCTGGGATAGTCTAGAAAAGATCAGGAAAAGTCATTCTATTTATTTTATTTTATTTTATTTTGTTATAGTGAATTTTAAGAGATATTGTAGAAGAGAGAATGTCACTTTATTGTATTTGATTCCATTTATTTCAGTAAGTTTATAATTGATACGAACGTAGAATTTTTAAGTATGGGAATGATGTGACCCTACGAGTCGTCGTACTCACACCCCCTTAGATAGTTTTGCAGGTGTACGATTTGAGCATGAGGAGCATGTTGGACATTGAAGAATTTCATTTCATCTACTTTAAAGATAGTTGAAGTTGAATTTATTTTGTTACTAGGAAAATTTGATTTTTTTTCTTCTTTCTTTTTGAAATGGATGTAATAAAGAAGACTAGTGAAGTTGATTTAGAATTAGTAAGCATTCATAAATGATTAGTATTTATTTATTTATTTTTCTTTAGTTGGCTCTGTTACCTGTGGAATCGAATGTAAACCATGTGATGGAAATGCAAATTTGAATTAGTATAATCTCACGGGTCTGGGATTTGGATTCAGGCTTGATCAACCTGCGTACCAAATTTCAGAGAGTGATAGATTGGTATCAGAGCCCAGGCTTTAGATTCTATCCGAGGACCTAGGGTAACTTTTCAACTAGAGATATACTTAGACCCCTTTGTTTAAAAAAAAAAAAAAAACCTAGAAATTCAAGACTTACGATTCCCGTTCCTCCATGTTTACAAAGAATATAACCCTTATTAGACATTTACAATAAACTAGAAACTCCTTCAGAACCCTAAGATAATTCTTAGGAATTTTTTATCACTACGTAATTTTTTACAACAATAATCAGCATAAAACACCTGACTTCAAAAATTCATAACTATTTAAGTAAAACTCCAATTTAGGCGATTTAAAATCTCAATATATTGACAAGTCTATTTTTAAGAAAAAATGATTTTAAAATAAAAACCTCAATCTTACCTTTACCAATTTTAGTTTTGTTTCCAGACCAGTTAGAAATCATTCACTTCTGGACAGTCCGCACTGTGTGAATTTTAGTATTTTTTGTATAACTCTGATTATATGTAAATTTTACAGAGTAATAAAGAACTCATATATGTGCCTTTATAAAAATTTTGAGCATGATCTGATACCTAGGAGTACCAGAAATAATAGCATTATCACCACCACTGAATCTAAAATTTTCTGCACCTGAAATTCGATTCATACCTCATCTTAGATTCTCCTAAATCCTCATCTATAACTCCTATAGCTTATGCAATCTTCCTTTCAATGGGCAAATCAACTCACATACTTAAATTTCCTTTTTTCAATCAAAGGTTATGTCGAACCCAAGTGTGAACAACGGAGCCGCATCGGAGACTTTCGTAACCGATGCAGCCAAGCATAGCGAGGTGATTAATAAAATCCTCAAGGCGATGGAGGGATTCACGACCCTCATAGGTACCCAAATGTTTAGGCCCACTACCTAGGATCAATCCCAGACTACACTTGTGGCCCATGAAGGACCAGGGTCCTTATTGAAGAAGTTCAAGAGACAGAGACTGCCTACATTTAAAGGTGGGCCTGACCCAAGCTAAGCCGAAGGATGGAAGCGACAAATTGAGAAGATATTCATGGCGATGCAATGCAATGAACAACAAAAAATAGAATTGGCGATATACATGCTTGAAGGAGAAGATGACCTTTGGTGGGAATCAACCGTAAGAGAAAATCCCAGGGTTAGAACTTGGACCTGAACCCAATTTTGCGAGAAGTTTGATGACAAATAGTATCCTATACAAATGTACGAGACCAGAAGGTAGCGGAATTCACAAAGTTGGAGCAAGGCAATATGACGGTATGCCAGGATGATGCAAAGTTTACAGAACTTTCTTGATTTGCCACATTCTTGCTACCTGACAAACTCCGCAAGGCATAAAAGTTTATCGAGGGACTCAAACGCTCCACCCATAGCTAGCTAGCACCCTTTCTTGTGAAGACATATGCTGAAGCACTGGAACACGCCATTGCGATAGAGAAGGATTCTAACAAACATTTGAAGGATTGTGAGCCAATAAAAGACTCGAAGAGTGGAGTTCGGCTTGAACCCCATGTACCTCCTACAAACCAAAAAGCAAAAAGGCAAACGATGATGCCATCACTAGAAACATGTCATCAAACTTGTCATAACTGTGGACACGTAGGTCACTAGAAGATGATGCGCCACTACGAAGCCTTCCCCATTCTTCACTGAAACATGTCATAACTGTGGACACGTAGGTCACCCTACTCGCAACTGTCGTCGACCACTCCGTTTTCAATATTCACGGAATCAAGGATCATCACAATAGTTCTACCAACCACCACCACCACCATTTGTGCCACCAATCTTGTACCGACCACCTCCACCGACTCTGTCACTATCGCAATGTAATGCCCCAGATTTTTTCGGAATTTATTTGAAATTTTTTTAAATTTTATTTTGATTAATTATCGTACATTTACCATTGATTTGATAATAACGGACCATCCGTAGGAGCCATTTACAAAATTTGCTTAGAATAATCCCATAAACGTCGTAGGAATATCAGATTTAAAAAATCTCGTACTCTTAAAATAATTACGAAAATGACATTAGTTAATCTTAAGTTAAGATGCTATTTTTAAGTATTATAGTTTCTAACGATCACTTTCATGCAAAATCCTGGACTTAAGCTTTTGGACACATTTTAGCCGTACAAGTCGAATTTCAGCCCTCCGATCATCCTACAAATGCCCTAATCAGAAAATGGATCATAAGTGGGCCACCCGATCTCGAATCTGTCCTAATTTTTGTGTCAACTCCTAAAATCACGAGACTCACCTACTGGATGGAGTGGATTTAATATATACATCATAGTGGGGCCCACGTGCGTCGCATGCACGTTTAGTGCACGTTCAAACCGTGTTTGACCGTGCACCCACGAGCCTAAGATGGAAATTTCAATCCTTCCTCCCGTTGCCACTGCTACCCTCTCCACTCCTCACCATGTGGGCCTCGTTTCAATAATCCAAACCGTCCATCCTCTTTGTAGCCCATCAAAACCCCCTCCTACAAAGAAAACCTCTTCATTCCATCCCATATCCGGCCTGTTCTCTTCTTCCAAATCTACCGTTGGAATCTTAGAACTTTCAATCCGGGAATCCCCTTCGCATGGGGAGCTAGGGATGCTTCTAGAGGATCCTAAAGATCCCTCCAAGCTAACCAACGTAGAGAATCCCCTCCAGAATCAAGATTTCTAAATTTTTTAAGATTTTTCTCTAGAATCTTCTCATATGTAAAAGACATATCAAACGGCTGTAGAGCTTCGATTTGTGGACCCCACCTATCTAAATGGACTAATTTAAACCCATTCTAGGTGTCAGATTGTCAGATAAACCATCTGTTTGCAATTTTCTATTTTCATCCCATCTCTTTCCTTAAAACTTCACGCCGACCGTTCGATCGCGTGTGGACCCCATTTTAAAATCTACCACGTCCATTTTGTGTCCCATACCCATCATAGCTCATGTACAAAACTTCATTTCTATTCGTTATGTATACACTTTTTAAATCCGGCCTGAAATCTCGCTTTAAACCACTTTTTATCGCAACCGCGCATACGTAGCCGTGCTACCATCTTTTAACCCTAAAATCCGACCCTCTTAACCCAAATGAAGCCTTCTCTCAGCAATGGAGCCCTAATGTACGAATTTAGAGAGAGAGAGAAGAAAGAGAGAGGGAGAGAAAGAGAAGAGAGAAGGAGAGAGAGAGAGAGAGAGTTTGTTTGGTTGTTCTAGCGACGTGCTTAGCATCTACGACTTCCAAATCAATCGATCTTTAAGGTGAGGATTTTCCTTCTAGCCTTTCATTAATAATATCACGATTATCATAAGTTTCTTTTGTGGCATGTGAAGTTATTTTATTTTGAATTGCTGATCCATATAACATGAAGTTTAATGTAGGATTTGTAATGAATATCATTATATAATAGTGTGATTCCTTGTTTAGATTTTTTACTAAGAAACATGTGTATTTGTGTTATTTACATTGTGAAAGCTATGCCCTTATTTTCTTAATCTATGTGTTACAAGTAACATTGGTTTTCATATTGTGATATATATGCATGAAATATGTATATAAGATCATCATATAAACATCCCATTATTGTATAACTCTTTGTTCCTAAGTTGGTAAAATTATTCAATGGAGAGAGATGTAACCCGTGAGAGGTGTCCATGATGGAAGAATATATCTTGACTTAACTGAGAGAATCAAGTGATTGTTTGTCAATAGATCCTTACATGAACATGATGCTTGATTGGACCCATTTACATTACATGAGTATTTTAATGAATTTGGCTATAACGTACAACATTGGCTTCTTGGAATATGATCGAATCATAAAACGGGACAACGAGTGGACACTAATGGTATATAAATATTCATGAGCCGGGGATAGTGTCATGGACACTAAGCTCGAGCTGTTGGCCTATGCTGGGTTGTTTACAACTCCTTATAGTGACCATTAAGTTCTTTTAATACGGCTGGATGTGAAATTACTTAAATAAAGGTGAAACTAAAGTCATGCATTCACTTGGCTCCATGTGGGTGTACGGAATTGAGAATAGGCTAGAGCATCCTACTTCTCCCGTACACTATCACGTGTAGATTTGGGCTATGAGCATCCCGTTTCTCACGTGGTCGAGCAAAACTATGTGCTTGTGCGTCCCAGGAACCTCTGGTGACTAGTGGCTAGCGTGAAGTCGTAACAAGGAGTCTCCAACTTCATGTATTGTAATTCTAGCCAAGGTGCCTTAGCCAGAGCATGCATTCCATGCATCGTATTAATAAAGATTTTTACTTAGTTGTTTTGATTTGATTAAATGATAATATCCTGCTTGTGTTTACTCTGTACCGTTATTATTATTCTTGATTATCTTAGAGGAAATATTTCCCACTATAATATCATTTAATGCTATCCAACCACATCTCAGATAATCCAGGTGAAGATCTAGTAAGGGAATCGAATACTACGACGAGGTGTTCGAAGGCTCATGGCAGCAAATGGCGGACGATTAGGCTGAAATGACATGAAGATGCTTCGCCTAGTCTCTTTATTGAAGTAGATTTATTTTCCTTTGAACATGTAATAAGTCTCTCATGGAGATAATAAGTGGAATGTTTGGTTAAACATGTTTTATTACGTTGATTTAGAACTTAAAATAGAATATTTATGGAATAAGAACTTAAATTTTCATCATTATGCTATGTATGTCATGAATGTATGAAATTACAGGTAAGTGTGTGGAAACGTAACCCTGACACACATGAGTTAACACCCGAAAGCTCGACCCATCGTGTTTTTACGAGAGTCGAAATTTCGGGGCGTTACACGTAGCCACCTCCTTATGGATCCGAACAACATCAGCCACCACCACAACAAGCTACGCCACCTCAGCATTAGCAACCGAGACCATGAAATCAAGAGTCATGACCACACGCTCAAGGACGCGCCTACGCCCTAACCTTATCCGTTAAAGATTCAGCCCAACCTCAGGAGTACGTGCCCCAGCAATACGAGTATACTCAGGGTTACGACGATCTAACGCTGCCACATGACGACGTGACACAGGCATGTGAGGCCACTGCACCACCATACAATGACCCAACACCACCAACAGGTGATGCCCCACATCTAGGAGCCGGGAATCCCAAAGGTACTAGTTTTATACCTGCATCTTTATCAAGATGGTAATTCATATGATATCACATGTATTCGAAGTCCACCACATGATAGTAACCACTCCTTAATAAATAACCAACTTAGACTAGATACGTGAACCTACCTATTGTAATGAAGGACATAGAACACAACTAGTTAATTTCATGGTCACATCGATGGGGATTTATGATGATTTCGAGGAAAGCAAAAGAAGGTAAAAGAGGAAAGCCAACCACTGCGCCTGTTAGCTCAAAGAAGCATCACCATATCGCCAGCCAGAGAGCAAGCTTCAACCTTAGAAATAAAAGTGACTACAAACCACAGCTAGAGCAGATGCTAACGCAATGCCACGCCTTCTCAAATGCACCAACTGATTCAAGTGTAGCCATATGTGTAGTAAATTTCGGGGACGAAATTTTTGTTAAGGAGGGTAGAATGTAATACCCCAAATTTTTCCACGTTCGTGTATGTACACAGGTGTACATCGTTCTTAAAAAAAAAAACAAAAAAAAAAAAACAAAACACTCAGAACTCACACTCATGTTCATACTCCTTTCTAAATCTGAACCATTATTTCATTTGCCACCTACATTCAAACTCATCTAACCATCAAGATTTACACCTAACAATCTTTAAACTAGCAAAACTATTCATTCAGTCTATCCCAAATCCTTAACAGTGCCATCTAGGTGTCCACTTAAGCCCATCCAGCCATCCACTTTGTAGCTTGTGGAGTATGTTTCAACGCTAATGATTAGTTTTCATATGGGACAAACACTCGTACATTATGTGAGATCAGGAAAGAATGAGAACCATTGAAATTTTATTTGAGCCCATTGTCAATGATCATGGGTCAATATTGGGCTCATTAGATAGAGCACACCAAGTTGAGGCAGAGTGTCAAGTTTCATACCAAATGGACGGTCCAAACCTAAGATACGCATGATTTAAGTTAAATGTATAGGAGACTAAGTTATAACAAGCAAAGTGATGCCAACTAAAAAAAATAAAAACCCTTACCCATGCACGTCAGCAACGTGCGTGGTTGATAAACCAACTTTCATCCATCTCATTCGTTTACGTGCCAACACACGCACCCATCTATCCATGTCGACCGTCCATCATGCTGGGACCCATCTTAATAATCCAGACCATCCATTAAATTTGGATTCCTAGAAGATTCTAACCATTGAAATCTTCTCCTTAAATACCCACGGTGCAGTCCACCGTGATCATTTATCTAAACCATTTTTTAACCTGATCCGCAACTCCTTACCGTTATAGCATTTTTCTCGACCGAAAAACCGATGCTCTCTTCCTTTTGCAACTGGTGATCCGCGTGAGATCGCCTCCATCGATTCTAGCCATTCGATCTCCAGATTTTTTGCACCATCCTACAGCCCACAATGATCCAACACTGTTTTGCTACCAACAACCAATCAGGAAGCCTGATTTTTCGTTTTCTTATCCTGCTTCGTGAATGTGCGGAAGCCCCACCTTCCAACCTTGAAACCACCGGCTTTATTGTGTTAAAAACGTAGATCTAACGTTCTCCCGAGCTTTCCTTCATCAAGCGTTACTGCCCAGAAGAAACAAGTTGATTAACGATTTGCCATTAGAGGGGGTCCCTTTCTCCTTCATCAAACCTGTGTTGGTTGCACCACCTGATGACGGCATCAAGAACCATTACACACATCAGGGTAGCAAGCGCAAATGCAAGCTGCCGAGTCGACTATGTCAAACCATAGCGGTTGAATCCGATCACTCTTTAACTCTCACCGTTTGATCCATATCATCCGTAAAGGATCCATCAACTTGAGAAAACGAATGTTGCTTCGCCCTACCAAAACTATATTAGAGATTTTGAACATTCATCAATTAACAAAAATCACAAAGGTAAGTGTATTGACCCAAGATTTTGGGTGCGTGTAAATATGCACTTTAGTACGTACATTACATTAGTTCAGGCATATGCTTAGATCATTGATTTTCTGGTCCTATGAACCTCCCCAGGCATGCTTATAACACCCCAGGTTTTTGGAATCATTTAAATCATAATTTAAATAATTATTTAATAAATTAAATAACTTTTAATATTGATAAATTAATAATAAATAATCCCTAAGGAATTAGGGTATGACCCATTTATTAAAGTTTCTTAGAATAATCCCATAAATGTAGTAGAAACACCAGATTTTGAAAATCACGCATTTTTCATATAATTACGGAAATGACATTAGTTAAACTTAAATTAAACCACCATTTTTAAGCATAATAGTTTCTGACGATCAATTTCATGCAAAACTGTATATATGAGCTTTTGGACACATTTTAGCCCTACACATCAAATTTCAGACCTCTGATCATCCTACAAATGCCCTAATCAGAATCTAGCTGTAGATAGAGGTGGGCACAAACCGGGCCAGCTCGATAGTTCGAGCCGGTCCGAATCGAATAAGTCCGGTTTGGACCGGTTTGAAGTTGAGTTTGATCCAACAACGAGCCACTCTAATGAGGCCCGTTTAATAAACGGGCCGAACTCAAACTTATGTTGTGCGGGCCCGGTCCGGCTCGAAGTTCGGCTCGGCCTGGTTTGGATCGGCCCGGCCCGGCTCAGCTTGTAAGGTAACAGCTAACATGACTAGCAGATCAGCGCCGTTACTTTCGGAGCGCGATTAGGTGCGTGCTTATCTTCAATGGGGAGTTATTTGATACTCTGGCTATGTATGACGCCCAATACAGGCACTTAGAGATGGTATACGTGGCCTGTATTAGCTAAAATTAAAGCAACCAAATTTTGGAACCACGTGTTTCTAAAATATTCTCCAAACCCAAATTGGGTTGAAAAATCTTGACCTTTGATTCGTGGATACTTGTATTTATGAAATAAAGATCACTTGATATTTTTCATTTTAACCGTCCAGTAAATGCCCGGCAATCTAATAGTATGATAACCCGATAAAAGTAAGTTTTAGTTCTTGTAACAACTAAAATGGGACCTACAATTTGAACGGTTTGGTTTGAATTACTTGTGGATCGGCACTTTCATTGAAACAAACAACAAAAAAAAAAAGAGTTGTCGCCTGTTCAAACTTGGCCCGACTCGGTTCGAAATTTTAGACCAAATCGATCCCGGCCCGAACTAGACTTTTCTGGAGCAAACCAAACTTAGGCCGCATGGGTTAGCCCGAAACCCAAACCGGGCCGATCCACAAACTAGGGTGGCACAAAAACAAACCAAACCAAACTCGGGCTAACTCGGCTCGGCCCGGATCGTTGCCCATCTATAGTTGTAGATGGCCCACCTGACCACAAACCCGGTCCAATTTTCGTGCCTCCCCATGAAATTTCATGGCCTACCTGCTAGATGGGATGGATTTCATATATGAATTAAGGTGGGACCTACGTGTGCAATGAACATGGCTGGCCTGGCGGTCAAACCGCGTTGACCACGCACCACGAGAGCCCTAGCAGCTTCTGTCTTCTCCGGACGCAACTCCTACGATAGTGTCGCTCGCTGGCGACGTGGGCGCTCCACACCATCCATTATTTGGGCCCCACCTTGATTATCCAAATCGTCCGAAAGGTTCGCACGCTGCTCGAACCCTATCCTTCCAAACCTCCTAACCGCTCGCGGTTTGTGTGGCCCATTCCTAATCACCGTCCAAGCTAAGATACGTCAAGATCTGCTTCCTTATTTTTGCATGGATGGCCCAGATCTTTTTCAAAGATTTATGTGGACCCCACCTAGCTTTCCAACGAACCCCATGCACAAAGAATCTATGAAATCAGTCTGTCTCCTTCTCCAACTCAAACTAGAACTCCTCCCTACGCACCCATCTACCCAACTGACCATAGAAGCTATAAGACCCCTGGCCTTGTTCCGTTTCTCCTAGAAATGCTAGAGACATGGAGAGAGAGAAACTCTAAGAGAAAGATAAAGAGAGAGAGAGACCATGAGAGAAAGAGAGACCATGAGAGAGAGAGAGAGGGAGAACGTTTTAGAGAGAGGAAGCGTGCTACCCCTGCTCCTGTTGGACCCAGTTCCAGGTCTGGAAGAAGAAAGAAGAGAATAAGGAGAAAAGAAAGAAAGAAGAGAATAAGGAGAAAGAAGAAAGAAGGAAGAGAAGAAGAAGAGGTTGTCCCTACTGAGTCAACTCGCTGAGTCAACTTAGATTCGAATTGGGTTTGCTTGGAACTTGGGAGTCGTCATATACAGTGAGTTGTCTTGTATCTTTTGTCACCTGTTAGTCCTATTTTACATTGTTTTGATTCAAATCGACAAGAGTAATTCATGTGGATTTCTATTTTGGATTATCTTATGCACGTGAAATTTAAAGTCATGAATTGGTTTAACTGTGATCGGTTTTCTAGTATAATTGTGATTAATTGCTAGAACTTTGGGTTTTATATTCAATTTTGAGTTTTGCTTTCGACAATTGTGTTTCGGGTTGGTTTTGCGATTTATTATATATCTTGCATATTGAGAAAATACTATAATTGGTTATGAACAAGTTTTGATGCCTTAAGAAGGCTGGAAGGTTATGTATTGGTTTTGGAATTGTTTGGGAAAATGAATGGCATGAATCATGCATTCCATGTGATTGAGAATTCCAGTATGTGGTTGATCACTTGAGTTGATTTGGGTTGAGCACATGTGAGTGTTGCAATAAACCGTTGCTCCATTGATCGAGGCTGGTTGGGTGAGCACCTAAGTATGTGCAACAGACCAGTTACGCAGGCCAAGTGGAGGCTCTGTTGATGGAGGCCGGTTGGGTGAGCACTCAGGTGTGTGTAATAGACCAGCTATGTAGGCCAGGCAGAGGTTTGGGACAGATCGTGATCCGAATTGGCTATGCTGCTAGGGACCGATGTTCCAGATGATAGTGATGACCAACTAGATGTTCTACTGATAACTGTACTGAGATAGTCGATGTGTGTTAGCTTACATTGCATTAGGTGTATATTTTTTAAAGCTTGGTTAATATATTTTGGATTTGGATAATTGATGCCTCGTGGTTTGAGAAAATTTCTTTATGTGATTTTCTATATCTGATTACATGTGATAAACTATACGAGATTACTCGCCGACTTTTATAGCTGACGTAGTGTTATGTAATTAACCGTAGTGGCAGGTGAGGATTTAGAAGATTACGAGGAGGCAATCCCAGACGAAGAAATATTTTAGAAGACCTTTTAGATTTCATTATTTTCAATATTAAAGCTTTGATGTAATAAGGCCCATTAGATGGCCATTAGTTTAGACGGTTGAAGAAAGTTTGGTAGACATTATATTTAAAAGTTTAATTTCAAAGTTTGGTTTATTTTAATTCTATGAATACTATGTGAATGTGATTGAAAAAGAGAAAAATTATATCGAGAATAGAAGTTTTCATCATTAACACCCTTGATTTCGGGATTTGAGTGTATATATTCAAGTGTCGAATTTTGGGGGCGTTATAATTGGTATCAGAGATTAGGAATGAGATAAACTGTGCTTTGAGAAAAAAAATCCACCTAAGTTTTAGGATCTAGGATAGTTTCATGACCATAGAGACTCTAAACCTCCCAAAAACTTCTAGGATAGCCATTGAATTTAAACACTTATACATAGGTACCGTGAGAAGTGAATTCCCACCTTAGTGAGCCTTTTGCTAAATAAAAAATCATGAAAATTAAAATCTTAACCCTCTGTGATCTTTTCCATGGTTATGAAAACATTCCCTCGAAATCTCACAAGTGGATTGACCGAAAATCGATATTTTTTTATTTTTTCCTTAATTTCCACCTGTAAGGCTGAAATTATTGACCAGATTTATACCTATGATCACACATGACATAATACAAGTCTACAAATTTTTAAAATTTTTCTTTAGTTCAGTAACATACCCATTGATGTCCTTGAAAATTTTTAAGATAAATGGATTTATAGAAAAAAATTCTATAAATTCTGGTAGTGGGCTGAGAGATGTGAAATCTGCTACTGGATAGCAACGTATTACTTCCTTTATTAGGGAGAAAACCTAAGAATTATTATATATTTTAAGCTGAAATTTTTTTCGGTGATACATCTTGAAGTCAATAACATCTATTCCAAATTTCAGAACGATTGGATGTATGGTTTGGGAGATAAAAATCTTAGAGTAATTACCTGTCTGGCCATCCAATATTTAAAGGAGTACTAAAATGAGTTTTTCTGATAAATGTAGATCATGCCGCCTAAGAGGAAGAGTCAAACCACTCCATCAACACCTGACATAACAAATGATGTATAGTTGATTGAAGGAGTATACAATATTTTGGGTGACATAGCAACTCTCCTTCGCCAACAGGTACAAAACACAAATAATATTATAAATCAATGCCAAATACCAGCTCTACAAGGTGGTGGGGGAGGAGATGTATTAGAATGATTCAGAAGGCCCTGACCGCCTGTCTTTAAATAACAAACTGACCTAGAGGCTAACAATTGGAAGAACAAACGGAAAAACTTTTTGATGGAATGAGATGTACGGATGAAGACAAAGTGGTCTTAGCCGTATATATGTTGGAAGGAGAAGCTTATCACTGGTGGAAGGCAACCAAAAGAGCAGCCGCTGCAAACACAATCCGGACATGGGAAAAGTTCTGCGAGAAATTTGATCAAAAATATTTTCCCGAGAGTGTCAAGGATAGGAAGGCGGCCGAATTTATGAATTTAGAATAAGGGGACCTTATTGTCAGTCAATACGAAGCTAAGTTCACGGAACTATCATGCTTTGCACCTCATCTCATCCCCAATGATAAGTAAAAAGTTAAAAAGTTCGTGCAAGGGTTGAAGACTTCCCTTCGCACTAAAGTGATTCCTTTTGAACTTCGAACCTATACTAAGGCGGTAAATAAAGCCTTAGTCATCGAACAAGACCTAGAAAACTTATGGAAAAACCGAAAACAAAGGAGGGTGGTGGGTAATAAACATAGAGCTGCTCCAGAAGTACCACATGGACAAGATAAGAGACCCAGGACCACACCTTCGACTCCCTCCACACCCTCTCAGTAACATTCGAATCTCACTGGAAGGTGTTATAATTGTGGCTCAGAAGGGCATATGTCACGAGCTTGTCCCCTACCTCGTCGCCAATTACCAGATCAGAGGCAATCAAAGGTTTAGTCGAGACCACCTAAACCGGAATCAAGTCAAGGCAGGCGATTTCCACATCAAGCATCCCAAGGACAGGCTTTTGCCTTAGCACCACCCGAGGAAGAGGAAAAGAGAAACATAGATGCAAAGGATGACGTGAACCAAAACATCGATGGTACATGAATTATTTAGATTTTAACCGAACCTTTACTTAAACAATAGTACTATACATTTTTCTTACCATGATGTTAGAACTAGTCCCCAAACACTCAAGAAAAAGATAGTACTCCTTACCCTTGTCAAGGAGTGGTAAAACCAATTTTTTTTTAAAAACAAGACAAATCTCGAGGACAAGACTCTTTAAGGGGGGTATATTGTAATAAACCGGTTTGGTGTAGATAGTTAATCATTGATACACACTTAGACAGATAGAGCAATATCATGAGGAATATTGGGAACCTCAACATATGTAAATTAGAGTATTCTCATGATCTATATACACTGGAGAAGTCTTTTAATTTCAGGACGAAATTCCTTTAAGGAGGGAAGAATGTAATGACCTAAGATTTTGGGTGCATGTAAATATGCAACTGAGTACGTACACTACATTAGTTCAGGCATATGCTTAGATCATTGATTTCCTAGCCCCATGAACCTCCCCAGGCATGCTTATGACACCCCAGGTTTTTGGAATCATTTAAATCATAATTTAAATAATTATTTAATAAATTAAATAACTTTTAATACTGATAAATTAATAATAAATAATCCCTAAAGAATTAGGGTATGGTCCCTTTATTAAAGTTGCTTAGAATGATCCCATAAACGTCGTAGAAATACCGAATTTTGAAAATCACACAGTTTTCAGATAATTACGAGAATGCCATTAGTTAAACTTCAGTTAAACCGCCGTTTTTAAGTATAATAGTTTCTGACAATCACTTTCATGCAAAACTTTATATATGAACTTTCAGGCACATTTAAGTCATACACGTCAAATTTCAGACTTCTGATCATTCTATAAATGTCCTAATCAGAATCTAGTCGTAGATGGCCCACCTAACCTCAAACCCAGCCCAATTTTCGTGCACCCCCTGAAATTTTGTGGCCTACCTGCTAGATGGAATGGATTTCATATATGCATCAAGGTGGGACTGTTCGCTTCCCCAAGTGTAGGGTTGCGATGTAGTAATAATCTCGGTAAGACCGAGGTCGATCCACAAGGACTTGTGTAGGAACTCGCAAAATACTTTCAATGGTCTCTACTTGAAATCTAATTAAACAGGATTTTGGAATTGAATGTAGATAGAATTTTAAACTAAAAGTGAATGTAACAATATGGAAGAGCACTAGGAGTCCAAGGATCCACTTGTAGCAACCTTGATGCTTAATTCGTTGTGGTTTCGCAATTACTCAACTAGAATCAAAATCAAATCCTAACTAGCCGGATGAGAGAGTGGTTGTAACAATCAATCTGTCATACGTGTGATTTATGCACATGATTCCCTCAATTTAAGTTAGGACTTGAGCACACTCAATTACATAGGTCAATCCTAGTTCCAATAGGTTAAGATCACAATTATAATAATCATTAAACTCTATCACAAAGCATAACTAGATCATGATTTGAACTCCATTCAAATCACATAGACAATTGCACATAATTTAGAAATTCCAAACTAATAGAACTTTGAATTGAAGTTCTCACATGAGAATCCAAGTCTAGAGCGTCTTGAATCCGATTCCTTGGAAGGTACAGGTCCAGATCTATTCAAAACAATTAAGAACTAAAGTAATTCTTCTAAACATCCATGAACTATCATAAGATTAAGAAAAAGTACTTAGAACTTCATTCAAACTTTAAGCCATTGTTCTTCAATGAAAATTAAACTTAAAACTAACTTAAACGAATTAAAACATCTTAAATTCACTACAAGCTTCACCTCTTAACCCTAGCTAAGAGGTTTAGCCGATCATGATCCAAGGAAGCACGAAAGCAACTAAGGAAAACATGAAAACTAGAAGAACAAACTAGGAGGAGTTGTAGAACTCCGGATCCAACTTCTGCTGCCTCCCACCATACTAAATCTCTTCTAGGATGCCCTAGGAACAAGCTAAAGGAGTCCTTTTACAAGTTTGGGACCCTAGGCGCGAAGAAACTTTGAGAAATCCTACAAGAATAGCGTTTTGCGTAGAGATTTTCGGAGCTCCGGATGTTCCTGGGTGTTGACCGGCCGGCCGGAACCCCTATCCGGCCGGTCGGACAAAGTGCTTGCAAATGCAATTTTCACTGGAGTCTTTTTTACACAGTTTGACCCATCAGCCGGCTGGCCGGACAAAGTGATCACAAATGCAGAAAACGCTGGACCTCAACATACATAGACCAACCTACCAGCCGGCCGGTCAAGTGGCCAGTCCTCATAAAAAATGTCTAGGGGTTTTCGTGTTTCTGGAGGGTTTGGCCGGCCGGTTGTTCGCTCGCCTCAAGTGTAAGGCTGCGATGTAGTAATAATTCTCGGTAAGACTGAGGTCGATCCACAGGGAATTAGGTAAACCAATTCTAATTATCTTAGCAACTTCAAATTCAATAAATTTAGAAGTTCAAATCATAAACTAACTTAAAAACAGTAAAGTTATAAAATCTATAATTAACGAAACTAAGGCTTTCAAGGATCTACATGTAGGAATCCCATGTCAATCCAATCAGTCCAAGCATAAAACACAACTAGATTCGAAGTTCTATCTTTCATCTAGTTGGAAAATAAAGCATTGAAACACATTCAATCCCACTTAATTTAAACTTTCAAGTTCTAATCCTATTTAATCACATAGCATTCAAAATTATAGCCTTTGGAGTAACAGCCATGCTTATGGACTATGGCATGCTCAAGGGATACCATAATTTGAATCTAATCAAGCCAAACATAATAATCTCAGAGAATTGCAAGGAATCCATGTCCGAAGCACATGAACTCTCATAAAACTTCTAAAAATATCAACTTTATTCGAACTAGAACATTCAAAATCCAAACTTAAAGTAAAAGTACTTGAATTAAACATTAAAATTGGCTACAAGCTTCACCTCTCAGCCCTAGCTGAAAGGTTCTAGCCGAGCATTGTCATACTACAACTAGAATCGAAAAGAAAAACTAAATAAAAGCATGAAAAACTAGAAAAACTGGAATCGACGGAGTTGTGGACGCTCCACGGTGCTCTCCTTCACTTCCCACAACCTCCAATCTCTTCTAGGATGCCTTTAGACGAAGCCCTAGGTGCCCTGTTATAGAATAGTGCGGAAAATTCCAAATTGCGCAAGGAATCATGGAGTTGCGCAGAGAAAATCGAAGCTTGTAGAACAAGTAATATTACGTAGACGACCGGTCTGAGCTCATGGACGACTGGTCACACGACCGGTCGTAAAACATCAAAGACTGTCCAATGAGTTTTTGAAAATTCCTCCCCCTTTCTGTTGAGTGCTCGACCGGTTTAACGACCAGTCTGAGATATGTGCGACCGGTCTGTCTTGGTCTAGTGAATAGGGGGTCTCTATCGAATTGCAAATCGGTCGGACGACCGGCCCTGTCCTTGGCCGATCAGTCGGACGACCAATCTTTAGGGTTGTCTGTTCTGCACTTCTTCTTCGTTCTTTCTCTTTCTCCTTTGTTTCTTTCTTCCATCCTTTGACACTTGTTCTATTGATCTTCAATGTATACAAAGTGACTCTTTTAACAATGAATTGGTGAAATCTCCCTCTCATTCCTACGATCACAAAAACATGTATTAGATTAGTCTTTAACCATGAAAAGCATGCATATAATGTGATGTAATGGGTCGGCAAATGTATAAATTAGGAGGCTCAACACACCCCACAACCAGCATTTTGCTAGTCCCGAGCAAATCATTCGTGAAACAAATTCATATCTTCAAAATCCAACTCTCCCTCAGAAACTATGCTTCTATACATCCTAAGGCACACAAGTATAAAAGTCAGAGAAACTGGGTAATAGAAGCTAAACCTTAAACTCTCACAACATAATAAGTGTTCATATAGAATTCCCGCTGATTGATTGATAAATAGAAGAATTTTGAACAATTTCACCCTAATGTGCATAGCGATGGCTCATCTCATGAGTTTACAGGACCATCTTCTTCATAGATCAACTAAACTATGGATCTCAAGGTGTACAGATCAATAACAAGCCTGATAGAAACCATCTTCTTCATAGATCAACTAAACTATGGATCTCAAGGTGTACAGATCAATAACTAGCCTGATAGAAATTTGCCTTACTGTCCTTCCAACGGCTTTCACACTATGTCCCATTTCCGACTTTGGTTACGGGTAGACCATTCCCCGGTTGGTAATAGGTAGCCCTTTTCGGAATTTTTCACCATATTCTCAATCATACCCATATTTTCATCCTTCCTTTCCTTTTTTGTTATATATTAGATAGGACTTTTAGAAATCCATATCTTTCGTTATTTTTCCATGGATAAGGATGGACAAAGTACCCCGGCTTGGTTCCTCAACACCTCAAATCTAAGTCTAGCTAATCCACAAATCTACATAATCCTTTCAAACCATGAGAATCGTGTAATGTGAACTAGGTGTAAGAGTGTTCAAATTTTCTATCAATCATATAAATAGGGAAATTCACATATAAAACCATTATATTAAAGGTAGTTCAAAACTTACTACATCACTCACTTTGTATCTTTTTTTCTTATACTCGTATCATCCCGAATGCATAGAAACAAAATTTTCTAAAAGAGTTTTGAATTTCCAGAAAATTTAAAAAAAAATCAACAAATAGTGCTCGAAATGTCCACAAACTGCTAGATGAGTAATCTCATCTCACCCCTCAACCAAATCTTGCGTTGTCCTCAATGTAAAAGATATGCAATTAGCAATAACATGAGAGCAATGTTAAAAATAAAGGAGAGTGGAAACTAGATCACCTGATAGAGTCAATTGTGGAAGTCTACAACTCTGGCAACTAAACTACTAACGAAATAAACCTAAAATAGAAAAAATCAAACAAAACCAAATCCTATGCTATATACCTCCTTAGACTAGGAGATCAATTGTCCTGATAAACAGGATCATCTAGAGTGATGGACATGTCATTTGAATCAATTTTCTCAACGAATGGTTTAAGGCGTTGTCCGTTCACTTTAAAACAGTTACCATTCATCGCATTCTCTACCTCAACAGCTCCATGGGGAAAATTTTCTTTAACAATATATGGGCCGGTCCATCGAGATCGTAATTTTCTCGGAAAAAGATGAAGTCAAGAATTATACAAGAGCACTTTCTGACCTTCCCGGAAAGATTTCTTGAAGATGTGCTTGTCATGAAATGCTTTCATCTTACTCTTGTAAATCCTCGAGTTCTCATAAGCATCGTTCTGGATCTCGTCAAGCTCATTTAATTAGAGTTTGCGAAGCGTGCTAACCTTGTTAATGTCAAAATTTAATGCCCGAATTGCCCAATAGACTTTGTGTTCAATCTCCACAGGCAAGTGACAAGCTTTCCCATAGACAAGTCTATAGGGGGACATTCTAATGGGGGTCTTGTAAGTGGTACGGTGAGCCCAAAGAACATTGTCTAATCGCAGCGACCAATCTTTGCAATCTGACCTCACCCTCTTTTTCTAAATTTGTTTCATTTCTCGATTGAAAATTTCAGCTTGCCTACTTGTTTGTGGGTGGTATGGGGTACTCACTTTATATCTAATGCCATATTTCTTCATTAAGGCTTCAAAAGGCCTATTGTAAAAGTGAAAACCGCCATCACTAATGATGGCTCGAGGCGTTCCAAATCTGGAAAGTATGTTTTCGTTAAAGAACTTTAGAACCGTACGATGATCGTTGGTTCTACATGGAATAGCCTCTATCCACTTGGACACATAGTCTACGGCGAACAATATATATATGTCTGAAAGATGAGGGGAATGGTCTCATAAAATTGATGCCCCAACAGTCGAAGACTTCAAGATGTTGAATTGGGGTAAGAGGCATCATATTTCGACGGGACAATCCTTCTAGCTTTTAACAGCGCTTGCATGCTTTGCAAAACTCCTGGGTGTCCTTAAATAGAGTGGGCTAATAAAAATCACATTGCAAAATTTTAGCTGTGGTTTTCTTGGTGGAAAAATGACCCCCACATGCTTGATCATGGCAAAAGGAGATGATAGAATTATGTTCATCATCAGCGAGACATCTCCTAATAATTTTAATCTGAGCAATATTTAAAAAGTAAAGGTTCATCCCAGAAAAATCTGAGCACTTCCCTTAGAAATTTCCGTTTATCCCAGAAAAATCTACGCATACCATGGTGGATTCATAGCAACAAAAGTTGCTCATCAGGGAATGAGTCCTCAATAGGTGACTCGGGAATAAAACTCGATAAAACTAGGCGGGATATATGGTCCGCCACCACGTACTCTATTCCTTTTTTATCCTTGATCTCTGAGTCGAATTCTTGAAGGAGTAGAATCCATCTAAGCAAACGGGGCTTAGCATCCTTTTTAGAAAGAACGTATTTCAGCGCCGCATAATCCATGTAAACTATGATCTTGGATCCTATCAAGTACACCTTGAACTTGTCCAAGGTAAAAACAATGGCTAGGAGCTCCTTCTCCGTAGTCGAGTAATTGACTTGGGCGGGGTTCAAGGTCCTACACTCATAGTAGATAACATGGGGCTTTTTGTCCTTCCTTTGTCCTAACACCGCCCCAATAGCATAATCACTCGCATCGCACATCAACTCAAAAGGAATGGACCAATCTGGTGGTTGCATAATATGAGCTGTTCTTAACATGTCTTTTAGCTTTGAAAAAGCTAATTGATAATGGGCACTCCACTCGAATTGGTTCTCCTTTTGGAGATGGTTGCATAAAGGCCTAGAAATATGACTGAAATCCTTAATGAACCTTCTATAAAAACTGGCATGTCCAAGGAAGGACCGCACATCGTGTATGCTCTTGGGTGGTGGTAGGTTGGAAATAATATCAATTTTAGCCCGATCTACCTCTATTCCATTGGACGAGATGATATGTCCAAGGACTATTCCTCTTTGTATCATAAAATGACACTTCTCCCAGTTTAAAACAAGGCTCTTCTCCTCACACCTTGTCAAGACCAACTTCAAGTGATTAAGGCACTCTTCAAAAGTACAACAAAAAACAGAAATCATCCATGAATACCTCGAGAAATTTACCCACCATGTCTGAGAAAATACTCAACATGCATTATTGGAATGTGGCGGGTGCATTACATAGCCTGAATGGCATTCTTCGATATGCGAAGGTGCTAAACGGGCATGTAAAGGTGGTCTTCTCTTGGTCTTCTGGGGCTATCTCAAGTTGGTTGTAACCATAATAGCCATCTAAGAAGCAATAATAGGAGTGGCCCGCTAACCTCTCCAAAATTTGATCCATGAATGGGAGAGGGAAGTGGTCCTTCCTAGTGATCGTGTTTAGCTTCCGATAATCGATGCACATACGCCAACCGGTGGTCACTCTAGTCGGTATAAGCTCGTTGTTGGCGTTTTCTATGATGGTAATACCGGACTTCTTAGGGACAACTTGGGTAGGACTCACCCATTGGCTATCCGAGATGGGGTAGATGATACCCACATCTAGTAGCTTTAACACCTTGGCTTTGACAACCTCCATCATATTTGGATTTAACCATCTTTGAGGTTGTCTAGTCGTTTTCGCGTTCTCTTCAAGGTGTATACGGTGAGTACATACCGAAGCATCTATCCCTTTGAGGTTCGTTATTGTGCATCCCATGGCTCCCCTATGTTATTTGAGTAGCTTAATCAATTTGAGCTCTTAGTCTTTTCCTAGGTGAGAGGCAATGACTACCGAGAACGTTTCTTCTTGACCCAAATATACATATTTCAGCTTGGATGGCAATGGTTTAAGGTCAAGCTTCGGTGGTTTGATGTTAGACGGTAGAGGCCTTGATATGGTTGGTGATAATCTTTCAAAATGGGGCCTCCACCAGCTAGTACCAACTACCGGTTTCTCAATATGCAATGCTTGCACAATTTCACTAATAATGGGGTCTTTTAAATCCTCGAAATGTGCTAAGCATGTCTCCAAGTCTTCCAATGGTTCAAGTTGGAGGAGCTTTTCTTCTTCAAAAGATTCGAGCATGTTTACCTCGAAGAGCTCATCATCATCATCCCTATGCCTTTTGCCCAAATGGAACACATTCACCTCCAATGTCATGTTTCCAAAGGACAATTACATTACCCCATTCCGACAATTTGATGTAGCCAGAATGGGCGGCTTAAAATCACTTGAGTGCTAGTATCCATAACCGGTTGTGTGTCCAAAATGATGAAATCCATCGGGTAGTAAAATTTATTGACTCGGACCAATACATCCTCAACTATCCCTCTCGGTACACGGATGGATCTATCAACGAGTTGCAATGTAGCTTTGGTGGGTTTTAACTCACTAAGGCCTAATTGCTCATATACCGAGTATGGGATTAAATTTACGCTTGCCCCCAAGTCTAGCAATGCACGTTCAATCCGGTAGTCACCAATGATGCATGATATTGCGGGACTACAGAGATCCTTGAATTTGGGGGGGGGTGTCTTTTGAGTGAGAATGACACTCACTTGCTCATTCAAAAATGCCTTTTGTTACACATTATATTTGTGTTTGGTTGTGCATAGGTCCTTTAGAAACTTGGCATAAGAGGGGATTTGTTTAATGGTATCAAGCAATGGAATATTTATCTTGACTTGTCCGAAAATCTCTAAAATATCATGGGAGTTTGTAAGAGATTTTGGAGAAACCAATCTCGAAGGGAATGGTGCTACAGGCTTATAAACGCGTTCCACTTCTCATGGGGCTGAGTCAAATCCATCATCATCCTTAGAATTTACTGGATGAATAGATTTGTCAATTTGCTTACCACTTCTAAGAGTGGTGATGGATTTGGCTTGCTCCATATGTTGGTTGGGGAGATTAGGGATGCTTACTTCATGTACTTGCTTTGGTTTGGGCTGAGGTTGGGCCGAAAAGGTCCCTTCCTTAGCATTCAAGCGTCCCTTAATCTCATCAACCGAGACTTTAAGCTCTTGGAATATTTGCTGATTTGATTGATTGATTTGCGTTTGCTCATAATGCCTTTAGAGTATCCTCCATTGAGAATTGAGGTGGGGCCATGTTTTGCATGGGTGGCCCTCCTTGAGAGTTGGTAGGATTTCCGGTGGGATTATTCTTCCAATTGAAATTTGGGTGATTGTTCCAAGTAGAGTTATACGTGTTACCCAACAGTCCATTAAAGGCCGTTGATAACCATATGTAGCATTTGCATGTTCTTGTAACACCTCTTGAAATGCAGGAATTGTAGGACAATCTTGCATAGCGTGTATACTAGTGGCACAAATTCTACATATGTTCTCAATAGCTTCATTGGACTTTGAAACTCCACTCTTACTAAGTTTCATGGCCTCGATCTTCCTTGTGAGGTTGGCTAGCCTTGCATTTACATCATCTTCCTTTTTAAGGATGTAGATGCCTCCTTTGTCCTTTTGTTGATGAGGCTTGAGATTACTAGGTTTGTCCGAAGTATCCCATGATCGGGCATTCTCGGCCAACATGTCCAAGTAACTCCAAGCCTCATCTGGATTTTTACTCATAAACTCACCCTTGCATATCACTTCTACGAATTGGCACATGTTGGAACTTAATCCATCATTGAAGAAGTTTATGATTCGCCAGCTTTCGAAGCCGTGATGTGGGCAAGCAAGTAGGAGGTCCTTAAACCTTTCCCAACAGTGGAAGAATGACTCATTTTCTTTAACCGAAAAGTTCATTATGGCTCTTCGAAGGGTGTTTGTTTTATGAGCCGAAAAGAACTTTTTCAAGAATTCCCGAGTCATCTCATTCCATGACCCTATCGAGTGTGGTTTAAGAGAGTGGAGCCAACTCTTAGCTCTTTCTTTCAATGAAAAGGGAAAAAGTTTAAGTTTAATGGCATCTTCTGAAACATTCGCATATTGCAAAGTAGCCACCACTTCTTTAAATTCCTTTAAGTATAAATATGGGCTTTTAGAGTCTAGCCTATGGAACTTTGGCAAAAGTTAAATCACACTCGGCTTTATATCAATGTTTTCCCTTGTTAGTGGTAGGACCACACACAAGGGTGTAGTTGTACGGGCCAGTTGTAGGTAATCCCATAAAGATCTCATTGGAGGAATATTGTATACCTCATTCTCTCCTACTCCCTCTTGATTTGCGTTTATAGTTTGGAGTAGGGGGGAGGATTCCTTAAAGGTGTTTGATCCATACTCCCCGAACTATCACAAAGCTCTTAGTACTTTCGAACTCGTCTATGGACTGATAATGGTCCAACTAGACCACCTTCGGATTGGAGACGATTGGTGTGTTCACGTTCCCAACGGGACATAAACCACACAACTAAGATCTAAACTAATCCTGTCCTAAAACAGAATTTAACAAAAATTTAAAGTCTAAAAAATCTGTAAAAAGCACTAAGTTTAGAAGGATATTACCTGATTCACTAGGAAATCAGAAGAAAAAAAAACCTATCTACTTCTACTTCTATTCCCACTAAAACAATATAGGACCGTTTATCTAAACTCCCTGGCAACGGCGCCAAAAACTTGTTTGCTCGCCTTAAGTGTAAGGCTGCGATGTAGTAATAATTCTTGGTAAGACCGAGGTCGATCCACAGGGAATTAGGTAAACCAATTCTAATTATCTTAGCAACTTCAAATTTAATCAATTTAGAAGTTCAAATCATAAACTAACTTAAAAATAGTAAATTGTAAAATCTATAATTAACAGAACTAAGGCTTTCAAGGATCCACTTGTAGCAATCCCATGTCAATCCAATCAATCCAAGCATAAAACACAACTAGATTCGAAGTTCTATCTCTCATCTAGTTGGAAAATAAAGCATTGAAACACATTCAATCCCACTTAAGTTAAACTTTCAAGTTCTAGTCCTATTCAATCACATAGCATTCAAAATTATAGCGTTCGGAGTAACAACCATGCCTATGGACTATGGCATGCTCAAGGGTCACCATAGTTCGAATCTAATCAAGCCGAACATGATAATCTCAGAGAATTGCAAGGAATCCATGTCCAGAGCACATGAACTCTCATAAAACTTCTAAAAATATCAACTTTATTAGAACTAGAACATTCAAAATCCAAACTTAAAGTGAAAGTACTTGAATTAAACATGAAATTGGTACAAGCTTCACTTCTCAGCCCTAGCTGAAAGGTTCTAGTTGTGCATTGTCATACTACAACTAGAATCGAAAAGAAAAACAAAATAAAAACATGAAAAACTAGAAAAATTGGAATCGACGGAGTTGTGGACACTCCACGGTGCTCTCCTTCACATCCCATGACCTCCAATCGCCTCTAGGATGCCTTTAGACGAAGCCCTAGGTGCCCTTTTATAGAACAGTACGAAAGATTTCAGATTAGGCAAGGAATCATGGAGTTGCGCAGAGAAAATCGGAGCTTGTAGAACAAGCTCTGTTATGCAAACGACCGGTCCGAGCTCATGGACGACCGGTCGTAAAACGTAAAAAATTGTCCAGTGAGTTTTTGAAAATTCCTCCCCCTTTCTGTTGAGTGCTCGACCGGTCTGACGATTAGTCTGAGATATGTGCGACCGGTCTGTCTTGGTCCAGTGAATTGGGGTCTTTGTCGAATTGCAGACCGGTCGGACGACCGGTACTATGCCTTGGCCGACCGGTCGGACGATCGGTCTTCAGTGCTGTCTGTTCTGCACTTCTTCGTTCTTTCTCTTTCTCCCTTGCTTCTTTCTTCCATCCTTTGGCACTTGTTTTATTGATCTTTAATGCATACAAAGTGACTCTTTTAACCATGAATTGTTGAAATCTCCCTCTCATTCCTACAATCACAAAAACATGTATTAGATTAGTCTTTAACCATGAAAATCATGCGTATGATGTGATGTAATGGGTCAGCAAATGTATATATTGGAGACTCAACACAGGCCAATGGCTGTGACCGGCCGGCCGGTGGAGATGAAAATTGATGAATTTTTAGCTTCTCTTCCCTGCACTTCCACTCCACCTTTGGTCCTTCACTCCTTTGATCTTCAAGGCCTAAAAGAAAGGCTCCTAAGCCTCCCATTGATGAAGTCTCTCTCTCATTCCTACAATCACAAAACATGCATTAGGTAGGTCTTTAAACATAGATTTCAAGCATAGTTAGTGATGAAATGGGGTTCGAATATGCACATTTAAGAGCTCAAACCCCCCCCCCCCCCCCCCCCCCCCCCCCCCCGCCCCAAACTAGCATTTTGCTAGTCTCGAACAAAACATACGTGAAACAAATTCCATTCTCCAAAACTCAACTCTCCTTCAGAAACTATGCTTCTATACATTCCAAGATATGCAAGTGCAAAAATAAAAAATACTTAGTGATAGAGGTTGTGATCTTAAACCTCTCAAAGCATAACAAGTACTTATATGGAATTCCTGCTGATTGATTGATAAATAGAAGAATCCAAACAATTTAACCTAGTGTGCTCAGTGAATGCTCATCTCATGGAGTTTCGGGTTTATCTTCTTCATAAATCAGCTAAGGTATGGATTAAAGGTGTACAGATCAATAACGAGCCTTTGACAGGAATTTGCCTTACTGTCCTTCCGACAGCTTTCACACTACTTCCCATTTTTTACTTTGGTTACGGGTAGACCATCCCCCAGTTGGTAATAGGCAACCCTTTTCGGAATTTTCCACCATGTTTTCAATCATTCCCATATTTTCATCCTTCTCTTTTCATACACATCAGATAGGATTCTTAAAAATCCATATCTTTCATTATTTTCCCATGGACAAGGATGGACAAAGTGCCCCGACTTGGTTTCTCAACACCTCAAATCTAAGCCTAGCCAATCCAAAAGTCACCATAATCCATTCAAACCATGAGAATCGTGTAATGCGAAAAGTGTAAAAGTGTTCGAATTTTCTATCAATCGTAAAAAAAAGGGGGAATTCACATATAAACCATGATCTTGGAGATAGTTCAAGATATTCAACATCACCCACTTCGCATCTCTTTTTCTTATGCTTACACCATCCCGAATGGATAGAAACAAAGTTTTCCAATGGAGTTTTGAATTTTCAGAAAAATATGAAAAAATGTTCTTCATATTGCTCGAGATGTTACACAACACTAGATTCATCCTAGTGATCCCACGCCCTCTAACCAAATTTTGCATTGTCCTTAATGTAAAAGATATGCAATGAGCAAAACATGAAAGCAATGATAAAATAAAAGGAGTGAGGAATGAGAGTACCTGAGAGAACAAAAAAGTTGGAATTCTACCTCCTAAACCTATGGAAAAGAAAACAAAAAACAATAAAATCCTAATCCTAAACTACTCTATACATCTATCAGACTAGGAGATCAAATATCCTGATACATAGGATCAGTCAGAGATATAGACATACCTTCTGAAGGGAAATTATCAAAGGATGGATTTAATCTTTAACCTTTTGCTTTAAAGACATTACCATTCCTTGGATTCAACAACTCGATAGTCTTATATGGATAAACAGTTTTCACAATGAAGAGACCGGTCCATCGAGACCTCAATTTTTTCGAAAATAAATGTAACCGAGAATTGTACATAAGGATTTTTTGATTGATTGTGAAATTATTACGAAGGATATTCTTGTCATGGAATACCTTCGTCTTATCCTTGTAAATTCTCGCATTCTCGTAAGCTTCATTCCGGAGTTCAGCAAGTTTATTCAATTGAAGTTTGCTTAACGAGCTCGCTTTGTCAGAATCGAAATTCATCTTCTTTATTGCCCAATATGCCCTATTTCCAACTCCACAGGCAAGTGATAAGCTTTCCTATAGACAAGTCTATAGAGAGACATTCCAATGGGGGTCTTGAAAGCCGTATGGTAAGCCCAAAGTGCATCAGTAAGTCGAAGCGACCAATCCTTGCGATCGGGGTTCACTGTTTTTTCCAAAATATGTTTAATTTTTCTGTTGGATATATTAGCTTGTCCACTTGTTTGTGGGTGATAGGGAGTGCTCACTTTGTGATTTAAGCCATATTTCTTCATTAATGCTTTAAATGGGGGGTTACAAAAGTGAGACCCTCTATCGCTTATAATGACTCGAGGAGTTCCAAACCGGGAAAGGACATTTTCTTTTAAGAAACGAATGACTGTTTTATGGTCATTGTTCCAGCATGGAATCGCGTCGACCCATTTTGAAACATAATCGACGGCAAGAAAAATATATAAGTTTTCAAAAGAAGATGGGAATGGACCCATGAAATTGATGCCCAACAATAAAAAATTTCAATTAGTAAGATGGGATTGAGTGGCATCATATTTCTACGGGATATTCCACCTAATTTCTGACAAGGCTCGCAGGTTTTGCAAAACTCATGAGTATCCTTGAACATGGTGGGACAATAAAACCCACATTATAGAATTTTGACTGTGGTCTTCTTCATCAAAAAGTGGCCACCACAAGCTTGAGAATGACAAAAGGAGATGATACTTTGTTGCTCATCATCCGGCACACATCTCCTTATAATTTGATCGGGACAATACTTGAATAAGTACGGGTCGTCCCACAAGAATTTTCTCACCTCGTTAAAAAACTTATCCTTATCTTGCTTGTTCCAGTGTGTTGGAATTGCACCTGTTGCAAGATAGTTAGCAATGTCCACATACCATGGCAATTGGGAGATTTTAAAAAGTTGTTCATCAGGGAACATATCATTGATCGCGGTCGTCTTAGGAGAATAGTTGAGAACAAGTCTAGAGAGATGGTCTGCCACAACGTTTTCTACTCCTTTCTTATCATGTATTTCTATGTCAAATTCTTGGAGTAGGAAGATCCATCTTAACAAGCATGGCTTAGCATCCTTCTTAGAGGGAATGTACGCGCGGCATGGTCGGTGAATATGATAATCTTATATTCAATCAAGTAGGACCTAAACTTTTCTAAAGCAAAAACTACTATTAAAAGTTCTTTTTCTGTTGTGGTGTAGTTTGCTTGAGCCGAGTTTAAAGTTCTACTTACAAAGTAGATGATGCATGGCTTCTTCTCTTTTCTTTGGCCTAACACAGCCCCAATAGCGTAGTCGCTTGCATCACACATAATTTCAAAAGAAAGGCTCCAATCAGGTGGTTGCATTATGGGAGCACATGTCAACATACCTTTAAGCTTGTCAAAGGCATTTTGACAATCCTCATTCCACTCGAATGAGTTTTCCTTTTGAAGAATGCTACATAAAGGACGAGAGAGTGAACTAAAGTCCTTTATGAACCATCTATAGAATCCGGCGTGTCCCAAAAAGGACCGCACATCTCGTACGCTTTTGGGTGGTGGAAGGGTAGAGATAAGATCAATTTTAGCCTTGTCCACCTCAATTCCTTTTTGTGAGATGATGTGACCAAGGACTATTCCCTTTTTAAACATGAAATGACATTTCTCCCAATTCAACAAGAGGTTTCTTTTCTTCACATATTTTCAAAACAGTTTTTAAGTGCATAAGGCACTCATCAAAGTTACAACCAAATATCAAAAAATCGTCCATGAAGACTTCGAGAATCGTCCCCACCAAATCAAAAAAGAATACTCAACATGCAACGCTGAAAAGTGGCCGGGGCATTGCATAGTCCAAACGGCATCCTTCGATAGGTAAAAGTGTCGAATGGACATGTGAATGTTGTCTTCTTTTGGTCCTCTAGAGCGATCTCTATTTTTTTATACCCTAAATATCCATCAAGGAAGCAAAAATGGGAATGACCCACCAACCTTTCTAAAATTTGATCAACAAACGGTAAGGGGAAGTGATCTTTTCTTGTGACTGTGTTTAGCTTCCTGTAGTCAATGCACGTTCTCCAACCGGTAGTGACTCTGGTTGGCACGAGTTCATTGATGGCATTGGCTACAATGGTTATTCCGGATTTCTTAGGCACCACTTAAGTTAGACTCACCCATTGACTATCGGATATTGGGTAAATGATACCCACATCCAATAGTTTCAACACCTCGGCCTTAACCACCTCCTTCATGTTTGGATTAAGGCGTCTTTGTGGTTGCCTAGATGTCTTTGTATTCTCCTCAAGGTGTATGCGATGAGTACAAATCAGGGGGTCTTTGCCTTTGAGATCTGCAATTGACCATCTAATGGTGCTCTTATGCTCTATTAGAGTGGCTATCAGCCTACTCTCTTGTTCCTCATCCAAGTGGGAAGAAATCACCACTTGATATGTCTCATCTCGACCTAAATAAACATATTTCAAATCGGTGGGTAATGGTTTTAAGTCGAGCTTCGGTGCTTTGATATTGGATGGAAGAAGCTTGTTCTCGCTTAAGGGCAAAGGTTCAAATGGTGCCTTCCATCTTTTATTATCAAGTACTGGCAAACATCCAAAATGGCATCCATCTCTCGTATTATGTCATCGTTAATATCATGAGAGTGGGCCAAACATGCCTCCAAAGGATCGGAATAGAATGTCAAAAGGGATGTATCCTCCAAGAATGATTCAATTAGATTTATTTCGTGGACCTCGTTATCAACTTCCCGTGGTTGTTTGCATAAATAAAAAATATTCAGCTCGAGAGTCATATTTTCAAAGGACATTTGTACAAGCCCATTTCTACAATTGATAATCGCATTTGAAGTGGCTAAGAACGGTTGACCAAGAATGACGGGAATTTGAGCACCTATTCCCATCACAGGATGTGTATCCAAGACAATAAAATCCACTGGATAGTAGAATTTATCGACTTGGACAAGGACATCTTCAATCATCCCTCTCAGTATACGAATAGATCTATCAGCAAGTTGAAGTGTGGTTTTAGTGGGTTTTAATTCACCTAACCCAAGTTGTTCATAGATCGAGTATGGGATGAGGTTAACGCTTGCCCCAAGATCGAGTAAAGCTTGTTTGATCTGGTAGTCACCTATGATGCATAAGATGGTAGGACTACCTGGATCCTTATATTTTTGGGGCACCTCTTATTTGATGATGGCGCTCAAATTCTCAGTCAAAAGTACTTTGTTGTGTACATTGTGCTTCCTTTTGACTATATATAATTCCTTCAAAATTTTGGCATATGATGGTATTTGTTTTATTGCATCCAACAATGAAATGTTGATCTACACTTGCTTAAAAACCTCTAGGATTTCTGAATTTTTATCTAAAGGTTTGGGTGAAATTAACCTTTGGGGAAATGGGGCAACCGCCTTGTATTACCTTTTCGGTTCTTTCTCATGTGGAGTGCTCTTCGAGCTATCATCCTTTTTGAAAATTTTCAGATCATTAGGATTTGGAGCCTTCACCGGATTAGATTTATCAATTGTTTTACCACTCCTCAAGGTGGTGATAGCTTGAACATGTTCCGTATGTTGGGAGAAAGAGCTTGGGTCTTGTATCTCAAATTGGGTTCTTGGGTTAGGGAGAGGTTGGGCAGGAAGTGTGCCTTTCTCTCTAACACTTAGATGAGATTCAACTCTAGCCATTAAGGTTTTCAAGTCACTGATGGCTTGAGATGAATTTTGGTTGAATTTCAGTTGTTCTTGCATAAACTCATCAATTTTCAGAGAATTACTCTTGTTATATTCAGCTTGAACTAACACGAATGCACCCAACATCTCCTCTAGTGTAGCTTTTTGTGTGATTACTAAGGATGGACCTAGTAGAGGTTGAGCTTGAGGGGTGTTATTTGCATTCGCAGTTGGTCCATTCCTCCAACTAAAATTGGGATGGTTCTTCCAACTAGAGTTATAAGTGTTTGAGTTTGGAGCACTAAATGATTGTTGATAATTGTTTATGGCATTTCATTGTTCTTTCTTGTAAGATTTCTTAAAATGCAGAAATTGTAGGACAATCTTATGTTGCATGTTGATTCCCGGCACAAATTCCACAAAAAATTTCAACGTCCTTTGAGTTAACCGTCTTTCCTTTCTTCAATTCCATGGCCTCGACTTTTCTTGTAAGGCCAGCCACACGTGCACTTATGTTATCTTCTTCTGAGATGACATAAATTCCTCCTTTTCCTTTTGTTGGCTTGTCTTGGGATTCGTTGGTTTAGATGTATCTCAAGATTGTGCATTCTCGGCCAAGACATCAAAATAGTCCCATGCTTCCTCAGCCTCATTATTCATGAATTCTCTATTGCACATCATCTCTACAAATTGGCACATGGGTGAAGTCAATCCTTCATAGAAAAAGCTTATTACCCGCCAAATTTTGTAGCCATGATGTGGGCATGCATTTAACAAGTCCTTGAACCTCTCCCAACATTGGAAGAAGGTCTCATCCTCTTTTTGAGCAAAATTCATAATAAGGCACCTTAACATGATCGTTTTGTGGGTAGGGAAGAACTTTTTAATGAACTCCCTAGTCATCTCAGTCCATGTGCCAATTGATCTTGGTGCATGAAGCCAAACCTTAGCTTTCTCTTTAAGGGAAAAAAGGAAATAATTTAAGTCTCACTACATCATCAATTACATTTGCAAAGTGCAACGTGGCTATCACCTCATCGAATTTCTTAAGATGTTGATATGCGCTCTCATTGTCTAAACTAAGGAACTTGGGAAGAAGTTGGATTACTCTTGGTTTAAGATCTATGTTCCTTGCATTTTGTGAAAAAATTATGCATGAGGGAGTGCTCTCTCTTGCAGGTTGCAAGTAATCACGTAGAGTTCTAGGTCGGAGAACATCCTCAATCTCATTCTCTCCAGGTTCGGTTTGGTTTGACCCAGATTTTGATTGGCCATAGGGTTGGGTTGATTTTCAGCCATACTTTCAGACAGAATTGGAAACTCTAAACGTTTCTTAGTACGTGGCTCCCTATCAATCCCTTCAACAATTCCTCCTTCACTAATGAGTCGGTTATTAGAATCTCGAACCCAATGTGGCATGCAAATCTTAGAAAAGTAAAAGAAAAGGGTTAGAAAAACCTGATTTGAAGTGACTACTTCGACTCCTAGAATTCCTGTAAAAACAAAATAAAGCAAACAAATTAAGTTAGTAAAACACTCCTAAAAGTCTCAAATAGAAACTATTTTCAGAAATTTTGTGAAAAACCATCTAAGTCCCCGGCAACGGTGCCAAAAACTTGTTCGCTTCCCCAAGTGTAGGGTTACGATGTAGTAATAATCTCAATAAGACTGAGGTCGATCCACAGGGACTTGTGTAGGAACTCACAAAACACTTTCAATGGTCTCTACTTAAAATCTAATTAAACAGGATTTTGGAAGTAAATGTAGATAGAATTTTAAACTAAAAGTGAATGTAACAATATAGAAGGGCACTAGGGGTCCAAGGATCCACTTGTAGCAATCCTTGATGCTTAATTCGCTGTGGTTTCGCAATTACTCAACTAGAATCGAAATCAAATCCTATCTAGCCGGATGATAGAGCGGTTGTAACAATCAATCTGTCATATGTGTGATTTATGCACATGATTCCCTCAATTCCAGTTAGGACTTGAGCACACTCAATTGCATAGGTCAATCCTAGTTTCAATAGGTTAAGATCACAATTATAATCATCATTAAACTCTGTCATAAAGCATAACTAGATCATGATTTGAACTCCATTCAAATCACATAGACGAGCACATAATTCAGAAATTCCAGACAAATAGAACTTTGGATTGAAGTTCCCACATAAGAATCCAAGTCTAGAGAGTCTTGAATTCGATTCCTCGGAGTGTACAGGTCTAGATCCATTCAAAACAATTAAGAACCAAAGTAATTCTTTTAAACATCCATGAGACATCATAAGATTAAGAAAAAGTACTTAGAACTTCATTCAAACTTCAAACCATTATTCTTCAATGAAAATTCAACTTGAAACCAAAGTAAACGAATTAAAACATCTTAGATTCACTACAAGCTTCACCTCTTAGCCCTAGCTAAGAGGTTTAGCCAATCATTATCCAAGGAAACATGAAAGCAACTAAGGAAAACATGAAAACTAGAAGAACAAATTAGGAGGAGTTGTAGAACTCCGGATCCGACTTTCACTACCTCCCACCATGGTAAATCTCTTCTAGGATGCCCTATGAATGAGCTAGAGGAGTCCTTTTATAGGTTTGGGACCCTAGGTGCGAAGAAACTTCGAGAAATCCCGCAAGAATAGCATTTTGCATAGAGGTTTTCAGAGCTCCAGATGTTCCTGGGTGTTGTTCGGCCTGCCAAACCCCCCTATTTGGCCCACCGGATAAAGTGCCTGCAAATACAATTTTCACTGGAGTCTTTTTTACACAATTCAACCCATCAGTCGGACGGCCGGCCGGACAAAGTGCTCACAAATGCAGAAAACGCTGGACCTCAACATACATAGATCGACCTACCAGTCGGGCGGCCGGTCAAGTGGCCAGTCCTCATAAAAAATGTCCAGGGGTTTTCGTGTTTCTAAAGGGTTTGGTTGGTCGGGCGGTGGCTATGACCGGCCGGCCGGTGGACATGAAAATTGCTGAATTTTCAACTTCTCCTCCCTGCACTTCCGCTCCACCTTTGGCCCTTCGCACCTTTGATCTTCAAGGCCTATAAGAAAGGCTCTTAAGCCTTCAATTGATGAAGTCTCTCTCTCATTCCTACAATCACAAAACCATGCATTAGGTAGGTCTTTAAACATAAATTTCAAGCATAATTAGTGATGAAATGGGGTTAGAATATGCACATTTAAGAGCTCAACAAGGACCCGTGTGTGCAGTGCACATGGCTGGCCTGGCGGTCAAACCGCGTTGACCACGCACCACAAGACCCCTGGCAGCATCCGTCTTCTCTGGACGAAAAGCCTACGACAGCGTCGCTCATTGGCAATGTGGGTGCTCCACACCATCCATTATTTGGGCCCCACCTCGATTATCCAAACCATCCGGAAGGTTCGCACGTTGCACGTACCCTGTCCTTACAAACCTCCTGACCACTCGTCATTTGTGTGGCCCGTCCTAATCACCATCCAAACTAAGATACGTCAAGATCTGCTTCCATGTTTTTGCATGGATAGCCCAGATCTTTTCTAAAGATTTATGTGGACCCCACCTAGCTTTCCAACGAACCCCATGCACAAAGAATCTATGAAATCAGTCTATCTCCTTCTCCAACTCAAACTAGAACTCCTCCCTACGCACCCATCTACCCAACTGACCGTAGAAGCTATAAGACCTCTTGGCCATGTTCCGCTTCTCCTAGAAACGCTAGAGACATGGAGAGAGAGAAACTCTAAGAGAGAGATAGAGAGAGACCATGAGAGAGAGAGAGGGAGAACGTTTTAGAGGGAGGAAGCGTGCTACCCCTGCTCCTGTTGGACCCCGTTCCAAGTCTGGAAGAAGAAAGAAGAGAATGAGGAGAAAAGAAAGAAAGAAGAAAGAAAAAATAAAGAAGGAAGAGAAGAAGAAGAGGTTGTCCCCAGTGAGTCAACTCACTAAGTCGACTCAGATTCGAATTAGGTTTGCTTGGAACCTGGGGGTCGTCATATATAGTGAGTTGTCTCGTATATTTTGTCACATGTTTCTCCTATTTTACACTGTTTTGATTCAAATCAATAAGAGTAATTCATGTGGATTTTTGTTTTGGATTATCTTATGCACGTGAAATTTAAAGTCATGAATTGGTTTCACTGTGATTAGTTTTCTAGTATAATTGTGATTAATTGCTACAACTTCGGGTTTTATATTCAATTTTGAGTTTTTCTTTTGAAAATTATGTTTTGGGTTGGTTTTGTGATTTACTTGAAGTTCATTATATATCTTGCATATTGAGAAAATACTATAATTGGTTATGAACAAGTTTTAATGCCTTAAGAAGGCTGGAAGGTTATGTGTTGGTTTTGAAAAATAATTGGCATGAATCATGCATTCCATGTGATTGAGAATTTCAATATGTGGTTGATTACTTGAGTTGATTTGGGTTGAGCACACGTGAGTGTTGCAATAAACCATTGCTCTATTGATCGAGGCTGGTTGGGTGAGCACCCAAGTGTGTGCAACAGACCAGCTACGCAGGCCAGGTGGAGGCTCCATTGATCAAGGTCAGTTGGGTGAGCACCCAGGTGTGTGCAATAGACCAGCTATGCAGGCCAAGTGGAGGTTTGGGACAGATCGTGATTCGAGTTGGTTATGCCGCTAGGGACCGATGTTTCAAATGATAGTGATTACCAACTAGATGTTCTACTGATAACCGTACTGAGATAGTTGATGTGTGTTGGCTTACATTGCATTACGTGTATATTTTTGAAAGCTTGGTTGATATATTTTCGATTTGGATAATTGATGCCTCATGGTTTGAGAAAATTTCTTTATGTGATTTTCTATATCTGATTACATGTGATAAACTATACGAGATTACTTGCCAGGTTTATAGCTGACGTAGTATTATGCAATTAACTGTAGTGGCAGGTGAAGATTTAGAAGATTACGAGGAGGTGATCCCAGACGAAGAAATACTTTAGAAGACCTTTTAGATTTCATTATTTTCAGTATTAAAGCTTTGATGTAATAAGGCCCATTAGATGGCCATTAGTTTAGACGGTTGGAGAAAAATTCGTAGATGTTATATTTAGAAGTTTAATTTTAAAGTTTGGTTTATTTTAGTTCTATGAATACTATGTGAATGCGATTGAAAAAGAGAAAAATTATATCAAGGATGGAAGCATTCATTATGAACACCCTTGATTTCGGGATTTGAATGTATATACTCGAGTGTCGAATTTTTGGGGCATTATAGTTGGTATCAGAGATTAGGAATGAGATAAACTGTGCTTTGGGAAAAAGTCCACCTAAGTTTTAGGATCTAGGATAGTTTCATAAACATAGAGACTCTAAAGATAGGCTCCCAAAAACTTCTAGGATAACCATTGAATTTAAACACTTATACATAGGTACCGTGAGAAGTGAATTCCCAACTTAGTGAGCCTTTTGTTAAATAAAAAGTCATGAATATTAAAATCTTAACCCTCTGTAATCTTTTCCATGGTTATGAAAACATTCCCTCCAAATCACAGCAAGTGGATTGACCGGAAATCGATACTTTTGATTTTTTTTCCCTTAATTTCCACCTATAAGGTTGAAATTATAGACCAGATTTATACCTATGGTCACACATGACATAATACAAGTCTAAAAATTTTCAAATTTTTTTTGAAGGTCAGTAACATACCTATTGATGTCCCTGAAAATTTTTAGGATAAACGGATCTATGGAAAAAATTCTATAAATTCTGGTAGTGGGTTGAGAGACGTGAAATTTGCTGCTGGATAAAAACGTATTACTGCCTTTATCAGGTAGAAAACCTAAGAATTATTATATATTTTAAGCTGAAATTTTTTTTGGTGATACACCTTGAAGTCAGTAATATCTATTCCAAATTTCAAAATGATTGGATGTATGGTTTGGAGATAAAAATCTTAGAGTAACTGCCTGTTTAGCCATCCAATATTTTAAGCAGTACTAAGATGAGTTTTTCTAATAAATGTAGATCATGCCGCCTAAGAGGAAGAGTCAAACCACTCCATCAACACCCAACATAACAGATGATGTGTAGTCAATTGAAGGAGTATACAATATTTTGGGTGACATAGCAACTCTCCTTCGTCAACAGGTACAAAACACAAATAATATTATAAATCTACGCCCAATACCAGCTCCACAAGGTGGTGGGGGAGGAGATGTATTAGAACGATTCAGAAGGCTCCAACCGCTTGTCTTTAAAGGACAAACTGACTAGCTAGAGGCTGAAAATTAGAAGAATCAAATGAAAATTTCTTTATGGAATAAGATGTACGGATGAAGACAGAGTGGTCTTAGCTGTATATATGTTGGAAGGAGAAGCTGATCACTGGTGGAAGGCAACCAAAAGAGCAGCCGCTGCAAACACAATCTGGATATGGGAAAAGTTCTGTGAGAAATTTCATCAAAAATATTTTCTCGAGAGTGTCAAGGATAGGAAGGCGGCTGAATTTATGAATTTAGAACAAGGAGACCTTACTGCCAGTCAATATGAAGCTAAGTTTATGGAACTATCACTCTTTGCACCTCATCTCATCCCCAATGATAAGCGAAAAGCTAAAAAGTTCGTGTAAGGGTTGAAGACTTCCCTTCACACTAAAGTGATTCCTTTTGAACTTCGAACCTATGCTAAGGTGGTAAATAAAGCCTTAGTCATTGGACAAGACCTAAAAGACTTATGAAAAAATCGAAAACAAAGGAGGGTGGTGGGTAATAAACATAGAGCTGCTCCAGAAGTACCACAGGGACAAGATAAGAGACCCAGGACCATACCTTCGATTCCCTCCACACCCTCTCAACAACATTCGAATTTCGTCGGAAGGTGTTATAATGATGGCTTAGAAGGGCATATGTCGCGAGCTTGTCCCCTACCTTGTCGCCAATTACTAGATTAGAAGCAATCGCAGGTTTACTTGAGACCACCTCAACCGAAATCAAGTCAAGGCAGGCAATTTCCACGTCAGGCATCCCAAGGACAGGCTTTTGCCTTAGCACCACCTGAGGAAGAGAAAAAGAGAAACATAGATGCAGAGGATGGCGCGAACCAAAACATCGAAGGTACATGGATTATTTAGATTTTAATCGAACCTTTACTTAAATGATAGTACTATACATTTTTCTTACAATGATGTTAGAACTATTCCCTAAACACTCAAGAAAAAGATAGTACTCTTTACCCTTGTCAAGGAGTGGTAAACCCAATTTTTTTAAAAAAAAAGACAAATCTCGAGGACAAGATTCTTTAAGGGAGGTAGATTGTAATAAACCAGGTTGGTGTAGATAGTTAACCAATGATATACTTAGACAGATAGAGCAATATCACGAGGAATATTGGGAACCTCGACGTATGTAAATTATTCTCATGATCTATATACATTGGAGAAGTCTTTGAGTTTCAGGACGAAATTCCTTTAAAGAGGGAATAATGTAATGACCCAAGATTTTGGATGCATGTAAATACGAACGTGAGTACGTACACATCATTAGTTCATGCATACGCTTAGATCATTGATTTCCTTGCCCTATGAACCTCTTCAGGCATGCTTATGACACCCCAGGTTTTTTGGATCATTTAAATTATAATTTAAATAATTATTTAATAAATTAAATAACTTTTAATATTGATAAATTAATAATAAATAATACCTAAGGAATTAGGGTATGATCCCTTTATTAAAGTTTCTTAAAATGATCCCATAAATGTTGTAGAAACACCGGATTTTGAAAATCACACAATTTTCATATAATTACGAAAATGCCATTAGTTAAACTTAAGTTAAACCGTCATTTTTAAGTATAATAGTTTTTGACAATCACTTTTATACAAAACTTTATATATGAGCTTCTGGGCACATTTTATCCGTACACGTCAAATTTCAAACCTCTAATCATCCTACAAATGTCTTAATCAGAATCTGGCTGTAGATAGCCCACCTGACCTTAAACCCGGCCCAATTTTCGTGCCGCCCCCTGAAATTTCATGGCCTACCTACTAGAAGGAATGGATTTCATATATGCATCAAGGTGGGCCCCGCGTGTGCAATGCACATGGCTGGCCTGGTGGTCAAACTGCGTTGACCACGCACCACGAGACCCCTGGCAGCGTCCGTCTTCTCCGGATGCAATGCCTACGAAAGCATCGCTCACTGGCAACGTGGGCGCTCCACACCGTCCATTATTTGGGCCCCACCTCGATTATCCAAACCGTCCGGAAGGTTCGCACGCTGCTTGAACCCTGTCCTTCCAAACCTCCTTACCGCTCGTTGTTTGTGTGGCTCGTTCCTAATCACCGTCCAAACTAAGATACGTCAAGATCTGATTCCCTGTTTTTGCATGGATGGCCCAGATCTTTTCCAAAGATTTATGTGGACCCCACCTAGCTTTCCAATGAACCCCATGCGCAAAGAATCTATGAAATCAGTCTGTCTCCTTCTCCAACTCAAACTAGAACTCCTCCCTACGCACACATATACCCAACTGACCGTAAAAGCTATAAGACCCCCTGGCCATGTTCCGCTTCTCGCAGAAACACTAGAGATGTGGAGAGAGAGAAACTCTAAGAGGGAGGGAGGGAGGGAGGGAGGGAGGAGAGAGAGAGAGAGAGAGAGAGAGAGAGAGAGAGAGGAAGCGTGCTACCCCTACTCCTGTTGGACCCCATTCCAAGTTTGGAAGAAGAAAGAAGAGAATAAGGAGAAAAGAAAGAAATAAGAAAGAAGGAAGAGAAGAAGAAGAGGTTGTTCCCAACGAGTCAACTTGTTGAGTCGACTCAGATTCAAATTGGGTTTGCTTGAAACCTGGGAGTCGTCATATACAGTGAGTTGTCTCAAATCTTTTGTCACCTATTAGTCCTATTTTACACTGTTTTGATTTAAATCGACAAGAGTAATTTATGTGGATTTCTGTTTTGGATTATCTTATGCACGTGATTACTTTTCTAGAGTAATTGTGATTAATTGCTAGAACTTCAGGTTTTATATTCAATTTTGAGTTTTGCTTTCAACAATTGTGTTTCGGGTTGGTTTTGTGATTTACTTGAAGTTCATTATATATCTTGCATATTGAGAAAATACTATAATTGGTTACGAACAAATTTTAATGCCTTGAGAAGGCTGGAAGGTTATGCGTTGGTTTTGGAATTGTTTGGGAAAATAAATGGCATGAATCATGCATTCCATGTGATTGAGAATTTTTGTATGTGGTTGATCACTTGAGTTGATTTGGGTTGAGCACACGTGAGTGTTGCAATAAACCGTTGCTCTATTGATCGAGGCTGGTTGGGTGAGCACCCAAGTGTGTGCAATAGACTAGCTACACAGGCCAGGTGGAGGCTCCGTTGATCGAGGCCGGTTGGGTGAGCACCCAAGTGTGTGCAACAGACCAGCAGGCGAAGGTTTGGGACAGATCGTGATCCGAGTTGGCTATGCCGCTGGGGACCGATGTTCCATATGACAGTGATGACTAACTGGATGTTCTACTAATAATCGTACTAAGATAGTTGATGTGTGTTGCTTACATTGCATTACGTGTATATTTTTAAAAGCTTGGTTGATATATTTTGGGTTTGGATAATTGATGCCTTGTGGTTTGAGAAAATTTCTTTATATGATTTTCTATATCTGATTACATATGGTAAACTGTACGAGATTACTCGTCGGCTTTTATAGCTGACACAGTGTTATGCGATTAACCTTAGTGGCAGGTGAGGATTTAAAAGATTATGAGGAAGCGATCCCAGACGAAGAAATACTTTAGAAGACCTTTTAGATTTCATTATTTTCAGTATTAAAGCTTTGATGTAATAAGGCCCATTAGATGGATGGCCATTAGTTTAGATGGTTGGAGAAAATTTGGTAGACGTTATATTTAGAAGTTTAATTTCAAAGTTTGGTTTATTTTAGTTCTATCAATACTATGTGAATGTGAATGAAAAAGCGAAAAATTATATCGAGAATAGAAGCATTCATCATTAATACCCTTGATTTCGGGATTTGAGTGTATATACTCGAGTGTCGAATTTTGGGGGCGTTACAGTAGGTGATCTCCCTGTTGAACATCCTACATTTGTATTTACATGGATTTATTGGTATACTTGGTAGATTTATTTAACTGCTCATCGTTTTGAGTTGTCAATTAGTTTCATTCGATAAATCTTTACATACGGAAGATTTATTTCATGTGATTATTATCTTGAGTTGTAAGTTGATTTCAGTGATTTATTGTTACGATCATTGCTTGTTATATCTAGTGGATATACTTTGTTTAATTATTGTTACAAGTCATCATGAGGCTTCCTTTGATTTTTGTTACATATCTTAAGGAGGATTTATTTTATTGTTATGCGTTGTGGTATTGATTTTTGGTTGATGGGTGCTTTGGCCTAAAACGGATCATTCCGTTACTTTTATTACGGGTGCTCTGCCCTGAAATGATCACGAGATAGATGGGTGCTCTGCCCTAAATGGTCACTAGATAGACTGGTGCTCTGCCCTGAAAGGATCATGAGTGCTCTGCCCTGGGATAGTCTAGAAAAAATCAGGAAAAGTCATTCTATTTATTTTATTTTATTTTGTTATAGTGAATTTTAAGAGATATTGTGAAAGAGAGAATGTCACTTTATTACATTTGATTCCATTTATTTCAGTAAGTTTACAATTGATACGAATGTAGAATTTCTAAGTGTGGGAATGATGTGACCCTACGAGCCATCATGCTCACTCTCCCTTAGATAATTTTGCAGGTGTACGATTTGAGCACGAGTAGCATGCTAGACGTTGAAGAATTTCATTTCATCTACTTTAGAGATAGTTGAAGTTGAATTTATTTTGTTACTAGGAGAGTTTGATTTTTTTCTTCTTCTTTTTTTGAAATTGATGTAATAAAGAAGACTAGTGAAGTTGATTTAGAATTAGTAAGCGTTCATAAATGATTAGTATTTATTTATTTATTTTTCTTTAGTTGTCTCTGTTACCTGTGGAATTGAATGTAAATCATGTGATGGAAATGCAAATTTGAATTAGTATAACCTCACAGTTCTGGGATTCGAATTCGGGCTTGATCAACCTGAGTACCAAATTTCAAGGCGTGACAGGTGAATCTTCTAATTTTTAGTCATGGTTTATTTCTTTAATCTCGAATTATGGTTTAATGCTTGAATACTTCATTATAGTTTGAATAAAGTTGATAGTTTTAGATAATTCAGGGAGTTTGTGTGCCAAGTACATGAGTTCTTGTTGGATTTCTGAGATTAATCAGAATGGTTTATAGGTTGTTGATTGACGAAAGCCTTTGATTTTTTATGATTTCCGGATACGGTAAATGCTTCGAGTTTTTCATGCTTCAAACAATGGAATCTCTACTAGAACTATGATGGAAAGTTCATGTATCTTGTGTAGAATTTGACATAGTTAGTATTGCTTATTGAAGTTGGTTTAATTAGAGTTTTAATCATTGGTCATAGTCGAATCTAGTGATGGGATTTGATAAAAGTTATGGTTGTGAATCTCAATTAGATTGGAAAGAGGCTTGGCCCATACAATTGAGTGTGCCCAAGGCCTGAGCTTGATTGAGGGAATCAAATCAATAAACACCTATCTATTTTAAATTATTTATGTGCTTTGATTGTTATATCTCCCAGCTGGATAGAGATAGAACTTTAATTCCAGTTGTGCTTAAATCGAACCTCACATATCTGAATTCTCTCAATTCGACTATTGGGTTCGAAGTGTTACTACAATATATGATGTCGTACACCAACATATAACATATTTCACCATAAAATTTAAGGTGTTAATCATCATCTCTACCACATAATTGAAAAAGGATGGAACTATAAATATCCTAAAGGGGGTGTGAATAGGACACTCAATTCAATTATGCTTCTTGTAATCTTAAAATAAATCAGAGAATCAATTACATGACTAGCAAGAATAAATATGCAATTAGTCATTCTGAAAACAAATAAGCAAATAGAGATCAATATGAAAACCTTGGATTAAATTGTAGGACAAACTTAGATTAAGTAGTACAACCTTATATCACTTAGAAATCTAATTAGGACAACTTTATGCCATGATTTAAGGATTCATAAACAATCAAGCATATAAAAAGATAAACAATAGAATAATCATCACGACACAAAGAGTTATAGTGGTTCGGTGCTAAAAATAATTTGTACCTACTCCACTCTCAAAATTACTTCTCCTTGTAATTTTGGCTTTCCACTATATAAAGGTTTTCATAGGTTCACCTTTAAAACCTGATACAAAGATTGTGATTTTTCACAGGCTAATCACTAACCTTAAGTGATTTTCATAGGCTAATCACTAACAACCTAATTTGAGATTTTCACGGGCTATCTCAAACAAAACCTACAAGTATGGAAAGATATTACCGTTCTTATTGTAGAAGATGATGAAGCTTAGCAGAGATGAAGCTTCAATGATGCAATGATCCGATCTTTGTAGAAGATAAACCAATATAACTCGAACAAGATGGATTTAGGAATTTCTAAAAAGAGTTTTCCTAAAAGCTGCAATTTCAGTTCTCTTATCTCTAGTATGAGAATGATATTCTCTTTACACAATCAAATTAAATAAGAAGAGAACTAAGATAGCTATTAAATAGACTAAGAATTAAGAACAAATAGCTTGACTATAATGGAGAGCTTTATCACCAAAAAGATAGTATTTTTGTGTTTTTTCTTGATGAAAAATAGAGAGAAGAAAGCTTTATTTATAGTAAAAAAAGTTAGGTCTTCTGTTGACCTAAATTTGCCTTCGACTGACCTAAGATTCAACTCTTTTATCCCAATGGCTATCAGATTTCGTAGGATAAGAATTTGTTCAAACTTCGGCTGACCCGAGTGTTGGTTCAGCTAGCCTGAGTGAGCTTCGGCTGACCCGAGACAGGGTCGGGTTGACCCGAGTTCCAAGTCCAGAAAATAGTTTCGAATCTGAAAACTTGACCAAAGCCTGTTTGGCTGGCTGAACACAGGGTCAGGCTGGCCGAACATCTCCAAGATTTTACAATTATACTTGCTGGAAACTTGACCGAAGTTCCCAGGTTGACCGAACACAGGTTAGGCTAGCCAAATTTCCTTGAAATATTACTTTAAAAAATATTAGAGTGACTAACTAAAAAGTCATATGAAATCACCTAACCTAAGTCATTCCTATGGTTAATATTACCTTGACATATATGGTTTATCTTCGAAGCTTTGCCACAACTCGTTGTAGAGTCAATAGTCTTAATCTTGATGTGTTTGTGGAGGTTGAATCTTGTCTTCTCAAAGAACTTAGCTTGCTTACACAACCTCATGTACTAAATTATTTTCTATGAAATATGACGACTAAACTGTGCTTAGCACTCACATTTGTGCTTAGCACTTACAATCTCTCCCTTTGTCAATTTCGTGACAAAGCACAATATATTATTACAAGCGACTCTGAACATCCATAAAAAGAATAAAATGAATATTGTCTTGTATGCTCCCCCTGGAAGTATGTTACTCCCCCTGCACATATGCTTAGAAAGCAAAATTTTACACAACATAGCATATACATAATCATAACATGCATAGTATAAATATATTCATAATGACAAAATATGCATAATATTTCTCCCCCCTTTTATCACAAGTTGACAAAGGAAGAAAAGTAAAATAAAAGGAGTCCTGTAATAAAGTAGCATACTGAGTTTAACATACTAAGTCTAAAGTACTCGTAAACATTCATTACAGACCAAATAAAAATCATTCTGACCCAGATGAAGATGAAGGTTATGGCATCTCAAGATCAATGTGTCTCAGACTCTTGCTCATACGATGAAAATATTTTTTCATGTATTTCATACTAAGCTTTTGAGTAGCAACAAGAGTTTCCTGAGAGACATGCAGTGAGTCCATCCTTTTGTTCTATGGCAGAAATACAAGAGTTATAATCAGAAGGACTATAATCAGGGTCATTATCATCTTCAGCATCAGCTTCAACTTCATCAAATAAGTCATCCATATTCACACCACCTTCAACACCTTTTTCATCATGCTTATGCTCTTGAGAAACATTACATTGTTCCAACAGAGGCTCCAAAGTCATCATATTCAAATTAGAATTATTGAAAGGAAGTTCAAACTCCGATGCTTCACCAGTTGGAATTTGAACATGCATATTAAGGGCAAGAGTAGTAATAAGATAACCGAAGGGCAAATTATCATGCTTAGGCTATATGTGATAGTAAATAATGTAGACACAGATGAACGTAGGAAGACAGATATGTATTCCGGTAGTAATAGAATGCAAAACATGCAACATGAAGGGAGTAAGATCTGTTTTGTTTTCTGCTCTAAGATAGACATTGGAAGTGAAGATACGATGAAGAACTTGAAATTTAGAAAATAATTTTTCAAGAGGAAGAGCATTACCTGATCTCCAATCCGCATCAAATCCACACAATACTCGGGTAACCATATTTTTCTCAGTTTGAGACATCTTTTCAAATAATTGAGGAATTGGGATTCCATCCTCTGCCATGTCAATTTTCATTAGTGACGCTATGGTAGAGGATGTGATTGTCACCGTTTCCTCAACAAATTTTTATCTTAAAAAAGATATCATCACCTAGAGAGAATTCCGATATAGAGGAATATATGCCTTGGACTATTAATCGGTATGCATTTCTTCCCCATTGGAGAATCTTTTCCCAACCAACTTCGGAAAGAAGATCATGCAATTCATATTTAGCAATGTGATTGAGATTAACAAAATATTCAACAATAATATCTCTAGAACGAAAATCACGAACATAATTGGGATCATCTTCTAGCGGTGGAATTGTCCGAATCTCTCTTGGAATGGAACGAGAGGAAGAGCTAGGATAGGATTTACTAACGGCTCATTTAGGACGACGTTCCATGACAATGGATTGAAGAAATATAGCAAGCTAAACACTTTAACAAGAAAACCCCCAAAATCAAGGGTTTTCAACCACAAAGTTGAGATTAAGAAGCAATGGAGTTGATTAAATGTTCGAATTAAGAAGAATATTGATGAAAAATCAACTCACAATCCTTATTTGCATCACAATATGATGGGTAACCGAAGACGAGCACTGGCCGACTGAAGAAGAAGAAGAAGAATGAAAACAAAATGAGTTTCAATCACTTAAAAGCGAAATGACCCCATTTTTCGGCTGACCGAACAGTTCGGTCAACGCAGGTTGGCAGAATTTGTTTTTTAAAATGCAATGCATGAAATGATATGTAACAAAATAATTACACAGAACACAAACCAATATCATTTCTTAATTTTAAAAATTTTATATTGTTAAGTGGCTTAATAAAAATATTTGCTAATTGATTTTCAATTTGAATATATTCCATAATAACTGATTTTTCTTCAACAAATTCTCAGATGTAATGATATCGAATGTCAATGTGTTTTGTCCGAGAATGTTAAATAAGATTTTTGGATATATTAATTGTACTAGTATTAACGCAATACATATACATAGTATCCTGTGTTATCCCATAATCAGTTAGTATTCTTTTCATCCACGTAAGCTGTGTACATGCACTTCCTGCAGCGATGTATTTAGCTTCTGCAGTTGATAAAGAAACTGAATTTTATTTCTTTTCAACTTCTGCAGTTAATAAAGAAACTGAATTTTGTTTCTTACTCATCCACGAGACAAGACAATTACCAATGTAAAAACATGTACCACTTGTTGATTTCCTATCATTAACATTACCAGCCCAATCAGCATCAGAATATCCTGTTAATTGAGATGAAGTATCACATGGATACCATAATTCAAGATTAGTAAAATTAGCAACATATTGAAGTATGCGTTTTCACAGCAATTCAGTGTGATTCTTTGGGCTCAGATTGATATCTGGCACACACACCTACACTGAATGCAATATCAGGTCTTTTAGCAGTTAAATATAATAAGCTACCTATTTACAAAACAAAATTGCCTTGTTTTAATATGGGAGAAGTAAGAGTCATATTCCAATATTAGACAAGAGAGATAGAAAAGTATTCATCACTTCATTTTATTCCTTTACTGAGTTCTTCGTACATTCCATATTTACATCATCCCTTGATTCTAGAATAAATTGTACAATAAATGAAGTATATTCATAAAGTAATTTCAACAGAGCTTCGCACTATTCTTCTTTCATCCTGTCCAAATAACAGGGAATAATTAACTGGACCGAGGCTTCCAAGACTATTCTTCTGCTCATGAGCGAGGTGAATCAACCAGACTAGACTTTGTTCCTTTACAATAGTATCGCCCAGCACATCTACCACTTCTGGAGATTGTATCGAATACATTCAACCTGAAGGGAGAGAGAATGGGCTTCTGCTCCAGAAACATTATCTATATAAATCATCCACTTGTGGGGTAAGGAATACTCCGTATATTCAACCTGAACGGAGAAAGATAGGTCTTCTGCTCCAAAAATATCATCTATACAAATTATCCACTTGCGGGGTACGGAATACTTCATATATTCAACCCGAAGGGAGAAAGATAGGTCTTCTTGTACAAAGGAACAAACTCTCTAGTCTGGATTTCTTTCTCTGCATCATTTATCTTTGCTACAATCTCAGCTTTTGGTGCTCTTTCACAATTCGAAGGGAAACAAAGGTTCAGAAGCCTTTGTACATCCTTCACAAAATGAAGAACAATTGTCTCCTGAGCTTTCCGCAGTCCATGGCAAGCTCCCTTCTAGCCACTTCTTCAAAGCTTCTTCCTTCTTCTTTTTCAATCTGACAGCATCTCCCCCTCGTTCATCTTTTATTCTTGGGGTCCGCACTTCGTGCATTCGACCCAAAAAGAAGAGAACTAGAGGTTGGCCCTATACCTTTGAGATGTGGAGCTCTGAACTTTAGATTCAAGTATCAAATGAGGACCCCTGGGGGGGGGGGGGGGGGGGGGGTATAGGCATTTGCGGCCATTTTCGTGTCAAGAACAACCACCTAACAAGTGCTTTCCGCAACCCACGACAAGCACCTATTTTCTACATTTTTCTTCTTTTTTCTTTTCTTTCTTTCTGAGTTTTCCTTAATTCTTTTCTTTTTCTTATTTCTTCATTTTTCATGCCTCAACAGATGTCCCCTTTCAAGCTTGATCTGAAGAAATCACTTCTTCTGAAGATTCAGGTTGAAAACAGCCTCATTTTGAAAAATCTCCAGAACATTCTGCGACCCGTGGCAAGCTCCTTAAATGGCTTATAAATACCCCATCACTTCATCATTTCTTCATTTCCTCTCTTTGCAACGAAGCCCCGTTGCACCTTTACGCGACCCGCGGCAAGCGACTTTCAGTTTGTAAATTTTTTTTAAGTATTGAAATTCTGCCAAAATTTCTTCCAGTTTATAACTTTCTTCTTCTTTCTCTTAATCTTTATTTGAAGTCTTATTTTTTTAATAACTATACTTCTTCTAGATCTTTTAAACATAATCTTCATTTCTTTAACTAACTGTTCTTCTTTTTCATAAAAATAGATTCGTCATGGGCCCGAAGAATTATTCTGAAGCTTCTTCTTCTTGTCAGCAATCACTTTACCGAAGAATTCTAAATTCTTATTCTGCTTGCAGGCTTTTTCGAAGATTTCTTGATATCCTAAATAACCCTGATCAATGGAAACAATTGTCAACTCTTCAAGAGGACATTTCTTTCACCGCCACTCTCCTTTGTGCCGACTCTTCTGTTTTTACTGTCGCCATCTCAGATCTACTTTCTGAAGTTCAGAAGTTAGAGGGAATGCAAGACAATTCCCCTAGTTTATCTCCATTAATATCTGTAGAAGACGAATTGTCTTTGCTAGAGGGTGCTGAGCCATTCGTCATGGACTCTTTTCTAGAAAAATGGAATGATGTACATATTGCGTCCTCTTCTCTAGCCGATCATCGAGTTCATCATGACCTCTTATTCCATGACGTTCAATTGATGACTGTAGAGGATCCTGCAGTTCTGGATGCTGCTCGTCATTCTGAAGATATTTCTAATTCTTTACAGGAAGTCTTAGGATGATCGTGAATTTAAAGCTGCTTTGGAGTAAGAAATTGTTGAAGATGTTCAGAAGTGGATTAAAAGTATCCATAACATCGCTTCTCAGAAGTAAATTGTAGAAGCCAAGGTAGAGATGTTGAAGAAGAACACATCCCGTCTGCTGCAAGATTAAGCTCCTTATAGTCTTCCTTAGTTATTTGTTAATATTGACCAAAGTTGGTTTTAGTATTAGCGAACTAGTTATTTTCTTCTCTCTTTGAAGGAATCCAATTTTGTGCTTCAACTTTGAAGGTAACTTTAAGGTTCCTTTGACAATTCTATTCTGTACTTTGCTGTATTTGTCTTTAAAAATATCTTTCCATATAAGGATGCATGTATCTTGCCAATATATTTTCAAAGATCATGTCTTCGATATAAAACATAGATTGCCCCTAGCAATATTGCATCTCAAATATTGATATGTATATAGATTGATCCAGAATCATAGAAATTGATCTCAAGACACAAATAGTCGACTTTCATGAATAAATGGTCGGCCTCGATGAGTGTACCTGATAATAACTGTAATCGAGTGAGGTTCAGTATAACGTGAATTTTCAATAAGAGATTAAAGAACTTGAGACAAATCAAACTCGGGCAAATATCGCCAATAATATCATTATAAGAGGCTGAAGATTCGAAGTTGAGTCAATATCAATAAAGAGCATAGATGACTGTAGTTGAATATCATCGATAATATGTCAAATACTTCAAAGAATACCTTCAGCAATCAGAATTTCATATAGCATAAATAATGTTGAGGAATACTATAAAATGGTATATGCAATTTTCAGAGCTAATATAATCTCATATAGCCTGTATTTTTGATGATATAATAAAGCTTTGTCGAAGGAAAATTGTTTATATATGTTTCTTGTCAATTTAAGGCATTTGACATTATCATAGCATATGCAATTTACACAATATATAATTGCAAGAGAATTTTCGATAAACATGTTATTATTACATGTGAATACTTCATTATGATATTCGTTTGTTTTCTCTTTTTAGCCGCACAACATTTTATGTTTTGCTCCCTTTCTCTTTATGATGGGTGGGACTACCCTAAAGTTCTGTTAGTAGGCGCCTCTAATAGAAACACAGTTTAAGCTCATGAGTAGTTGGAGCGTCGGTCTCATGCGTGGTTGACTCTCATGGAGTGCTCATCGCTGCCATGGAAGTGGCCCTTAGGGAGCACACTCCTCTAGGGGGAGTTACCAACCACCGATCCATCAGAGGGGCCCGATAACACTACTGAGGTGGTGAACTCAGAGGTTTTATGCTTTTGGTTGGCCTGTAGGACTTCTTTAAATATTTTGTCCTTAAGGTTATTTACTTTGCTGCCTATAAAGTATTTGCCCATAAAGTCTTCTTTGGACTTGTGAGGGAATTATTATTCGGGGAGCTCTTTAATTGGCTCTCGGTGCTTTGGCTTCATTATATTGGAGCATTTATCAGTAATCATCTTTTTTATGATTCTGACATTTCTCTTTTTGACCTTCCCTTCTGTATATGTATAATTATTTTGCCTATTTGCAATTTGTTTCGAGAACGACTACTGTATTTGAAGGCGATGAAGGTCTTTCGGAAGGAGAGGTCTGTTTTGTTTCACTTTTTGATAATCTCTGATAACTGCTTCGTCAGATTGGCTTCGTTAGAGACCTTGAACAGAAGAAGAGTATGCTCCATGAGCTTTTTCATTGTTTTCTTTCAGCAATACATTGATATCTGCATCATAGATGTATGTCTTGACTCTTCCTGCCCCCTTTTGATCGGGAGAATACTAGTTTATCTTTTGGGATTCTCACGATCAAAATATTCCACATCTGTCTTTATGGATGATATTTCTTGATGTGTCGGCCATTGATTGAGATGCCGATTCCTTTTCCATCGTGGCCTACAATTCTGTAAGCCCCATTTGAGAAAACTTGAGTGACGACATACGGACTATCCCATTTGGGTTTGAATTTGCCCCCTTGTCTTGCATTTCATTATAATGGGCCTCTTCAGCATTGCTACGAGGTCTCCCTTTTTGAAAGACCGATATTTAACTGTTTTGGGATTGATACGACTATAAGCGTTGTTGTGCGGCAAGTTTTCTTTCATCCAGCATATCTAACTCTCATAATCGGAGTTTAGCATTTTCATCTTCAGCGATACCTTGATGCACCGCTACCCTTAAAGAGACGACTTGTATTTCAATTGGGAGTATAGCTTCTACTCCATACACTAAGGAATAATATGGTATTGCTTTCATAGCTGTGCGATGTGTCGTACTGTAAGCCCATAATGCTTCTTGCAATTTTTTTTATCCCAATCTTTTTTTTTTATTTCTGCTCACTGTCTTCTTTAATATTCTGACGATTGTTTTATTGAATGCTTCTGCTAACCCGTTTGCTACTGAATATATATATATCTTTGTTGGCTTTCAGCATTTCAGCATACGTCCATGTAAACACATCTTTGTTTTCTTTCAGCACTTGACTATATCTTTTGATTTCCTCTTCTGTCAGACCTATACTGATATATGTAACTTGTTCTTCCTCATCTATCCTCAAATTTATTTCACATAAGTGGTCAATCATTGGTTGACCTCCATCTTCCAACTGTGCTGGAGCTTTTTCAAGCTCGGATATTTCTTTCTTTATCACCAGGTCTGTCTGCTGTTTTGTGGGGCTGATTTAGGTCATTTCGCTGACCATATTTACTTGTGCAGACTCTAAGGATGCCCCCAATCCCAATATTTTTTTGCTCCTTTGGATTATAACGGGCACTAATATTCCTTTATCATTGTTTTGGCCAATCGGATCTTCGCAATCGAAACCCATTGTTGGCATTATTCTCTTTCTTACCGGACTATATCGACCCAGCTCTTTTGGGTCCAGTTTTGCGGGCTTTCTCATCTGTATTGGTGCCTCGTTCTGTTCTTCAGCATTTTTTACCCCTACAGAGTAAAATAATATCGGAGCCTATTTCGTTTTTCCCGACACTTGGAATTCTCAAGGTCCTTTGGGAAAAGGCCTGCTTTTTTCTAATTTCGGTGCCGGCATAGTGAAATTTGCCTTAAGGGTTTCTGCTTGTTTTATCGAAAATATGACCAATGGCGACTGTTCTGGCTGTCGCGTGTTTTTCGGCACAAAGAAAAATCTTTTTTATTTTGAGTCTTTTCTGTTCTTCTTGCTGAATTTTTTATTTCTGCGAGTTCTTTACACCTTCATGTTCTTCGCTAGCGAATGATTCATAATATCGCACATCTACAAAAAATGATTCTACAATTGTGTATGGTTTCTTGTATGCTGAAATTCTATATTGTACACCTTTCTGACAATATTTGAAACATTGATGTAAGGTGGAAGGAATAATTCCGGATGTGTATCCACGGCCTCTCGAGCAATATATTGTATGTTGTTACTGCATTAATCACATGACAAGTCACCTTAGTGATCAAATTCTTGATCTCTAATAGCATGGTAATTCTGCCCAATGCTTTCTGCTCGTCCTGATTAAATCCCTGCATCATTATATTGCTTGTCCGTAAATGCTGCCGTTTATATCCTAGCTTGGAGAGCACACTTAATGGCATCAAATTCACAGCCAACCCATTATCGCTCATGATACGCTTTACCTATCTGTCATTGATATATCCTGTAACCATAAGTGGTCGATTATGCTCCTTTTCGCCTAACGTCATATCGTCCTCTGCAAAGGTTATTGTCGACATACAATAAGCTGCTTCAGCCTTTTCTGTCATTGCGTTCCAGCTCTTATCCTCATTTTTATCTACATTTGCTGCTTCCATTTTTGCTATCAAAGCCTCCCGCACATTATCATTGAGTAAAGCTTGTATCAGGTCCTGCCGAAAGTTTTTTGATAATTTTAGGGCATCATAGACGCTTAGTCTCACTGGGAATCTTTTCAGAGGACTAATGACGTCATATGTAACACTTGCCGTCGATGATTCCTCTAGCCGTGATGATTTATCGGTCCTTTCACCGATCCTTTCTTGACCGAAGGTCTGATTGAGGATATCTCTCTACGATTCTTTCTGAGATTCCTGTCGTAGCTGTTTTTCCAACCTTAACGTTATTAGGTTGCTTTCCATTCCTTTATCATTAAACGAGCTGTTTGTATCCTCTGATTTTTCTATGGCTTGAATTGTTGTGACACTGCATAATTCATGAAACTGAAGCACTAATACTTTAACAGTTGTTGGAAGCTTCATGGTATTTCTTGGTTCCTTGGTATTAACCATTCTTTGAGCGCAGTTGCTCGAATGCACTCTTTCATCATAATATCTTCAGTCAGAGGTAGTGTGGAACTACAAGCTCATACATTCCACCATCGACGTACAAAGTCCAATACGTCTTCACCTGAGAGTTGCGATGTCTTTTGAAGTAATTCCTTCAATATTCTTGCATCATATCTGTAAAACTGCATCACGAACCTTTTTTTTCATATCCTACCAATCCGCAATTGTTCTCTCTGGTAGAGTGAAATACCAGGCCATGGAGCTGCTTGAGATGGCCAGTGAATATACAAAGTTTCGCAGTAAATATTCTTGAGAAACGTTGCCTCTAAAATAAGCAGCCTTTTCATAATTCACCAGATGTTCTATTGGTGACTGGGTCCCTCCTTTGAAGAGTGTAAATTTAGGAAAACCTAGTGTCCACTCTTCTTTACGGGAAGTTGTGCATTGTAATGGATTGGTCTGGGCAGCATCTAGCATTTGTCTGACTTTATTGGCATGTGAGTTGCTGAAGAAATGTATAGCTTCTCGATCTCTGTTTATTTCAGGCCCCATTATTGCGGCTTCTTTCATCAAGTTGAACACGGTATATGGTTTATATCTATCTGTGGCCTTCATTCCCATACTTTCGGCACATGATTCAGCTATCTCTATATCTGTATGTTCAAGTGACTTATATGAGCTTGTTATTGGGTTTCTCCATTTCATAGTATACTGGTACAGACATTCTCCTGGAATCATTTTCTACCTTATTAGCTCTGTCAGAGGAATTGCCCTTCATGGCACCCAAAATCTTAACATGAACAATTCACGAAATGCTCCCATGTTGATATTTCTCGCAGAATTCTCGATTCATACCATTCTTCAATTGGCCCAATCAATGTAGCCTTAAATTGCTTTATCATCTGCCTTTTGCTGACCCTCTAGCGATAACAATCTCTCTCATACCATAGTAGATGATCGAGAGGCGAATCGTGTATCGAAAAGGACATCGTCTTATTGTTTGAGGCTTTGTGTGGCCTGCGACGTCTTGGCAATCGACGGGCTTTTGTTTTCAACACTGCACTGATCCTTTTCTGCATCTGACTTTCTCCCGATACGGCTGTTACGGTCATGCATTGTGCAAACTGTGTTTCTCGTTCCTCAACTTTCGGACTGAACCGTCCTGAAAGGAGTACTAAAGATGATTCATGTCGTTGTTCCACACTTACTGTGGACACGGCGTTTGTAATTGCCTTCTTCCCTTTGTCTTTCTCTTCCCCATGACTATTTTCTTCTCGTTCGATCATTCTTTGGAGAATAGCCTTGATAGAGTAACATCTATGAGTAGGATGTCCTATCATGCGATGATAGTGGCAATAGTATCTGTCTTCTATTTTATCTGCTTCTTTTGATTGTTTTAATGGTAATAATTCTATGGTTCCTACAATATCTCATTTGAGAAGGAATAATCTTCTCGACGGTTAAACCGACAATATCTTTTGTTAGTTGGCTCATTGGCGGAATAGCTCTGCCTTTCTCTTCTGTTATCTCTTGGTTTACCCCGGAATTCTTCTTTGCTCTTGCTCTTATCTGTGACATTTTTTGAAAACTTGCTAGTAATTCGTCTTGTTGATTCTGTACAGAATGTGGGCACCTTCTTAATCATATTTTCCATAGCGTGAGCTCTTGTAGCCAATTCTCAAAACGTGTGTATTTTCGCCCATGTAAGTACGAATGTAATTTCTGGTTCCATACATCCGATACACATTTCTACCTGTTCAGCTTCCCTGGAGAGATGTTTGCATGACGTGCTTAGGGCTCTCCAGCGAGTAATAAATTTGTCGACAAATTTTGATTCCCTTTGTCGTACGGCGGCCAGCTCCGTCAGACTCACTTCTCTTTCAATCAAATAGAAGCTCGTCAGAAAAGCTTCCTGCATTTGTTCCTAGGTACGTATAGTTCCTGGGGCCAAGGCTGCGTACCATTTGAATGCTTTTCCGGTTAGAGTTACATCGAATAATCTTAAGCAGTATTGTGGCACGACAGCATAACTTCCCAATGCGGTGATGAAATGCATCATGTGTTCTTCCGGTGAACCTTCCCCATTAAACTTCTGAAATTCTGGGTATTTAAAGCCCATGGGGAAAGGAATATCATTGACTTCTCTTGGTTATGGTGTTTTATATTGAAAACATTCTTTGTGCATCCTTTCTCCTTTCGATCGGATAGTCTCGGCAATAATTTGTCGTATTTCCTCTGTTGTCATTCTGGTGTTTGTCATTGGAATAGGTCTGTGTGACATGGCCTGAGTTGATTGTGACCCTTCAGCTGGATGTTCCACATTCTCTCTGGGGGTCGCATTTTAAGGAGAGGCGTTCTGAGATACGGCGTGAGCTATCATAGATAAAGCCTCTCACATATTCCTGCATTCTTCTATTAGGATTGCTTGTGTTCGTGCCATTTCTTTGAAACGCATTTCTATTGATTGTCCGGCCTAGCTTGTTTCAGCTACCAAGATGGAAGCTTTCCTCCTAGATGTTTCTGTCCCTGAGGATGTAAATGAAGCGGTAGTCGACAGGGTGAGTGGTATTGAGTTTCTTCTCAACCCGTGATTATTACATCGCGAGGAGTTGATAGATTCAGTATGTTCGGTTTGTTTCGATGTTGTTCCTGTCGGACTCCCTTTTGAGTTTTTTGTTAGAGAAAACTGATATAGCAATAAGGGTTTGATTCATTTATCGTTGCATGATAGGAGATACTGCGAGTGCAGGAAAATCTTTTTCGACAAAATATCTTTCTTCTTATCCTGGATATAGGGATGGAGGGTCCATAGCCGAAATTTGTCTAGCTATGCTATGTGTAATAGGTCTTTGGTAGGTTCGAGAATAAGGCTCTTTGACTGTGGTCTTGGTGGGAGCTTTGGATGATCTTTGTTTTCTTTTTCATTGTACCATTATCCATTCGCTTTCGTCCTTTATAGCAACAAGTGGAACGGAAATCAGCGTAACATTTGCCTTAATTGCTATATCCATGCTGTCCATCAATTTTGCCCGCTCATTTTAGGTCTTCGGCAAAAAAAGGAGGTAGATCAAAAGCTCAAGTGGACCACACCGTAGGAAACAGCGGATGTAAGTGAATACCATTGATTTTGGTGTGGTCCACTTGGTCCTTTGATCTGCTTCATTTTTTGGTTCACGCCGTAAAATGATTTTGCAAAACGGATAGACGGAGTGGATAAACACATACATCAGGGTCGGCTCCATGAGCCCTTGACTAGACCGTCGTCTCTAGCCCAAATCCACGCCCCAAAAAAAAGGCGCCCAAACCCCCTTCGCGCTCCTTTTCGCCCAAATCCCCCCCCTCTCTCTCTCTCTCTCACCCTAATCCCTCTCCCATTCTCTCCATCTCTCTCCATTCCAGCTCCTCTCCCCAGCGCCCTCGGCCCCCATTCCAAATTTAATGGTGGATTCAGAGCTTCTAGTGGCTGAGCAAAAGCTCTGTCATCCGATTGTGACAAGATTTACAGAGGTTTTTGGAAGAAATCAGCTACCATTCCTGCTATAAAAACCTCTCCTGCAATTAAAAAGCTCTAGGGCTTCTATAGGGTTTTTATCTCTTCTCTTTCTCTTCCAATTCAATCTCCTTCGCATTTTTTTTAATATCATTTCAGGTTTGTTTTTCTTCATATCTTCCTGAAAATCCGTGATTTCATTGATCGATGTCTGATTTTATCTGCCTTTTGTTTTGAATGTGGTGGATTTTTAGGTTTTTCTTTCTTGTTTAGATGATTATATTTGCTCAGACCTCCTTCTGATTCTTTTGTGCTTTTTTCTCTCGGAATTATGTATATATGCATGAATGCGTGCATGTACGTGTAGGGTATATATCCCTTTGGCCTATCACATGAATCGGTTGATGAGTGTGGCCTACCCTCCACTGACTGCATTGAAAATGGGGTTATTTTACACCTTGTGTTGTTAGTCATCCCCTATCTACGTGTATTCTATAAATGGAACCATGTATGTCTGCGTATGCATCCATGTATAAGTATAGAAAGTATCTTGTGTAAAAATGTGTCTAATGTTTGATTGTGGTTAGCTTCGACAAAGTAGCCCATGCTTTGTATTGATGGGGGTCTTGTTGTGGATGGAATTTAGGCCAAAATTCTCCTTCATCAGAAGATCACAGCCCTTTGATTTGTTGTGCAAATACATGTTTAGTTAAAAAATGACAGTGGTGTGATCCCAAAGCTTAATCTGCATGATCAACAAGTTTATGACAGTGGTGTGATCCCAAAGCTTAATCTGCATGATCAACAAATTTTAAGATTTTTCAGTTTTCCAATGGTGGGCTCCACTAGGTTGATGTCTGAAAACTGTTGGCTTTTACTGATTGGGTGCATCATGATTGGATAATCTTAATGTTCAATTCTGCATCTTGAATTAGGGATGATGATCATTTCATCATCCAGCGTCCCCTTAATGCCTATCAATTCTATTGTCAGGATTAAACATCTCTGATTGGAGATGCTCCATGCATCTACAATGTGCCCTATGATTTTGTTTTAGAATCATGTATGCATGCCATTTGCATTGTTGTTGAATCCTGTATACATGTGCTTGCATGAATTTTGATGTAGCATATCTTAAAATGATAGTTTGAATAAGAGGAATGTATAGTCTCTGTTTTGAAGTAACCTGCATATGGAAGCACCTGCACATTTGCATTCTCTTAAATTTTTTGTCCAATGGTAGGGATGATTTTAAAAAAGCAATGGCAAAGGCAAAGGGTGGGAGGAGGAAAACTTTGATTCTAGGGTAGAGTTTGATGAATGTTACACATGCGATTATAAATTGCATACAACTAATTACAATTTTAAGGGTGCATTTGGTAACCGTGTAGGAAGTACTTATGCCCAAATGCACCCTTTCCTATTAAGGGTGCATTTCAGGCCAGCTGTTGGGTGTGGCCCAAATGCCACAATGCACTCCATACTGTTACCAATAGGCCATGCTGCAGTATCTCCAATAGGCCTCATTAGATGGTCGTGGCAATCCAAGTGGTTTCTTGGAAACCAGTTGCCCACATTCAACAATGAAATTAGAGGATTGTATTGATGATGCAATGGGGGCTTTCTCCATGTATGAAAAAGGTATGATGATGATGATGATGATGTTGTACCTTACCAAAAGGACTGACGTAGTGCCTCTTTCTCCAGGTAAGACAAATATTATCAAACTCCTCATGTGTGGCTTACTGGAGTTAGGTTTCAAATTCGACTAATTGTGCATTGGTCCTTTGCTTATACCATGATTAAGTACCTCTAACTCATCCTGTTGCTTGCCTTCTTTAATAATTTCAGTTAGGATAGAGAATTGGAAGAGCATATTTTGTTTTTATTGTAATCTAGACCATTGTTCTGTTATGTCCCACCATTGATGGGTTACCCATCAATGCCTTGAAATTCTCCTTGATATGACCGTCTTAACTGTTCTTATGTCCACGTCACATTCAAATTAGTTTCTTTCTTTATTTATTTTTTGAAGTGTCAGCATGCATCTTGAATTTCTACTTCTCTATTACTATTTGGCTCATGCTTGATATCTTTGATAATGGTTATAGGTGAAGCAGAAGTTGGGTTTCCTCTTCCCCATTTTCTTTCTGTTTGGACTCTGGAGCTTCTAGTTTATAATATATATTTTTTTAGACACCAGTAAATGTCATTTGTCATGACATATCTTAGGGGTCATTGAAATGATTTTTTTTCTGCTATCTTCAATTTACAGTTGTGGGTCTCTTTTTGCTATTTTTTTTCAGTTTAAGTTCAAAACCCATGCAATACATAATGCAATAATCGATACAAATGATATATCCCATGCAATAATTGATACATATTTGTATCCCGAGGATGCTATACATAATGCGATACTGATATTTTGAACACTGGCTTAGACATTGGAAATGCCACTTCTAAAAAATTCAAGAAAATAACTGAAAATTTTATTAGAATCTTTTAGTTTTAACTACAAAAAAAGAAAAAGAAAAAGAAATTAAAAAGAAAAAAAAAAGCTTTTTCAGCAACCATACTTAATATATTGCTTTATTTGTGCTTGAATGTTCAAGTAGAGGAGTAGATGGTTCTGAAGGAAACAAAGATGCAGTATCAATCTACCCATGTATTCTCTTGAGATTTAAATCCTCATTCTTTTTATTTGATAACGTTGTAAAGGGCATGTTTGGTTGAAGTGAAGATCATGTAATTTCATGATTTTTTGCACCAAATTAGACTTAATAATCATTAAATATAATGAAATTCATGATATTCGGTGCAGCTAAACACACCCAAAATCATATAATGGATCCAATAATTAAATATCAGGAAAATTCTGTATATTTTTAAACCAAATTTGATTGTTTTTTCATGAAATGTGATGATATTTGGTGCAACCAAACACACCCAAATCATGTAATAGATCTAACAATGAGTGATGATTGAACAGGCAACAATTGCGTTTCGATTGGAACAAGTTGCTCAGGGGTCAATATAGAGAATGTAACTTGTGGGCCGAGTCATGATATTAGTTATGCATTCCCTTCAATTCAGATTCTAGTAAGTTGCAATATTTCTGCAATCGTTTTTATCTAACATGGGTCTTCATATAATGTTCTTTTCTTTTTCACAGCTGCAATTCGGATTCCCATTCCATTTTCAAATTTTTTTATCGCTTGAGTGATGCTATGGTGATAGGATTGAGCTGCTCTTGTCCTTATATTGAAAGGGCTTAGCTTACTAGTATGTCTGCAGTTTTATTGTAAAAGAAGCTATATTGATTTTTTTTTTTTTCTGACAATTCTATAGGTAAGATAGCAATGGAAATGATGTTCCATCTTCTAATAGTCCTTCAACAGATCTTATACATGGTGACTATGTCCAGGTGACATAACTTTCTGTTTTCCAGTATTGTGGAATTACCAAGCCATCACTCATTATAAGTGGGGCCCACATTTCAAAGTACTATGTTTTGACTCTTGAGTTCCTTTTGACTTGTAGGGGCCAGTACATGCTTACATCACTGTTTTCGGAGGGAAGACTCACTAACTTTCAAAATTGCTGGCTCTTTTTCAGGAGGGAAGACTGACATGCCTAAGCAGGTAGGCTCTGTAGTTTATTTGGTTGAATTGTAGACTTAGGCAAAGATAGTTTTGTGACTTATGCTTGCTTTACCTTTTTGTTTTTATATTTGTGCAAATTTCAAGATTTACACAAGATGGGGTTTTGTTGCCCAGCAGCAACTTGTTCTCAATAATTTTATTTACCACATCTCCACCTGCAAGCTGTTTGTGAGTCATCATGTGCAGTTTCAAGTTTTCTAATTTGCAAGGAGTTATTGCTCATGTATGAATTATAGAAGCTTAAACATCATCATCTTTTAAGCTTTATCCCAACTAACTGGGGTTAGCTACTGTTTTGCCATTCCATATTCTCTAGCTTTTCACAAAAGATCTTTCATTAAAATGGAAACCTGATGCCAAGTAGGTCCCCTAAATACCTGTCTTTTAACTTTTTGGATGAAATTCATGAATAACAAAATTAGAAATTGGCTTATAAGTCTTTGTGATTCTGTGATTCTTATGTGAGATTGTTTTGGTGATTTTGTGATTCTTACATGATTAATGAACACAAGGAATAAAAAAGGGTTCTAAATAAAGAACTACTTACAACGAGCCTGAGTCGTTGTAACTAAACATATGAACAGAAAATTACAACTGGGCAGACAACTGCTGTAAATAGGTTAAAAAGTTTACAACAGGCCAGAACCGTTGTCAATACTTTCTTTTGCAATGGACCATACCGGTTGTAGACTTTGGAACTTTTCACAAGGGGCAGATCCTGTTGTAAATTATGACAATTTACGACAGGTTGTGATCATTGTAAATGACAACACTTTTTTGCATCAAGGCTTGTAATAACCGCCGCATGACCGTTGTAAAAAACATTTTACGACAGTCATGACCTGTTGTAAAAGGAAAATTTTCTTGTAGTTTTCATGGGCCGGGTCGGCCATTTCTGATGCCCGTGAATAGCTAAATATAGGGTCTAATAAACACCTGTTTATGCCAATTTCTGATAAACGATAGGGATCGATGCCCTGCAAGTGTTTGATTCATCTGTTTTATAGCATGAGAACATTAGCTTTGCCTTCAAATCTTTGAGATCGCAGTTAGTTTCGCTTGGCATTAGTCGATTTCCGGGCCAACATGACACTTCCTAGGGTTGAAAATGATTAAGTATTGGACTTGTTGATGATCTGATCGGAGGATTCAGTGAATAATGATCGCGATCGTCTTCGAACAGTGATAGATCATGTCCACAAGGATTGCAATGATGCTGGATCCACCTTGGCGTCAGTGCGATCGCATTCCGTTTCATTTGGTATAAGTCGATTTTTGAGCCAACATGGCACTTCCCAAGGCCGAAAACAACTAAGTAGTGGACCTGTTTATCGCTTAATTAGGGTTTTCGAGGATCCTGAGGTCAAGTAATCTCATTGCAGTGCATCATTATGGTGTATTATGTTATGGCGAAGAGAAGTCTCTCTCTCTCGGGATCGATCAAATTTCACCTGATTTGCCTCAATTTTGGCCATTTTTGGCTATTTTGGAGGGATTTTCGAGGTTCTTAAATTGGTTAAGTGTTGATCTTTTTTATCAAATTGCTGATTTGGTCCACTTAACATTGACCGTTGGAAGATTTGATCCAGGGGATGGATAAAGAGCATCGATGTGTGTCTAGGAGCACTGACATGATCGATAGGCGAGTCAAATCGAAAGCAGACCACACCATGGAAGGTCCCACCTCCCCATCACCATCCAGGCACATGAGAGAGGTGGTGGGCGCATGTGCCCATCCTCCCAGTCGCATGTACCTCAAATTCAAAGAGGAGAGAGAAAAGGCCCCAAGCGCATTTGTTATTGTACATGCGCCCAACACCCCAGCTGATGAGGACTTACCCATTTTCATGTTTTTTAGACTGAGCAGGGTGAGCGCATGTCCCCTTGTCCCTTTCTCTTTATGCATTGCAACTCCGGTGGGAGAAATCCCTTTTCGGCGAAGGCATCCGGCGAGGGATTCCGGCAAGAAAACTACCTCTTGTAGAGTACTCTCTGGCAGCTTGAAAATGATCCTCTCTTCTTCCCTCAGTAGATGGAGTCCTATTTATAGTAAGTTTATCGGTAGCTAATCGGGTCCGAGATTGGGCTCATGTGGAAGTGGTAAGAAGGTAGTGAAATTACGTCGGGTAGTCTAACACGACACCTTACGCATACGCGTGCGAAAGCTTAAGGAGCAACTAGAATTATGGCTAACTCCTCCGGCCGGGGGGGGGGGGGGGGGGGGGGGGTGATTAGGACCTTTTGAAATTCTTTTCGCATACTTAATTTTCGCTCGCCTCAAGTGCAAGGTTGCGATGTAGTAATAATTCTCGGTAAGACTGAGGTCGATCCACAGGGAAAAAGGTAAATAGTTCTAAACTATTTCAGCAACTTGGATTGAAACAATTTGGAATTTCAATTAAGAAAACTAAAACTAAACATAATTTAAAAAGGGAAATTTGAGAATGAGAGAGAAAGAGAGAGAGAAAGAGAGAAAACTAAGGCTTTAAGGATCCACTCATAGCAATCTCATGTCAATCCATTCAATCCAAGCATAAAACACAACTAGATTCGAAGTTCTATCTCTCATCTAGTTGGAAGATAAAGCAATGAAGCACATTCAATCCCACTTAAGTTAGGAATTCAAGTTCTAGTCCTATTCAAGTGCATAGAATTCAAAATCATGGCCTTCGGAGTAACAACCATGCCTATGGACTATGGCATGCTCAAGGGTTACCATAATTTGAATCTAATCAAGCCAAACATGATAATCTCAGAGAATTGCAAGGAATCCATGTCTGAAGCACATGAACTCTCATAAAACTTCTAAAAATATCAACTTTATTCACACTAGAACATTAAAAAATTCAACTTGAAGTAAAGGTACTTGAATCAAACTGAATTAAACATGAAATTACCTACAAGCTTCACCTCTTAGCCTTAGCTAAGAGGTCAACTAGAAAGCATTAAAACTAGAAACTAGAACTAGAAGAAAAAGAAAACTAGTTGTAGGAGGCTAGGAAGCCTCCTAGGTCTTGATCTTTTTGCTCCCCACATTGCTAGATGTCTTAGGAAGGGAGTGGATGTCTCCTTTTATAGCTTTCACACTCCACAAACGAAGAATCTTCGAGAATTTGCATAAAACTTATGCCCTGCGCAGAGAAAATCGGACCGGATTTAGAAGTTTCTAGACTAGGTGCATTGTCGATTGATCTCTTGAGCTGAGCGATTGATAGCTTGTTCCGGGCGATTAATCGCAGGTGGCGGGGCGATTGATCGCTGGGTGCAAAAAGTATCCAGCGAGTTTCAGCAACAAATCTTAAAAAATCTAGACTTTTTATGGCTCGGGCGATTGATTTACAAGCTCCATCAATCAATCGCTCAGGCTCCCTCGATTAATCGCTCAGGTTGGGAGATCAATTGCTCAGGCTGGGAGACCAATCGCTCGGGATGGGAGATCAATCTCTCAGGATGGGAGATCAATCGTTCAGGATGGGAGATTAATCTCTCAAGCTGGGAGATCAATCTTTCAAGCTGGGAGATCAATCTCTCAACATAATTTTTCTTCTTTTCTTTTCTTCTTCTTGCTTCTTTTCTTTGATCTTCAATGCATACAAAGTGACTCTTTTAACTATGAATTGGTGAAATCTCCATCTTATTCATGTAAATACAAAAACATGTATTAGTTTAGACTTTAAACATATAAACCACGTATAATGTGTGATGATAAGGGTTAGAATATGTATAAATTAGAGGCTCACCCCCTAACTAGCATTTTGCTAGTCCCGAGCAAAACATGCATGAAACAAATTTAACTCTCCAAAATTTGACTCTCCTTAAAAAACTATGCTTCTATACATTCCAAGACATACAAGTGCAAAAATTAGAGAAACCGGGTGATAGAAGTTGAAAATTTAAACTCTCAAAACATAATAAGTGTTCATATAGAATTCCCGCTAATTGATTGATAAATAGAAGAATTTGAACAAATTCAACCTAGTGTGCATAGTGAATGTTCATCTCATGAATTTCCGGGATTATCTTCTTCATAAATTAACTAAACTGTGGATCCAAAAGTGTATAAATTAACAACAAGCCTATGACAGGAATTTGCTTTACCGCCCTTCCGACGGCTTTCACACCATGTCTCATTTCCGGCTTTGGTTACGGGTAGACCATCCCCCGGTTGGTAATAGGTAGCCCTTTTCAAAATTTTCCACCATATTTCCCATCATTCCCATATTTTCATAATTCCTTTCCTTTTCATACAATTATATAGGATTTTTAGAAATCCATATCTTTCGTTATTTTCCCATGGACAGGGATGGACAAAGTACCCCGACTTTGTTCCTCAATACCTCAAATTTAAGCCTAGCCAATCCACAAATCCACATAATCCTTTCAAACCATGAGAATCATGTAACGTAAACTAGGTGTAAAAGTGTTCAAATTTTCTATCAATCATATAAATAGGGAAATTCAAATATAAACCATTATATTAAAAGTAGTTCAAGACTTGCAACATCACTCACTTCGTATCTCCTTTTCTTATACTCGTATCATCCTGAATGCATAGAAACAAAGTTTTCCAAGAGAGTTTTGAATTTTAGAAAAATCGAAAATTTTCTACATAATTGCTCAAAATGTCACAAAAGCTAGTAAATTTATCTAAGGAATCTCATCCCCAACCAAAATCTTACATTGTCCTCAATGTAAAAAGATTTACATTGTCCTCAATGTAAAAAGATATGCGGTATGCAAGACATAAGAGCAATGAAATAAAACAAAGGAGAGTGAGAACGAGAGTACCTGAGGTAGCAAGTTGATCAATTTTAACTTCTTCCATTGTCTCGATGAGACTTATTCAATCCTAATTGCAGAAAAATAAATCCTAACCTACCTATCTACTTTTGATTAGTCCGATCGACTACATGATCAAATTTGAGCAGGTTCTTCATGAATTTCAATAAATTTCTCATGAGGACCATCCAAAGTCCTGCTCGACAGTAGACATAGGTGCTTGTCTTCACTAAAGTCCAATAATAATGTGCACCACATGCATGAAAGGAGGAGATAAGAGCAGCAAAAAGATATCTCCTCAAATTTTGATATGGGTTGTGATTAATTAAAAACGGGTCCTCCCAGTCAGAATTCTCAATGGGCTGAAGAACCCATGATGGTGGAGAGACATTCATCGTGTATTCTTCAGTTAAAGTTGTCTCCTCTACAATTTCAGAATTATATGGTGCTTCCACAAACAATGGTAAAGAGTGTAAATCAGTGAAATTGTGTTCTTCAGGCACCGATACTGTGTCTAACAAAATGTCCAACTCCTTAATCATCTCATAATCAAGATCATAAGAGTGGGCCAAGCATTCTTCTAGGAAATCGAGATAGTCGGATGAAGGGTCCTCGTTCTTCCTTAATGATTGAAGAAATTCTGTTTTAATGGCAAGGAATTCCTCTTCTATAGAGAGGAGGTCTTCCAAGGAAAAATTTTCAAATTTAGTGGTAAGCACATCATCTAGCATTGGTTGATCTTTTAAAATTTTAGATTGTGCCACCGCATCATCCAAAGGAAAAGAATTTTCAATCAAAGGGAGGTCTACCACAATAAAATTTGGCATGTGTTGCTGGTGGAAGGACTAAAAAAGATTGAATTCGGCCATCTCTTTAGCATGCATATCCTCTAGAGACTCATAATCATTATACTCTTGGGAAAAAGAAACCATAGGTTCATAAGCATCCACCAAACCCTCATTATAAGTAACCCCACTATCGCTTTCAAATTTTATGGATTCCTCGGGTTCGTCAACCGTCATTGAAATTTCTTCATCATTAAGTTCAAAGTATCCAAAAGAGATAGTGGACTCACCATAATTGATGATGACATTGGGATCATCGAGATCAATCTCCTCTAAAAGTCTATTCATTAAATCTGAAGAAGGTGAGACTTGGATAGCCCCATCCTCCTCATTAGAGGGGATTGATTCGATGCCCCCAATTTCAAGCTCAACGTCTTCACAAGATGGCTAGTAGGCTTGATTTGATTGTTCATTTATATACTCTTTTCATATTTCCTTAAGTATTTGTGTATACATGTCATCACAAGAGGAAGACATTTTAGGGTGATTGTTAATAATCACGGTTGATTCTTCCCTTGAACCAGGAGAATGGAGGGTTCCCCAATTAAGACCGTACGCATTGTAGGATGAAAAGCTATATGATGGTTGATAGGCATATCCATACAAGTGATCACTCATTGTCATAATTGGTTGGCTACTCTTCACCTGTTCCTTTTGTTGTTGCAAACTTTCTACCGTAACTGGTGGAACATTCATGTTATTTTCAATCCGGTAATCATGTAATGTTTTCCCCGGATGATCATTATTCGATTTTGCTTCGTTCCGGTATTCCATCATCTTCTTATGTCGTCTCTCAACATGTGTATTGTTTTCATTAATGTACTCACGCATCGTCTTACATGGGGGGTAGTAGTGGTTGTTTGAATTTTAGAAAAACACTCATGCTTGGAGGGATCTCGATCACATTGAGTTTGGGTCCCCTAATTCGATGTCTCATCCTCCAAAAGGTACTTGTATGCACGATTCGTCCAATCATAAATGATGAAATTTTAAGGAATTGGAAACTACCATAATCTAGGAAAAATAAAAATAAAAAGGGAGATGAGGAGATGTTACCCGTCAAGGTGAGAGCTTTAACAGCAACAATGTCCTAAAAAAAATCTTAGTAATCTAGAAAAAAATCCTACTTCTAAAAAAATTGGAAATCCTACCTAACTAAGACTACTTTATAGCTATTAGAACAATTAGAACCGTTTAACCTTTTCCCCGGCAACGACGCCAAAAACTTGTTCGCTCGCCTCAAGTGCAAGGCTGCGATGTAGTAATAATTCTCAGTAAGACCGAGGTCGATCCACTGGGAAAGAGGTAAATAGTTCTAAACTATTCCAGCAACTTAGATTGGATCAATTTGGAATTTCAATTAAGAAAACTAAAACTAAACAGTAATTTAAAAAGGAACTTTGAGAATAAGAGATAGAGAGAGAGAGAGAGAGAGAGAGAGAGAGAGAGAGAGAAAGAGAGAGAGAGAGAGAGAGAGAGAGAGAACTAAGGCTTTAAGGATCCACTCATAGCAATCTCATGTCAATCCATTCAATCCAAGCATAAAACACAACTAGATTCGAAGTTCTATCTCTCATCTAGTTGGAAGATAAAGCAATGAAGCACATTCAATCCCACTTAAGTTAGGAATTTAAGTTCTAGTCTTATTCAAGTGCATTGCATTCAAAATCATGGCCTTCAGAGTAACAGCCATGCCTTTGGACTATGACATGCTCAAGGGTTACCATAATTTGAATCTAATCAAGCCAAACATGATAATCTCAGAGAATTGCAAGGAATCCATGTCTGAAGCACATGAACTTTCATAAAACTTCTAAAAATATCAACTTTATTCAAACTAAAATATTCAAAAATCCAACTTGAAATAAAGGTACTTGAATCAAACTGAATTAAACATGAAATTAACTACAAACTTCACCTCTTAGCCTTAGCTAAGAGGTCAACTAGAAGAAAACATTAAAACTAGAAACTAGAACTAAAAGAAAAAAGAAAACTAGTTGGAGGAGGCTAGGAAGCCTCCTAGGTCTTAATCTCTTTGCTCCCCACGTTGCTAGATGCCTTAGGAAGGAGTGGAGGTCTCCTTTTATAGCTTTCACACTCCACAAACGAAGAATCTTCGAGAATTTGTATAAAACTTACGCACCGCGTAGAGAAAATTGGACCGGATTTAGAAGTTTCTGGACTGGGCACATTGTTGATTGATCTCTTGAGCTGAGCGATTGATTGCTTGTTCCGGGCGATTGATCGCTGGGTGCAAAAAGTATTCAATGAGTTTCAGCAACAAATCTTAAAAAATCTGGACTTTTTATGGCTCGGGCGATTGATCTACAGGCTCCATCGATTAATCGCTCAGGCTCCGTCGATCAATCGCTCAGGCCGGGAGATCAATCGCTTAGGATGGGAGATCAATCTCTCAGGTTGGGAGATCAATCTCTCAGGATGGTAGATTAATTAGTCAGGATGGGAGATCAATCGCCCAGGATGGGAGATCAATCTTTCAGGTTGGGAGATCAATCTCTCAATATAATTTTTCTTCTTCTTGCTTCTTTTCTTTGATCTTCAATGCATAGAAAGTGACTCTTTTAACCATGAATTGGTGAAATCTCCATCTTATTCCTATAAACACAAAAACATGTATTAGTTTAGACTTTAAACACGTAAACCATGTATAATGTATGATGATAAGGGTTAGAATATGTATAAATTAGAGGCTCAACGCTTAATAGTTTTAACAAATTAAACTAAGCAAGCAAGAACACTTCGGCTTTCAAGCCTAAGTGGGTCCAATCAATAAATTAGCAAATGATTAAGACAATTAACATCCTAGTCTAAGCAACACAAGTAGACTATAGAGGATGGATCAATATGAGCTTAAGTCTACATGAGAAGTGAAAGTACATCTTGTGTGTGTGGATGTGCCTATCAAGTGCCTAGCATACATTTCTAATAAGCATTCATAATTAAGCAATTAAACACAATGCATAATAAGAAATGTGCTCAAATACAATCACAAACACAAGCATGTCTAGTGGTTCAACTACTTGTCTACTCCACTCCCGGTTCAAGTACTCAACTCCTTTGAGCACACTAACATTCATTAGGGAGTTTAAATCTGGTTCCTCCCAACCAAGGTGTTTTAAATCGGATCCACCCAACCGGGGAGTTTACAGGTTCCTCCCAACTACACGTTCACACCCATGTTAGTGGCTCCCTTTGGAGACTTGTTTAGGCCTGCAAAACGTGCCAAGAAATGGCAAACGTCCCTCAATTTAGGCTTGGCAAACAAGCCAAGGAGTGCCAAACAACCCTTAACTTTAGGCCGACAAACAGGCCAAGGAACGGCTAACGTCCCGAAACTTTTATGTTAAAAAACAAGCCAAGGATCGGTAAACGACCCTAGTTCGAATTTGACTAACAAACTCTACACTCAACTCCCATAGGGAATTATGTGGATGGACTCTAAACAAAGACAACCTTACTTATCGGATTGAGCCCCTTTGATGCGCCGCTTCGGGTTGCTTGATGTCTGCTCTCTCATGCTTCAATTAGCTACCCTTGTGCTCCCCTGATCTTTGATGCCACTGATTTGCCAAGGCTTCAGCTCCAAGATCAGCTCCCTTGCATGTGATGCTCCATTGGAGATGTCTATGGTGCTAGGGAATGGTGAAACCTCTACAAATGATAGGAAATGGGTTTTCTAAAGGGATACACCTATTTGAACTCTTAGGTGGTGTTTAGATAAGGGATTTAACTATGATCAAGGTGTCTAAACTCCTAGGAATCAAGGGGAAACAAGTCCATTCTCATATTGCCATTGAATGGCCCAAGCTTGTGATGAAACATAAGGAGAATAACTTGCTATAGGTTTGGAATAGAGCCTCTAATGGTCTTTAGCCATGGTGGCTTTTATCTCCTCAAAATCCCCTCTATTGTCCTAAAAATGAACACCCCCATTTATATAGAGTTTCTCCCAACAGTCAAATAACGGGTAGATTCGCGCAGGGTGGGGCGCCCGGTGGACACTGGGTGGGGCGCCCGGAATCCGGTCCAATTTAAAAAATTTATCGTTGGACACATTTGTAGTTGGTAGGACTCCCAAACAAGGTGTGGTCGGGCCCCCGATGACCACACTTTCACTAGTCGAGCGCCCGGTGGTCACTTCGGTCGGGCGTCCAATCTTCAGTCCAGAATGGGTCTTGTGCTGCTGAACATTTTTTGCATTGGTCGGGCGCCCGATGACCATCTGGTTTTCTGGCCAACTTACTGGACGGATTTCCCTTAGGTTGGGCGCTCGGTGGACACTGGGTCGGGAGCCCGGCCATGCATATTTTTCTGCTCTTTTGTTTATGTTTTTCAGCAGACCATGCAGCCTCTTGGCCATTCTTTTGGTAATCTTTTGGGACACCTAAGGCCAATCTAAGATGACTAAAGGTATGCCTATTGGTCATGGTCATCTAGAGCTTTATGGTTTTGGGTAGGTACAAGGTTAAGGCTCACCCAGGCATTTTCACCTGTTTCTTCTTTCTTAATGTAGCAGGTCTATCTTGAGTCTTCGATCTTCGTCTTCATTAAGCTCAATTGACACTAGACTCACTGACCTAAGTAATTGACAAACAAGGTGCACTAGTATGTCATAGAAAAGTGCGCTAACAATCTCCCTCATTTGTTCGCTTCCCCAAGTGTAGGGTTGCGATGTAGTAATAATCTCGGTAAGACCGAGGTCGATCCACAGGGAAGGAGGTAAATAATTCCAACTATCTTAATAACTAGAATCCTAAGAGATTTGTGAAATTGGTTTTGAACATGAAACAGAAAAATCTGATAATGAAAAGATAACTAGAGCATCAAAGATCCACTTATAGCTCTCCTTTGATGCATAATTTGCTGTGGTTTCTCAATTACTCAACTAGAATCAAAATCAAATCCTATCTAGCCAGATTATAGAGCGGTTATATTATCACAACAATCTGTCCTATGTGTGATTAATACACATGATTCCCTCAAATCAAGTTAGGACTTGAGCACACTCAATTGCATGGGTCAATCCTAGTTCCAATAGGTTAAGATCATAACCATGATAAACATCAAACCCTGTCACAAAGCTTAACTATATCATGATTTGAACTTCATTCAAATCATATGAACAATCAACGCATAATTCAGAATTTAAAACAAAAAGGTAGAACTTTGGTTTGAAGTTCCCACATGATGATCCAAGTCTAGAGCGTATTGAATCCGATTCCTCGGAGCGTACATGTCTAGATCCATGCAAAACAATTAAGAACTAAAGCAGTTCTTCCAAACATCCATGAGCCATCATAAGATTAAGAAAAACTACTTAGAACTTTATTCAAATTTCCAAAAACCATTATTCTTCATTAAATCTAAACTTGAAACCAATAAAATGAATTAAAACATCTAAGTCATAAGCTTCACCTCTTAGCTCTAGTTAAGAAGTTAGCTAATGAAAAGCATAAAAACAAACTAAAACGAGAACTAGAAGAAGAAGAAAACTAGTTGTAGGAGGCTAGGAAGCCTCCTAGGTCTTGAATCCTTTGCTCCCCACGTTGCTAAATACCTTAGGAAGAAGTGGAGGTGGCCTTTTATAAGAGAAATCCCACACCTGCGAGAATCCGCGGAGTCCTTTTGCAATTTGAAAACTTGGCCTTGAAAATTGGAGTTTCTAGATTACCTTAGACCGGTCTGAGAAACTAAAAAATAGTCCAGCAAGCTATGTTTCTCTGGACTCCTGATGACCTGCTTGGCGACCAGTCTAGCTACGTAGACCTGTTTAGACTCCACTCATGAGTCAAGGTCCTACAACTGAACTTCAATAGTTTTAGGCTCTACAACTGATCCAAGGTCCTACAACCGTACCTAGTGTTTACTGCCACCGGTGGCTCCCCACTTGGAGACTCAATTCGACCCTGCAACCGGGTCTAGGTCCTACAACCAAACCTATCGAGTTTGAAGACAAACTTTACACTCAATTCTCACCGAAAATACAGTGGATGGACTCTTACAAATTAACAACTCACTTGTCAAATTTTAGCCATGTTGTTGCGCTGCTTCGGATTCCTTCTTCTCACTCTCCTATGCTTGAATTAGCTCCCCTTGTGCTCCCCCGATCGCTAATGCCATTCAATTGCTAATGCTCCAGCTCCACGATCAGCCACCTTGCATATAATGCTCTATTGGAGATGCCCAAGGTGCTAGGAGGTAGGTTTGAGATCTCTACAACTAATAAATATGGGTTTCCTAGAGAGTCTCACCTATAAGGATCTCATCATAGAGTTTTGGATAGGAATATCACTATCAAGATCAATTCAAACTCTAAAGATCAAAAGAGGGACAAGTGCATCTTCATTATGAGCTTGGAATGCTTTATTCTTGTGATGAATCATAAAGAAGATGACTTGCTAAGGTTAGGAATAGAGCTCCTAATGTTCTTCAACAATGGTAGCTTCTATCTCCTCAAAATCCCTCTCAAATGCCCAAAAATGAATCCCCATCCTTTTATAGATTTTCCTCCAACGGTAAAAAAAATGGGGAGATTCACATATTTCCGATTGATCGGAAAAAGGTCTAATTGATCGGAGGTCACTTCCGATTGATCGGAGACCTATCTGATTGATCGAAAATTTGTCCAGTGAATTCTCTTAAACAAATTTTAATTGATCAGAGGACCACATCCGATTGATCGGAAGCACTATCCGATTGATCGAAAATCTAGTCTAGTGAATTTTTTAAATTCTCTGGAACAAATTTCGATTGATCAGAACAATTGTTTGGTTGATCAGAGTTCTATCGAAAACTATGTCTGATTGATCGGAGATTCCGATCAATCAAAAACTGTTATTTGGGTTGATTTGTTTACAGCAGCTTCCACCTCTTTTATTAACCTAATTTATCATGTTTCTTATATAATTTAAGGCTAATAAGGATGACTAAGGGTATTATTAGTTGGTCCAAGCCATTTAAGAGGGTTTGGGTGTTTTGGTCTAAAGGGTTAGGGTCATCAAGGCATCTCATTTACCGTTCTTCTTCCTTAATGCATTCGGTTCACTTGAATCTTCGGTCTTTAACTTGCTAAGGCTCAACTGACATTACAACACAAGGACCCATGTGATTGACAAATAAGGTGCACTAGTATGCCACAGAAAAGTGCACTAACACACTGTAGTAACAATTTGGTGTGCAACTAAGATCGTGCTCAGGGATTGTTGGAACATTTCTAAATTAATTCAATTAGATTTTTTCAAAAAATTTGAATTTAAATTGACATAAGGAATTCAAAACGTGAATGAATAAGATTTAAGGTAAATCAAGAACTAAAAACACTTTAGTGCCAATGATCTACTGATAATCAATTCATAATGTTAATTCATCAATTCAAGTTTGATAACTAAATTGGAATCGAAGTCCTGTCTCTATATAATCAAAAGATAAATTCACTTAAATTAAAATTAGAAACCGATATAGAATTTGAATTTCAGAAGATTAGTTCTTCTTCAAATTTAAGAACTTGAACCAATAAAGAACTCAAAGCATTCACTGTATCCAAAAATCACGATAAATTTAGGGTTTTCATCAATCTAGAACTCTTAAAACCAATATGATCAGTCTCAGAAACTCATAAGCATCCCATATAACCATAATCATAAGTGATCTTTAGAATTCTCTAAAACTATTTACTTTATTCAAAGCAAATCTCTAAAAATTCAACTTTAAGCTCAAAGTACTTGAAATGGATGAACTAGATCATTAAGAACGACTACAAGCTTCACCTCTTAGCTCTAACTAAGAGGTTTTAGCCAATCATAGACATGATTAAACTAGAACTTATTAAAAACATAAGAAAAATGGAAAACTAGAACTATGAAACTTAAAAAATCGATATAAAAGCTGGCACTTCGAACCTCTCTCCTTCCTTAGCTTCTAGGACTCTTCTAGGATTATTTAGAAGCACAAAGGAGATCTCTTTATATAAGAAAAATCGAGCACTGCCTCTTCAATTGCATAAGAAAATTGCACCGCCATCGACTGTCGACTAGTTGACACGACTTGTCGGTCGGACGAAATCTCCTAAAACAGTCCAACAACTTATCTTCAGAAAAATTGATTTTTCATAAAAAATACGCCGGTCAACCCTTCCATCAACCTGTTGAACCTGTCTGTCAATTGGCCGATAAGGCTAGTCGACCTGACGATTTTAACTGTTACTTCTGTCTTCGGTATCTTGTTTCCTCCACTTCTTTGGAATGTCTGAGGCTTGTCTTCTCAAATCCTAGATCATCCTTTTTATCATTAATTTTATGAGATCTCCCTCCATCAATTGAAATCATAGAAAGAAAAGTCTTTGACTTTAATAGTTCAAACCATGTTATGCTTTGAATTTAGTAATAAATATGCATAATTCAAAGCTCAACACTTATTTGTTGGATTTTCTTTTATCTTAATCTTACTTTAGACTAGTACTAGTTGTGTTCTTAGATTTCCTATGAATCGACCTCGGTCTCACCCAGATTATTACTACATCGCAATCCTACACATGGGATTGGCGATCAGCGGGTGTGCCCTTATGGGGATTGTTTATCTCTTCTTCGTAGTGATATACCTCTTTGGCTTGGCTAGGTGTGGCAATGAGTTGAGCTTGCTGGGGGATGGCCTGCTGAAGAGGAGTTCTGACCATGGGCTGAACCAGTATATCCAGATATGTCTAGGCGTCCAACAAAGGTTGACCTTGACCAGGATGGAGCTGCGAAGGCAAGATGGGGATGGGGTATGGTAATTGATTAAAAAGATATCTCCTCAAGTTCTGAATTGGGTCGTACTTGATTAAAAATGGGTCCTCCCAATCAGAATTTCCAATGGGCTGAAGAGCCCATGATGGTAGAGACATTTATTAAGTATTCTTTAGTTTAGGTTGTCTACTCCACAAATTCAGAATTGCACGGTGTTTCCACAAATAATGGTAAAGAGTGTAAATCAGTGGAATGGTATTCTTCAAGCACCGACACTGTGTCTAACAAAATGTCCAACTCCATAATCATCTCATCATCCAGATCATAGGGGTGGGTCATGCATTCCTCTAAAAAATCGAGAGAGTCGGATGAATGGTCCTCGTTCTCCCTTGGTGATTGAGGAAAGTCTGTTTTAATGGCAATAAATTCCTCCTCTATAGAGGGGAGGTCTTCCAAAGAAAAAATTTTAGATTCAGTGATAAGCACATCATCTAACATTGGTTGATCTAAAATTTCAGATTGTGTGACCATATCATCCAAAGAAATAGAATTTTCAATCAAAGGAAGATCTTCCACAATAGAATTGGTCATGTTATGTTGGTGGGAGGACTCAAAGAGATCCACTTCGGCCATCTCTCTAGCAAGAATATCTTCTGGCGACTTATAATCATTCGGCCCTTCAGAAGAAGAAATCATGGACTCCCAATCATCCATTGAACCCTCATTGTGGTTAATCAAGCTATCACTTTCAGATTTTGTAAATTCCTCGGGTTCGTCAACCGTCCTTGAAATCTCTTTATCATTCAAATCGAAATAGTTAAAAGAGATAGTTAATTCACCATAATCGATGGTAATGTTGGGATAACTGAGATTAATATCCCCTAAAAGTTTAGTCATCAAATCGGAAGAGGGTTGGGCTTGGATAACCTCATCCTCCTCATTGTTGAGGAATGATTTAATGTTCCCAATGTCGGGTTCAGGATTTTGAGATGGTGAGAGGTTTTGTATGCATTGCTCAGTTATTTCCATAAACTCTCGCAGCATATCCTCAAGAGTTCGTGTCGGTTGCGGCTTATGAGAAAGAAACTCTTGAGGATAATTGTTGGCATCCATGGTTGGCTCGTCTACCAAATTGAAATTTTAATGCTCCCACCTATTAGGATTATGCATATCATATGTTGGGCCATTATAGGATTGTTGACATGTGTAGCCGTACAAGTGATCATACAATGTCCTAACCGGTGGAACATTATTCATCTCTTTCCGATACTCTCCTATTGTCTTACCCGATGAAGAATTATACACATTGTTTTCATTCCGGTAATCTCGCAATGTCTTACGTGGGGGAGTATTAGAAGCTAGTAATAATCTCAGTAAGACCGAGGTAGATCCACAGGGAAGGAGGTAGACAATTCCAACTATCTTAATAACTAGAATCTTAAGAGGTTTGTGAAATCGTTTTTGAACATGAAATAGAAAAATCTGATAATGAAAAGATAACTAGAGTATCAAGGATCTACTTATTGCTCTCCCTTGATGCATAATTCGCTGTGGTTTCCCAATTACTTAACTAGAATCAAAATAAAATCCTATCTAGCCGAATTATAGAGCGATTATATTATCAAAACAATCTATCCTATGTGATTAATACACATGATTCTCTCAAATCAAGTTAGGACTTGAGCACACTCAATTGCATGGGTCAAACCTAGTTCCAATAGGTTAAGATCATAACCATGATAAACATCAAACCCTGTCACAAAGCTTAACTATATCATGATTTGAACTTCATTCAAATTATATGAACAATCAACGCATAATTCAGAAATTAAAACAAAAAGGTAGAACTTTGGTTTGAAGTTCCCACATGATGATCCAAGTCTAGAGCGTATTGAATCTGATTCCTCGGAGCGTACAGGTCTAGATCCATGCAAAACAATTAAGAACTAAAGCAGTTCTTCCAAACATCCATGAGCCATCATAAGATTAAGAAAAACTACTTAGAACTTTATTCAAACTTTCATAAATCATTATTCTTAATTAAATCCAAACTTGAAACTAATAAAACGAATTAAAACATCTAAGTTATAAGCTTCACCTCTTAGCTCTAGCTAAGAGGTTAGCTAATGAAAAGCATAAAAACAAACTAGAATTAGAACTAGAAGAAGAAGAAAACTAGTTGTAGGAGGCTAGGAAGCCTCCTAGGTCTTGAATCCTTTGCTCCTCATGTTGCTAGATGCCTTAGGAAGAGAGTGGAGGTAGCCATAAGAGAAATCCCGCACCAACTTGGAAATTTCGAGAATCCGCGGAGTCCTTTCGCAATTTGAAAACTTGGCCTTGAAATCGGAGTTTCTAGATCACCTTAGACCGGTCTAAGAAACCAAAAAACAGTCCAGCAAGCTATGTTTCTCTGGACTCCTGACGACCAGTCAGGCGACCGGTTTGGCGACTGGTCTTCAGATAGGTCTTGGGACAGGTTTTGAGACAGGTCTTGGGACAGGTCTTGGGACAGTTTTTCCATATTTTCTTCTCTTTCTTTCTTCTTCTTTCCTCCACCTTTTGGTACTTGTTATATTAATCTTCAATGCATACAAGGTGACTCTTTTAACTATGAATTAGTGAAGTCTCCCTCTCATTCCTACAATCATAAATCCATGCATTAGATTAGTCTTTAAATCATGAAAACCATGCATAATGAGTGATGAATTGGGGTTAGAATATGCACAATTAAAAGCTCAAAACCTTTGTCAATTACTTGCAAAAACATAACCTACCGAAACAGAATATATTACATGTCAAAATTCAAATAAATTTTACAACTCGAAACACTAAGACATGTAAACTATGCAAGCTCCTCTTGATTGCTCCCCCATAACCTGTCAAACTTTGAAACACAAAACAGAAAATTGTTTTGGTGGGATTTGATCGTTCTCCCCCTTTTTATTGGGAATTGATAAACTATTCTCTCCCCCTTAATGATACATCAATTAAGGTTGGGGTAAGAGTAGATAATATGTCGCAGTTATAGCTTTAAAGACATGCTAACTAGAGAGAGTATAGGGTGCATGAACATATAAAACATGGAGCATGCATGGGAATATGATTAACAAGAAAATGTATTATTCTAAGCATAGTTAATCATGCACAATTGGTCATCCATGATATACATTAAGCATTGAAAGCTCAAGGGCTTATAGCCCAATCAACCAACCTCCCCAAAAGATGTACATCATGACCAAACCTAAGTAAAGATTAGCATATAATTAAGCATGAAATTCAGCAAGATAAGTTAATCTAAGTAGGGTGATAATCTAGCAGTAAATATATTAAATAAAAGTAAGGCTAAATTATCAAAATTTGGGCTAATGAGGCTTGAATCCTCTGATTTGCCCATACACACAGAAATGAGGCTAAAATCCTAAGATTTTCTTATTGAAGCATTTCTAGCTACCCTTACTAACTATGTTTAGTTTAATTAGACTAAGGGTAACTAATTTTCACAACCCTCATAAACTGTAGCATAAGGTGAGGGGTTGAGAACTCCTCCTATAAGGGAAAGCGGTTGGGATCCTCTCTTATAGATTAGGGGGAAGAGAGGTAGTGGTGGAAGCCATGAGAGCTCTTACTATATCTTGGCTCTCATAACTATTGGAGTGACTTGATTGAGAGTTTAACTCCTTCGTATCATCCCACGTGGCTATCATGGCATTTTTTTCCTTTCAATTTAGGCATTTCCGGACAATCCGGGGCAATATGGCCACGTTGACAGCAACCGTAACATCGGATGGATGAAGTTTTGGATGATTTCCCTTTATGTTTATCACCCTTCTTGTCCTTCTTGTCACGGCTACTCCCTCTATCAAATTTGAAGAATCTCTTGAATCTTTTATTAAGATCATCATCCTCATCATCCCTGTCTTCGGACGACTCACTCTTAATTTTCTTTTGCTTATGTGAGTATCTATGTGAAGATTTCAAAGCGACGTCTTTCTTCTTAGAGGGGGCCCTAAAGTGTAGTTCATCAGTTTGTAGGGAATCTATAAGTTTTTCTACTTTCATGTTATCTATATCTCTACACTCCTCTAACGCTACTACCTTGATACCGAATCTTTCCGTTAGGGACCTTAGTATTTTTCTACAAATCCTTCCTTCTGGAACCCGTTCCCCCAAGGCAAACATGGAGTTGCAAATATCAGAAAGTTTAGCATAAAATTTCATGAAAGTTTCAGGCTCTTCTATCCTAATGTTTTCAAGTTTGGTGGTTAAGAGCTGAAGCTTCGAGCATCTTACTGTGCTAGTTCCCTCGTGGGTTACCTTAAATATATCCCATGCTTCTTTTGCAGTTGCGCATATGAGAATCGCTGAAATTCTTCCGGAGAAACTGCACAGCCAATCACATTGAGAGCTTTGGCATGTACCACATATTGAGCTCTCTCATTGTTATTCCATTTCTCATCATCTTTGGGAATGACAATGATCTTACTATCAACCTCCACTTGTTCTGTGGGAATGGAACATCCATTTAATGTTGTTGCCCATACGGATCGGTCGATGGATTGGAGAAAAATCCTCATTCTAGCCTTCTAATAGGCGTAGTTGAATTCGTCAAAGTATGGTGGACGGTTGACAGTATTCCCATCTCGAGTAGACATAATGCTAGTGCTCCGGTATCGGATCTCATTCTAGACAGTTAAGTCCTTGAAGAGCAACCCGCTTTGATACCAATTGAAATTACGTCGGGTAGTCTAACACGACACCCTACACATACGTGTGCGGAAGCTTAAGGAGCAACTAGAATTATGGCTAAGTCCTAGAGGGGGGTGATTAGGACATTTTGAAATTCTTTTCACCTACTTAATAGTTTTAACAAATTAAACTAAGCAAGCAAGAACACTTCGGCTTCCAAGCCTAAGTGGGTCCAATCAACAGACTAGTAAATGATTAAGACAATTAATATCCTAGTCTAAGAAACACAAGTAGACTATAGAGGATGGATCAATATGAGCTCAAGTCTACACGAGGAGTGAAAGTACATCTTGTGTGTAGATGTGCCTATCAAGTGCCTAGCATACATTCCTAATTAAGCATTCATAATTAAGCAATTAAAGACAATGTATAATAAGAAATGTGCTCAAATACAATCACAAACACAAACATGTATAATGGTTCGACTACTTGTCTACTCCACTCCCGGTTCAAGTACTCAACCCCTTTGAGCACACTGGCATTCACTAGGAAGTTTAAATCTGGTTCCTCCCAACCAAGGTGTTTTAAATCGGATCCACCCAATCGAGGAGTTTACAGGTTCCTCCCAACCTACACGTTCACACCCGTGTTAGTGACTCCCTTTGAAGAATTGTTTAGGCCCGCCAAACATGCCAAGGAACGGCAAACGTCCCTCAATTTAGGCTAAACAAACGAGCCAAGGAGTGCCAAACAACCCTAGTCTTTAGGCTGACAAACACTCCAAGAAGCGGCTACCGTCCCTAAAGTTTTAGGCTCAACAAACATGCCAAGGATCGATAAACGACTCTAGTTCGAGTTTGAATAACAAACTCTACACTCAACTCCCATAGGGAATTGAGTGGATGGACTCTAAACAAAGATAACCTTACTTGTCGGATTGAGCCCTTTTGATGCACCGCTTTGGGTTGCTTGATGTACGCTCTCCTGTGCTTCAATTAGCTACCCTTGTGCTCCTTCAATTTTTGATGCTGCTGCTTTGCCAAGACTTTAGCTCCAAGATCAGCTCCCTCGCATGTGATGCTCCATTAGAGATGCCCAAGGTGCTAGGGAATGGTGAAACCTCTACAAATGATAGGAAATGGGTTTCCTAGAGGGATGCACCTATCTGGACCCCTAGGTGGTGCTTAGATAAGGGATTTAACTATGATCAAGGTGTCTAAACTCCTAGGAATCAAGAGGGAACAAGTCCATTCTCATATTGCCATTGAATGACCCATGCTTGTGATGAAACACAAAGAGAATGACTTGCTATAGGTTTGGAATAGAGCATTTAATGGTCTTTAGTAATGGTGGCTTCTATCTCCTCAAAATCCCCTCTATTGGTTCTAAAAACGAACCCCCCATTTATATAAAGTTTCTCTCAACGGTCAAATAACGGGTAGATTCGCGCAGGGTTGGGCGCCCGGTGGACACTGGGTCGGGCGCTCGGAATCTGGTCCAATTTAAAAATTTTATCGCTGGACACATTTGTAGTTGGTCGAGTGCCCAGACAAGGTGTGGTCGGGCGTCCGATGACCATACTTTCACTGGTCAGGTGCCCAGTGGTCACTTTGGTCGGGCGTCCGATATTCAGTCTAGAATGGGTCTTGTGCTGCTGAACATTTTTGCACTGGTCGGGTGCCCGATCAGATTGTGGTTGGGCGCCCGATGACCAACTGATTTTCTGGCTAACTTACTGGACGGATTTCCCTTAGGTTCGACGCCCGGCCATGCATGTTTTTCTGCTATTTTGTTTCTGTTTTTCAGCAGAACATGCAATCTCTTGGCCATTCTTTTGGTGATCTTTTGGGACACCTGAGGCCAATCTAAGATGACTAAAGGTATGCCTATTGGTCATGGTCATCTAGAGGTTTATGGTTTTGGGTAGGTACAAGGTTAAGGCTCACCAAGGCATCACTTTCACCTGTTTCTTCTTTCTTAATGCAGCAGGTCCGTCTTGTGTCTTTGGTCTTCGTCTTCATTAAGCTCAATTGACACTAGACTCACTGATCTAAGTAATTGACAAACAAGGTGCACTAGTATGCCACAAAAAAGTGCACTAACAGGTAGGCGCATGCCAAAGGGCTGTGGGCACATGTGCCCCTAGTGTGGGCGCATGTGGCCACTGCAGTGGGCGCATGTGCCACACTCGGTCAAATTTGAATTTTTTAAAAATTTAAAAAAAAAGTTGAAAAGGGGAAAGAGGGCTTTCATGCGCATGTGGTATGGGTGTGGGCGCATGTCCCCCATGCCATGCACATGTCTCCCATGTAGTGCATGCATACATGCCCCATACTTAGAGTTTTTTAGGTTTTAGGCTCCGACGAGCGACTTCCAGAGGACAGTTACCTTTTCGGAAATTGAAGTCACTAACACCAAGCCACTTTTAAGTCGTGATCGACCTATGAAATGAACGAGGTGGGGTACGGGTGGTCATCTACTGTGAATTTCGGTAGTTCTTTCCCAATTTGGACCCTCTCTATCGGCTCCAGACAGGGGCAAAACACACTTCGGTGTGCGCAGGTAAAAGTGTACATCGTATGGCATTCGGATCATTTACCTACGCATTTCGGATCATCGTATAGCATTTATAGGCTTTCGAGCCCCTACAGTCGGATACGATCAGGGCAAAATGCATTTGAAAGCGTGCAGGTAATAATATGAGTCGCACGATTTTGAAAGTTGCAGGTTAAGGATTTTGGGGCGTTCCAGATCATTTGGCGGCCATCCGCATGTCTAGTTTCATTCTGAAATGACAGTTGTAGGTTTTGGTCACGATCACGCATGTTAGGGTTGTGTTGGCATTTTTCGGGTATTCCCGATCTCGAAATTGGTCCAAATCGTCGTAGATGTTGTTTTATAATGAGTGCAAATTTGAGCCCCAACAAGTGCCCCCTCGGTGTGCTGCGATGGATGCTTACGTCACGCCAGTGTGATGCATCGGTCCTAGGCTCAAGTATAAACAAGGGACTCACTGAGTCATTTCTTCATTTCCGGTCAAAGAAGCGAATTTTTTTGAGGTGAGAGAACTCCTCATGAGGGAGTGGGCGCATGTGGCATCTATGTGGGCGCATGTGCCCCTTCGACTTTCAACAGATGCATGTGAGCTAGGCTCTGGGCGCATGTGCCATAGACATGGGCGCATGTGGCCTTTCAAACTTTCAATAGGCGCATGGGGAAGTATTCTTAAAAACCATGCGCATGTGAGACCACTCTAGGCGCCTGTGGAATTCCTTGAGGTATGGGCGCATGTGGCTTGCACCCCAGGTGCATGCCTCTTGCTCTAGGCGCATGTGGGAATATCCTAGGGCTAGGCGCATGTAGGATTTTCTTAGGGTGTTGGCGCATGTAAGCTCCTCTTTGGTGAAGTGAATGTGGGCGCATGTGGGATCACATGCTGCGAACTTATGTTTCCCAATTGCATGGAGTGGGTGTATATGGGGTCACATGCACTCGAGGTATTGGCTAGGGTGTATGTGACTCCACTACTTAGCCAAATCTTCTGAATTCTGGCATTTCCTTTGCCCTTGGTGAAAAACTCATGCGTCTGGCCCCATTCTCAGCCGAATTTGATGCCGTTCGTGGTTATCTCGCTCAATGTTCAAACATGATTAGGGCTTAGTGTTTAGGGCCCATAATATGCTGCTTATGTTGGTCTTTTACGGCCTACAACTGCTCTTTTAAACGGCTCTATGATGTGCACTTTCGAGCGGGTGCGCATGCATCATTTGGGGTTAGTGCGAATTCGCACGCACTCCGAGTGTACATGCTGGGTTGTTATTGTATTTGTTTGTGCTATGACATGCGTGCATTTGTTTGTCGGATGTGCGATCGAATTCCGTTATTTCCATATTCTTGCAGATCGTGACTTTATGCATGTATTTATCGATGTGATTTGTGTGTGAAATCTGTGATTAGATGATGCGATGCTTACCTTATTGTGTTGCTTGTTGCATGCGCTGGTCTTCTGTTTGATGTTCTTTTTGTTTACATGTTGCAGTGAATCATGGCAATAGCGGCAGGATCTTCTGGTGAAGCTTCTGAGTGTTAAGTTTCTGGCCCTTCGTTTGCACGATGCGGGAAGAAGAGGGTGGCTGAAGATACTACTGATCCATCCTCGGTAGAATGTCGCTCGCAGTCCTTTGGGACAATCGAATCTGAAGTGAAGGATTTTTCCAATCGTATTAAGCAGCTTCCCCATGAAGTGTTACTGCGTATTTACGGGGATAAGACCACACCTGAGCCTTCGACACAAGGGACTGAACAGGAATGGTCTACTTGGTATTGTCAGTTTACTGATGCTTCGAACGTCGTCGAGGCGGGTCCTTCTAATGCGTGTATCCAACATTCTGGGGATGATCAGGAATGTCATAAGAAAAGGAAGAGATGGAATCGAGGTAAGAAGCCGGCTGAGGAAGTCGACCAGGTGGAGAGATCGCCGTAGCTCGTTGATCCGAAGAATGACATGATGAGGATTGGCTGTAATAGAAACAAGATCATCGTGACGTGCGGTTTCTCCATCATAAACCCCTATACCGACTGAGTCATCACGCATGAAAAATCTCTTATGAGACACAGGCCTTTCCCGAGTATCGAACTGTCCAACGTTCAAGGCCCTTTTCAATTATATGGGGTTGAGAGGTGGACATCCGCTCCTGAGCAATTGTTGACTACTTTACTGGTTGACGATGGGAGAGAGTAGCAGGTAGGTCTCCCGAGAGAAATGGTTTTCCTTGTGCCTACTTGTGATCATCACGCTCTTTCTCCAGTCCATTATTTCGAGACAGTGCAGCAAATGTTTCAGCATATGGACAAGACTACGATGTGGGTGACGAAGAGCTTCCGTACCCGAGGCCATCTGAACGAGTAAGTTGGTTATGAGCCATGGGCAAAAGAGATTTTAGTCCGCCACGAGAGAGTTTTAAAACAAGTCGGCCTATATCAGGCTATCATTGCAACTTCTGGGCATTTCTTTCGAGATCCAACAATTCTTCGAAGCTTCTTGAACTACTGGTCTTCCGTCACCAATTCATTCCACTTTCCTTATTGGAGAGATGAGCATAACCTTATGGGATCTCCGGATGATGGCTGGCTTGTCCGTAATATGAGAATATTATCAGGAATACATCCCAACTGATGAAGAGCTATCTTCGTCTCGGCTTGAAAGTCCTCGAGAAGCTTATCATTCAAAGGCTTGTTTGGATTTATTTGCTGAGCTGTCGCAGTTCGACAACATTGCACAGATTCATTATGATGACTGGTTTGTCTACTTTAGCCAGAGGATGAAGTAACATTTCTTCTTATACCTCCTTTTGTACTTCATGTTTTGCATGCTCTTAGTTTATTTACTTCTAACATGGGCACTTCTTTCTTCTTGCAGTATTGATTACAAGGAGTATGAGATCTTGCCAGAAGACCAGGCCTTAATGAGGGAATGTTTCAAACAGAAGTTTCGCAATCCGAATGAGCTTACGTCGACTTGTGAACTGGCAAGGTTCTTAGCATACTGGCTATCGGCAGTTGTATTACCTAGTTCTAAGAGTGCTGATGGGGTCAGGGTTTCTTGCTTCGTCGTGGCAGGAGCTCTTACAAATGGCCATTGATATTCTTTAGCACCGCCGGTGTTATGCATCTATATAGGGCTTTTGGCAATATTGTCAGTAATAAAGATCAACCCGGGCGAGGGATGAATGTGGCTTACTGCCCATGGCATTTCTTCTGCGGGTGGTTGGGCATATATTTCACGTGGACATATGGAATGGATCTCTTCCGGTATCTCCATGCCGATCACGCGCCTCTTTATCGTTAAGAAAACTTAACATGATAACGTAGTCATTTGATTGGATAGCTTCCAAAATTGGCAGTTGGGTGGAGATTTGTTTTTACCACTTTCCTGTTTCTGACGTCGAAGAGGATCGAGAAGTTGTTGACGATGAACGTGAATACTATTGATAGGGAGTTTCTAGTGTCTATTTGTACTGCTTCACTTCCGCTGCGCAAAGGAATAGAGTTCTGACGGGAACCTTATTACCCTAGTCGGTTTACCAGGCAATTCGGATATGATCAAGGTGTTCCGATAACGTTATCGGATGCAGCCAAAGTAGAGCGGGCGTACGGCACGGGTCCTGCTCATTGGGAGTGGATATGGCATCAACTTCTGATGACGCGAACAGGTGCGAGATTTATGCTTCCTGGCCTTTATCGAAAGACTGACAGTCCTTATGGCTAGCTGAGATGGTAGGTGCATTAGTATGGTTTGGTTTGGAACAACAACTCTGTTGATGATTCACTTTGCATTCCTCCTCCAAGGTTGATAGAGGTCCTCGCTGATGGATTGGGTTATTACAGAGAGTAGGCTGAAGCGTATTTATTGTCAGGTATTAGGCATAAGACTTCCCTGAGTGTGTTAATTGACCGTCGTAAGGAGGATACGACATTGGACGATTGGCATACTTTCAGAGTACCTTTGGTGAAATGGTCACAAGAAACCGAGTTCACACGTCTTCTGGTGGTTGAAGGTGATAAGGATGACAATCGGTTAATTAGTGAAGAGGACCCGACGATGACTAGACTGACGAATGAAACATCAGATCATGTCAGCATGAGAGAGAAGGTCGGGGAGATTGGAGAGTATAATCTTCAAGGGACCACTATGTTAGGGAATGACACAACTGTGTCTGTGGCCCCTAGTGCTTCTAGTGTTGAGGGTATGACAGAGTTGCCAGCGGTAACTGAAGTGATCGATACTGGTAGCTATACTACTGAACTTCTAGATGTGACTTCAACGCTATTGACTGAGATTACTGAGCCATTCGTTGACGTGACGATATACACTGCGGATTCCTCGGAACTTGTCGTCGACTCATCTTCTAGTATGGTTCTTTCATAGCTCATTGGTGTATTCTTTTCCTGTACTTATCATTTCATTGCATACTTGCTCTATTCCTTTTATCCCAGATATTGCTAATTTTGATGATGCTACTCACGGAGTGTCCGACATTCCTTGTTTCGATCGTTTAGACTGTTTCGGGCAGAGCATACTGAGAGGTCTATTGTCCAGTATTTCAAAGGTGTTGGCTGAGCAATGCGAGTGGCATACGTTGAGAGCTGGAGTGAAGGCATTTGAAGCTTGCACAGGAGTAATCGGGCCTGATGTATCCAAAATAGTTTGTCGCATTTTTTATTTTGAAGATTTTGTTACACAGGTTACTATGGCTGAACAGACTGAACTTGACCCTACGGCTGAAGAGAAACGGCAAGTGCTGTCTTCTTTACAGCCTATCATAGAGCAACGAGAACACTCAACAGTTGATGCTAGAATAACTTTAAAAGATAGTGAGAATCAACGTTTTGGATGTATTAATCGTCTTACTGATATCAGATTTGAGATCGTGTGGCTGCAGACAGAAGAAGCGGCCATGAATCTTGAGGTTGCCCGTCTCGATCTTGTTGTCAATCAGAACGTGTTGAGGTTGCACGACTCGAAAATGAAGGAAAAGCAGCTCGCAAGCAAATGGTAGACTTAGAAACCGAACTTCGTGATATTTCGGATCCTGCACTGATGCTAGCGGAGGTAAATGCTACGATGGAAGTAATGAGGAAAAATGTGATGCAGTTCATAACAGGGTGCCTGGAGAAGCTGTAACTCTGTTCTTTTGCTCTTTACAATCATTGTCAGACAAAAGTAGTATTAGACAGTTGTTCTGAATACCTAACTGCTACTTGTATCTGATGTAATTGACATCGGAACTTGTTAACTGTGTGCTTCATGATCCAACATAATGACAATGATTCTTTTGCCAAACTATTGCTTGGTGTTACATGTTTGAGACTAGCATGCATAAAATGATGCGTTATGTGTGAGTTTTAATGTGAACCGAGAATACTAATGCATAAAAATGAAAAAATACGTAAAAATAATACTTGCTTTTACTTAACCTGTGTACCCTTAGGTCATTGCTTTCAAGAGATGTTCATGTCATAAGTCCAAAACTTTCGTCCAGCTCATTTTCAGGTTTATCTGTCATCCTTCATGGCTTGCTGTTCACTCGCCTCAAGTGCAAGGTTGTGATGTAGTAATAATCTCGGTAAGACCGAGGTCGATCCATAGGGAATTGGATAAATAGTTCTAAACTATTCCAGCAACTTTAATTGGAACAATTTGGGATTTCAATTAAGAAAACTAACTCAAAACAGTAACCTAGAAAAATCTATAATTTAAAAGAACTAAGGCTTTCAAGGATCCACTTGTAGTAATCCCATATTAATCCATTCAATCCAAGCATAAAACAAAACTAGATTCGAAGTTCTATCTCTCATCTAGATGGAAGATAAAGCATTGAAGCACATTCAACCCCTACTTAAGTTAAACTTTCAAGTTCTAGTCCTATTCAATTACATAGCATTCAAAATCATAGCCTTCGGAGTAACAACCATGCCTATGGACTATGGAATGCTCAAGGGTTACCATAATTCGAATCTAATCAAGCCAAACATGATAATCTCAGAGAATTGCAAGGAATCCATGTCCGGAGCACATGAACTCTCATAAAATTTCTAAAAATATCAACTTTATTCGAACTAGAACATTCAAAATCCAAACTTAAATTGAAAGTACTTGAATCAAACTGAATTAGACATGAAATTAGCTATAAGCTTCACCTCTCAGACCTAACTGAGAGGTGCTAGCCGAGCATTGTCATACTACAACTAGAATTTAAAAGAAAAGACTAATAAAAGCATAAAAACTAGAAAAATCAGAATCGGCGGAGTTGTGGACGCTCTACAATACTCTTCTTCACTTCCCACGACTCCAATCTCTTTTAGGATGCCTCTAGACGAAGCCCTAGTTGCCCTTTTATAGAATAGTGTGAAAGATTTCAGATTGTGTAAGGAGTTTTCGCAATTACGTAGCGAAATTCGGAGAATCCATAAATTTTTTGACATTGGCCGAAAGTGCTTGCAATCATCAAAAGTGCCTGCAATCACTGAAAACTCAGGAGGGTTTTTTACACAGATTGACCCAACAGCCGGCCGGCCTAGTCAAGTGGTCGGCCTTCATAATTTTTTTACAACAAACTTGCTGTTTCCAAGGAGTTTGGCCGGTTGGCCGGTGGCTATGGCCGGTCGGTTGGTGGGCATGTAACATGCTGAAATTTCAGCTTTTCCTCCTCTTGTTTCAATGCAACTTCATTCCATCTTTGGTCCTTTGTTCCTTTAATCTTAAAGGTGTATAAAAGTGACCCTTTAAGCATCAATTTAGTGAAGTGTCTGTCTCGTTCCTACAATCACAAAACATGCATTAGAATAGTCTATTAATCATGCAAACCATGTACAATGTGTGATGAATTGGGGTTAGATATGTATAAATTGCAAGCTCAACACACCCCTAACCAGAATTTTGCTAGTCCCGAGCAAAAAATGCATGAAACAAGTTCAATTCTCCAAAATCCAACTCTCCTTCAGAAATTATGCTTCTATTCATTCCAAGACATACAAGTGCAAAAATTAGAGAAAATGGGTGATAGAAGTTGCAACCTTAAACTCTCAAAACATAAAAAGTGTTCATATAGAATTCCTGCTGATTGATTGATAAATAGAAGAACTTTGAACAAATTCAACCTAATCTGCATAACGAAAGTTCATCTTATGAGTTTCCGGGATTATCTTCTTCGTAGATCAACTAAACTATAGATCTCAAGGTGTAGGGATCAACGATAGGAATTTGCTTTACCGTCCTTCCGACGACTTTCACACTATGTCCCATTTTCGGATTTGGTTATGGGTAGACCATCCCCCGGTTGGTAATAGGTAGCCCTTTTTGAAATTTTCCACCATATTCTCAATCGTACCTATATTTTCTTTCCTTCTTTCCTTTTCATATACATTAGATAGGATTTTTAAAAATCCATATCTTTCGTTCTTTTCCCATAGATAAGGATGGACAAAGTATCCCGGCTTGGTTCCTCAACACCATAAATCAAAGTCTAACCAATCCACAAATCTACATAATCCTTTTAAACCAAAAGAATCGTGTAATGTGAACTAGGTGTAAAAGTGTTCAAATTTTCTATCAATCATATGAATAGGGGAATTCACATATAAAACCATTATATTAGAAGTAGTTCAAAACTTGCAACGTTAATTACTTCATATCTCATTTTCTTATACTTGTATCATCCGAATGCATAAAAACACAGTTTTGCAAAAGAGTTTTCAATTATAAAAAAAATTTGAAAATTTTTCAACATAATTGACATAATTGCTAGAAATGTCCACAAACTGCTAGATGAGGAATCTCATCTCACCCCCAACTAAATCTTGCATTGTCCTCAATGTAAAAGATATGCAATTAGCAATAACATGAGATCAATGTTAACGATAAAGGAGAGTGAGGACGAGATCACCTGATAGAGTCAATCATGGAAGTCTACAACTCCGGCAACTAAAGCTAGTAATGAAATAAACCTAAAATAGAAAACCAAACAAAACCAAATCCTACTCTATACCTCCATCAGACTAGGAGATCAATCGTCCTGATACACAAGATCATCTAGAGTGATGGACATGTCCTCTGAATCAAATTTCTCAACGAATGGTTTAAGGCGTTGTCCGTTCACTTTAAAACAGTTACCATTCGCTGCGTTTTCTACCTCAACAACCCCATAAGGAAAAACTTTTTTAACAATATATGGGTCGGTCCATCGAGATCTCAATTTTTTTAAAAAAAGATGAAGTCGAGAATTGTACAAGAGCACTTTCTGACCTTCATAGAAAGATTTTCTGAAGATGTGCTTGTCATGGAAGGCCTTCATCAGACCCTTGTAAATCATCGAGTTCTCATAAGCATCATTCCGGATCTCGTCAAGCTCATTCAATTGGAGTTTGCGAAGTAAGCTAGCCTAGTCAATGTCAAAATTCAATGCCCGAATTGCCCAATAAGCTTTGTGTTCAATCTCCACAGGCAAGTGACAAGCTTTCCCATAGACAAGTTTATAGGGGGACATTCCAATGGGGGTCTTGTAAGTGGTACGGTGAGCCCAAAGAGCATCGTCTAATCTTAGCGACCAATCTTTGCGATTCGGCCTCAATGGTTTTTCCAAAATTTGTTTAATTTCCCAATTGAAAATTTTAGTTTACCCACTTGTCTGTGGGTGGTATGGGGAGTACACTTTATGTCTAATGCCATATTTCTTCATTAAGGCTTCGAAAGGCCTATTGCAAAAGTTAGAACTACCGTCACTAATGATAGCTTGAGGAGTTCCAAATATAGATAATATGTTTTCCTTAAGGAACTTTAGAACCGTACGATGATCGTTAGTTTTACATAGAACAGCCTCTATCTAGTTGGACACATAGTCTACGACAATCAATATGTAGACATGTCCAAAAGATGAGGGGAATGGTCTTATGAAATCGATGCCCCAATAGTCGAAGACTTCAAGATGTTGAATTGGGGTAAGAGGTATCATATTCCGACGGGACAATCCTCCGAGCTTTTGACAGCTCTTGCATGCTTTGCAAAACCCGTGGGTGTCCTTAAATAGAGTGAGCCAATAAAAACCACACTGTAGAATTTTAGCAGTGGTTTTCTTGGCGGAAAAATGACCCCCACATGCTTGGTCATGGCAAAAGGAGATGATAGAATTATGTTCATCATCAGGGAAAAATCTCCTAATTATTTGATCTGGGCAATATTTAAAGAGTAAAGGTTCATCCGAGAAAAATCTGCACACTTCTCTTAGAAATTGTCGTTTATCCTGCGCAGTCCAATGAGTCGGCATTGCACTTGTGGAAAGATAGTTTGCAATATCAGCGTACCATGGTGGATGCATAGCAACAAAGAGTTGCTCATTAGGGAATAAGTCCTCAATAGGTGACTCGTCAATGGAACTTGGTAAAACTAGGAGGGATAGATGGTCCGCCACCACATTCTCTACTCCTTTCTTATCCTTGATCTCTAAGTCGAATTCTTGAAGGAGTATGATTCATCTAAGCAAACAGGGCTTAGCATCTTTCTTAGAAAGAAGGTATTTCAACACCGCATGATCCATGTAAACTATGACCTTGGATCCTATCAAGTATGCCTTAAACTTGTCCAAGGCAAAAACAATGGCTAAGAGCTCCTTCGTAGTCGAGTAATTGACTTGGGCGAGGTTTAAAGTCCTACTCGCATAGGAGATAACGTGGGGCTTCTTTTCCTTCCTTTGCCCTAACACCGCCTCAATAGTATAATCGCTCGCATCACACATCAACTCAAAAGGAATGAAGCAATCCGGTGGTTACATGATAGGAGCGGTTGCCAACATGTCTTTTAGCTTTGAAAAAGCTAATTGACAATCAGCACTCCACTCAAATTGATTCTCCTTTTGGTGAAGGTTGCATAAGGGCCTAGAGATATGACTGAAATCCTTTTTGAACCTTTTATAAAAACTGGTGTGTCCAGGGAAGGACCACACATAGCGTATGCTCTTGGGTGGTGGTAGATAGGAAATAATATCAATTTTAGCCCGGTCTACATCTATTCCATTGGACGAGATGATATGTCCAAGGACTATTCCTCTTTGTACCATAAAATAACACTTCTCCCAGTTTAAAACAAGGTTCTTCTCCTCACACCTTGTCAAAACCAACTTCAAGTGATTAAGACACTTCTCAAAAGTACAACAAAAAAAGAAAAATCGTCCATGAAAACTTCGAGAAATTCACCCATCATATTTGAGAAGATACTCAACATGCAATGTTGGAATGTGGTGGGTGCATTACATAGCCCGAATGGTATCCTTCGATATGCGAAGGTTCCAAATGGGCATGTAAAGGTTGTCTTCTCTTGGTCTTCTGGGGCTATCTCAATTTGGTTGTAATCGGAATAGCCATCAAGGAAGCAATAATAGGAGTGACCCGCTAACCTCTCCAAATTTTGATCCATGAATGGGAGAGGAAAGTGGTCCTTCCTAGTGACGATGTTTAGCTTCCAATAATCTATGTACATATGCCAACTGGTGGTCACTCTAGTTGGTATAAGCTCGTTGTTGGCATTTTCTATGGTGGTAATACCGGACTTCTTAGGGAGAACTTGGGTAGGACTCACCCATTGGCTATCCGAGATGGGGTGGATGATATCCACATCTAGTAGTTTTAACACCTCGGCTTTGATAACCTCCATCATGTTTGGATTTAGCCTTCTTTGAGGTTATCTAGTCGTTTTTACATTTTCCTCGAGGTGTATACGGTGAGTGCAAACCGAAGAGTCTATCCCCTTGAGGTTCGCTATTGTCCAACCTATAGCTCCCCTATGTTTTTTGAGTTGCTCAATCAACTTGAGCTCTTGGTCTTTTCCTAGGTGAGAGGCAATGACAACCGGGAATGTTTCTTCTTGACCCCAAATATACATATTTCAGCTCGGATGGCAATGGTTTTAGGTCAAGCTTCGGCGGTTTGATGTTAGACAGTAGAGGCCTTGATGTGGTTGGTGGCAATCTTTCAAAATGGGGCCTCCACCGGCTAGTACCAACTATCGATTTCTCAATATTCAATACTTGCATGATTTCACTAATGATGGGATCTTTGGAATCCTCGAAATGTGCCAAGCATGTCTCCAAGCTTTCTAGTGGTTCAAGTTGGAGAAGCTCTTCTTCTTCAAAAGATTCGAGCATGTTTATCTCAAAGAGCTCATCATCATCAACATCCCTATGCCTTTTGCCCAAGTGGAACACATTCACCTCTAATGTCATGTTTCCAAAGGACAATTGTATTACCCCATTCTGACAATTTATTATTGCATTTGACGTAGCAAGGAAGGGGCGGCCTAAAATCACCGGTATTTGAGTCCTAGCATTTAATACCGGTTGTGTGTCTAAGACAATGAAATCTACCAGATAGTAGAATTTATCAACTTGGACCAAGACATCCTCAACAATCCCTCTCGGTACACGGATGGATCTATCAGCGAGTTGCAACATGGTTTTGGTGGGTTTTAATTCACCAAGACCCAATTGCTCATATACCAAATATGGGATTAAATTTACACTTGCCTCCAAGTCTAGCAATGCATGTTCAATCTGGTAGTCACTAATGATGTATGAAATTATGGGATACCGAATCCTTAAATTTATTTATTTATTTATTTATTTTTTTTTTTGGGGGGGGGGGGGGGGGGGGGGGGGGGGGGGGTCTTTTGAGTGAGAATGGCACTCACTTGCTCATTCAAAAAAGGCCTTTTGTTGCACATTACATTTGCGTTTGGTTGTGCATAGGTCCTCTAAAAACTTAGCATAAGAGGGGATTTGTTTAATGGCATCAAGCAATGGAATTTTTATCTTGACTTGTCTGGAAATCTCTAAAATATCATGAGAGTTTAGGAGAGATTTTGAAGCAACCAATCTCGAAGGGAATAGTGCTATGGGCTTATAAACGTGTTCCGTTTCTTGTGGGGCTGAGTTAGATCCATCCTCATCCTCAGAATTTACCGGATCATTAAGCTTGTCGACCTTCATCGGAATAGATTTGTCAATTTGCTTACAACTTCTAAGAGTAGTGACAGATTTTGCTTGCTCCACATGTTGATTAGGGAGATTAGGGATGCTACATGTACTTGCTTTAGATTGGGATGAGGTTGGGCTAGAAAGGTCCATTCCCTAGCATGCTCAAGGGTTACCATAATTCGAATCTAATCAAGCCAAATATGATAATCTCAGAGAATTGCAAGGTATCCATGTCTGGAGCACATGAACTCTCATAAAACTTCTAAAAATATCAACTTTATTCGAACTAGAACATTCAAAATCCAAACTTAAAGTGAAAGTACTTAAATCAAACTGAATTAAACATGAAATTGGCTGCAAGCTTCACCTCTTAACTAGGCTGAGTTGAGAGGTTCTAGCCGAGCATTGTCATACTACAACTAAAATTCAAAAGAAAAGACTAATAAAAGCATAAAAACTAGAAAAACTGGAATCGATGGAATTATGGACGCTCCACAATGCTCTCCTTCACTTCCCACAACTTCCAATATCTTGTAGGATGCCTCTAGATGAAGCCCTAGGTGTCCTTTTATAGAATAGTGCGGAAGATTCCAGATTGCGTAAGGAGTTTTCGCAATTGTGCAGTGAAATTCGGAGAATCCAGAAATTTCTGGACATTGCAGGCCGGCCGGTCGGAGAAAGTGCCTGCAATCACTGAAAACTCTGGAGGGTTTTTTTACACAGGCCGACCCAACAACTGGCCGGCCAGTCCATCCGGCCGACCGGTCAAGTGGTCGGCCTTCATAATTTTTGTACAGTAAACTTGGTGTTTCTAGGGAGTTTGGTCGGCCGGCTGGTGGGCATGTAACATGCTGAAATTTCAGCTTTTCCTCCTCTTATTTCAATGCAACTTCATTCCATCTTTGGTCCTTTGTTCCTTTGATCTTCAAGGTGTATAAAGTGAGCCTTTAAGCATCGATTTAGTGAAGTGTTCGTCTCGTTCCTACAATCACAAAACATGCATTAGAATAATCTATTAATCATGCAAACCATGCACAATGTGTGATGAATTGGGGTTAGATATGTATAAATTGGGAACTCGACACCTACCCCTAGTTATTTCTTTCTGCAGACTTGAGGTTTTAATTATATATTGGGGCTTGCCCCTAGTGCTTCTTCTATAAAATCAAGTTTTTTGTAGTATGTTGGGGCTTGCCCCTAGTGCTTTTGGCTCGTCACTTTGTAAGACCACTTCATTCTAATGAGAAATCTTGTGTTTTAGGAATCCATACAGAATACCCTCTGATCATAATCTTTAATCGCACATTCTTGTCGCAGAGTTCTTCACAAGAGAAAGCTACTCGTATTTTCAAGGCAAAGTGATATATAAATAGAATGCCCTGATCATTTTCATACAAGGCCGTATATATATATATATATATATATATATATATATATATATATATATATATATATATATATAAGAATCCATCAATTCTGAAGCGTTTTCCTATTAAGCAGAGGGATGCCAGAATACGAAGATAATAACAATAAGGGAGCTTGTGACGAAGATACAATAATACAAGGATGTCGTGCTTTGCGTAGACTTTCTATGAGGTATTTGCTTCTGATTTGACTGGTTTGATAAGAATATAATAAGTCACGTTGATGATTCATGGAGTCGATTCTCTGATATTCTTTGACCATGGTACCTATCATTAAGAACAGCTTTATGAACATTTTATATTCATATACATAACAGTATGATGTGAGTAAACATGTGAGTGAGTATGAAGTATGGCATGCAGATGAAATAGATGCATGAATGAGCATAAGTATATCCCTATCTACTTTATAACCCGTTAGAACTATTTGTAAGCGTCCACGATTATTCAAGTTTAGGAAATGGAGTCCTTGAGCGAACGTTCTTTCTAGGTGATATCTATCGGAACTGTACTGCCCGGGACTCTATCAGACTCTTCAATCTTCAGACTAACGATACCTTGATTTATCATCTTTTGTATCTTTCCTTTCAGAATGAAGCATTGCTCAGTTTGATGGCCTATGCATTTGTGATATTCGTAATAGTTGGGATCATCCACGTGTCCTATTTCAGTTGGTCAAATAGACTTTGGGAGTCGCAATTTTTCTTCTTTGATTAACTGCTCCATAATTGGGACAAGGTCTTTAATGTCAAATGTATACAGTCCATTCTTTTCGTCTCACTCACTGATTGTCATGCGCTGTGACTTTTGAGGTTCTTTACCCTTGTCTCGTGTCTTCGTTACACTGGTCTCTGCCTCATGCCCTGGATTCAGTCCTTTTCGGTTCCTAGGGTTCTTTCTTGCGTTAACCCATGTCCTCTTTCTTGTTTCATGTCTTGAGTTTTCTGCTTGAGACCTTGTTTTCGAAACATACTGCTCTACCTACGATTCTCTGCAACCAAGTTACGAAGGGTGAAAGAGATGTTGCTTAGCAGTTCGTATGGGATCATAGAGTCTGAATTCGACATATGCGCATTCATTTGTTCAGGATGGGTATGTTGTCTCACTTCAGCTGCTTCACGAACTGCCCCTAGTGTTTCTTCTTCCGACTGTCGGATAGGCGGAGCAGTATTGGGAGTTGCATTCTGTGAGATCAAGGTGTTTAGAGTCTCTTGAACTTCTCCCATTTGCTTAGATAACTCCTTATGGGTTTGGACTAATTCACTGATCTGCTCTCAGATCGTTGACAGCTCGACGTCTTGTCCTGCCAGCTCTCTTTCTTCAACGGTTTGCACCATCGCGACTTGTAACGGCCTTTCATGTATCGTGGGTGCTATCGACACTATGACTGACATAACCTGACCGGTCTCTTCTGTCTTTAGCTTAATAGTACCTTTGTTGATCAGTCTTTGTACTTTCCCTTTTAAGATGAGGTATTCTTCTGTCTCATGTCCTAGGATCCGATAATACTTACAATAATTGGGGGCATCCACTTGCCCTACTTCATCTAGTCATATCAGTTTTGGCAATTGCATCTCCCCTTCTTCGACCAGTTGTTCCATTATCAGAACGAGATCTTCCAGGTCAAACTAATAACGCCCATCTACCTTGCCCGTCCGATGATCGTCATCTTTTTAGTTTCGTGGCCCTTTAGCTTTGGACTAAGTTTTTGCTGGCTTGCCTTCGATCTTATGTTTTGAATGTGGGCATTTCCGATCTTTCGAAGCCCTGATCTTGTCGACGTAATTTAACGTGGTTGTCTTTCCATCTTCTCTTTTGGGCTTTTCTACTTTGAACTGCGCTCTGAACACGGCTCCTTCCACTAGGTGGGCCTTCATAGCCAAATCTCGGAATGTCAAGAAGTTATGCCCGGAAAGACCGAACGAAATCATCGCATCTATGGCCTGCATGCACATCTTGACTTGCTCAGGCTCGCTAAGAAATTCTTGGCACTGCGCTGCTATGGTTCCCCATCTATCAATAAACTTCTCGACTGACTCTCTTCGCTCCTGACGGACTAAGGCTAAATCTGTCAGCGAGACTTCTCACTCAGCGGAGAAAATTTTGAAAATGAACAACTCCTGCATCCGATCCCAGGTCCTGATAGACCCCGCGGGTAATGACATGTACCATTGAAATGCCTTTCCAGTCAGCGTCGACCCAAACGATCTGAGGCAATATTGAGGTACTGTGGACAAATTCCCTAGCACCGTCATGAATTGGGTCATATGCTCTTCGGGTGACCTTTTGCTGTTGAATTGTGGAAAGTCGGGATGCTTAAAGTCGTCAGGGTATGAGATTTCGTTAACTTCTGATGAATACTATATCCAGTAGACATATTTTCCTCTTTTCTCCTTCTCTTTCTCTTGACATATCAGGTTTGCGACTGTCTGGGATAGCTCTTCCCTCGTGGCATGAGATGGTTGTGGTGGCGCACGCTCGAATGCAACATTCCTTGGGCGAACTTGTGGTTCTGCGGCTATTAGTTTTCTTGTTGCCTCCTGTGACTCTCCCAGTGGTTGTCCAATGGGAACGGTTGGGTTTTTTACTGCCCCCTAGGCGATTAGAGCCACCAATGCTTCTTTTATTTCTCTTATCTCTCTAGCTGTGTCTTCCTGGACCTGAATGATCTCATCTATTTGCTCTTAGATCGGAGGCAGCTCTGCATCTCGCTCGCTCGCCTCCCCTTCTACGACTTACACCATTGCAACCTGCACTCGCTGTGGCCTTGCCCTAGTCATGGTGATTTCAGCAGAGCATGCCTTTATCACCGTCTTGGTCAAGTCCTGGATAGTAGACTGACTTGGTATTTTGACTGGTAGTGCTGTTCTCGGCATTACTGGGAAGTCGGTAACGGCAAAGGAGAATTCTGGCTTGGATGCTACAGTGACTTTGTTAACATTACGAGCTTCATTCCTGCAGGCTGGTTTCCACTGTTTTCTCACACTGGTCTGTATCTTTACTGTCTTTGCTCTAACTAGAGTCACCTACTTATCTTCAGTCTTCTTTGGTGATCGGCGTTTTTGGACAAGTTGCTAATCGGCTTCTGGAATCGCTGCTTCTGCTGTCGTGAGGTGAGGGAAGTAAAACCCTCCAGAAGCTAGGAAAATCATAGTGGATGCCATTTGTGTAATTTTGATGGTTGGTTCTTTTTTGTCTTTTTGTTTCTCTCTCTGCACGATCATTCATGCATTAGAACACCCCGCGCCCTTGAAAGGAGAGCAGATGCGACCTTACCAATCGCGATATGGCTCAACGATCGACAGAAATATATAAGTACGAATCATATGCATGCTATGCGAAATTTTGAAATTCTTTTAGAAAACTTTTTAAAATTCTTTTGCCTTGAAGATGAAAGGAAGAATGTTCTCGTTGAGAGTCGCCAGTTTGGCACCTATGAAGGCGCCGAACATTTCTCCTTGCGGTAACCTTTCTCACGTAGATGTCTGAGTTTGCAAATGATTTATCTAAGAATATTTCTATACTCAGAGATAACTAGAGATCATGGTATGTTCGATCCCCAGTAGAGTCGCCAGTTTATTAAAACTAGAAAAATGCTCATTTGGCAGTTTTTTTTCCCGTGTTTTGTTATTCTGGGATTCTGAGTATAAAAGCATTCGTAGACAATCACAAGCAATCACAAAGTTTACACGAGAAAGCACCACAATGTGAATTTTATTCCAGAGATTCCGAGATCTTTTACATTCTAGGCTATGAACTGGTCACGAACCCTTAATTACATCAATGAATGATCACCGTTGATTAAAAGGCAAAAGTAAATGCATGCATGTATCATAAATAAGTTAAATAAAGCATTAAAAGAGCATGAATATAAATAAAGCACAAAGTAGACAACACATAAATTTTTTACATGGAAACCCTTGTGGGAGAAAACCACGGCACAAAGCGACAAGATTCCACTATGAATTGTATTTGTACAATAAATAGAAAATTAGGGATGAAGCCCGAATAGATTAAGCAAGTAATTTAAACCGTCAGGGATTATAGTCTAAGTTCATGGTTGCAGAGACCAAGTTTAATATTTCTTATGGACCAAGCCATTGCTAAGACCAGTTAGATGTTGGTCCCCTGCTTAATAGTTTTGGCAAATTAAACTAAGACCTTTTTAAAATCTTTTCACCTACTTAATAGTTTTGGAAAATTAAACTAAGCAAGTGATTAACATTTCGGCTTCCAAGCCTAAGTGGGTACAATCAATAGACTAGCATATAATAAAAACAATTAACATCCTAGTCTAAGTATGCATAGATTAACTTGTGATAAAACTAATCAAGTACCTAATCTATGCAACCTAAGTAGACTATAGAGGATTGGATCAATTAAGCTCAAGTCTACACTAGGACTGAAGGTACATCATGTGTGTGTGGATGTGCCTATCAAGTGTCTATCATACATTCCTATTTACGCATTCATAATTAAACACTTAAACACAATACATAATGAGAAATGTGCTCCAATACAATCATAAATACAATGATGTATAGTGGTTCGACTACTTGTCCACTCCCTCCCGATTCAAGTACTCAACCCCTTTGAGCACACCGACATTTACTAGGGAGTTTAAATCTAGTTCCTCCTAACTAAGGTGTTTTAAATCGGATCCAACCAATCAGGGAGTTTACAGATTCCTCCCGACCTACACGTTTACACCCGTGTTGGTGGCTCCCCTTGGAGACTTGTTTGGGCCCGCCAAACGTGCCAAGGAACGGCAAACGTCCCTGAATTTAGGCCCGGCAAATGAGCCAAGGAGTGCCAAACAACCCCTAGTTTTTAGGCCGACAAATAGGCTAAGGAACGGCTAACGTCCTTAGAGATTTAGGCTCAACAAGCAAGCCAATGATCGACAAACGACCCTAGTTTGAGTTTGACAAACAAACTTTACATTCAACTCCCACAAGGAATTGAGTGGATGGACTCTAAATAAAGACAACCTTACTTGTCGGATTGAGCCCCTTTGATGCGCCGCTTCGATTTGCTTATGTCCGCTCTCCCGTGCTTCAATCAGCTACCCTTTTGCTCCCCCGATCTTTGATGCCGCTGCCTTGCCAAGGCTTCAGCTTCAAGATCAGCTCCCTTGCATGTGATGCTCTATTGGAGATGCCCAAGGTACTAGGGAATGGTAAAAACCTTTATAAATGATAAGAAATGGATTTCCTAGAGGGATACACCTATTTGGACTCCTAAGTGGTGTTTAGATGAAGGATTTAACTATGATCAAGGCGTCTAAACTCCTAGGAATTAAGAGGGAACAAGTCCATTCTCATATTGCCATTAAATGGCCCAAACTTGTGATGAAACATAAGGAGAATGACTTGTTATAGGTTTGGAATAGAGCCTCTAATTGTCTTTAGCAATTGTAGCTTCTATCTCCTCAAAATCCCTTCTCTTGGCCCTAAAAACGAACCCCTCACTTTTATAAATTTTCTCCCAACGGTCAAATAACGAGCAGATTCGCGCAGGGTCGGTCACCCGGACGCTTATGGTCGGGCACCCGGAATCCGGTCCAGAAAATGATTTTAATCGCTGGACATTTCTCCCGATGGCCATTCTTGCACTGTTAGGGCGCTCGGTGGACACTGGGTTGGGCGCTTGAAATTTAATCCTGAAATGGTCGTGCTGCTAGACGGTTTTTGCAATGATCGGGCACTGTAGAGTTTGTTTGTCAAACTCGATCTAGGGTCATTTGCCGATCCATGACATGTTTGTCGGGCATAAAACATCCAGGGATGTTTGTTGTTCCTTGACACATTTGTCGAGACTAAATTAGTCTTCAAGGTGGAGCCTCCGTCACGGGAGTGAATGTGCGTTGGGTTGAGAGTTAACCTATATCCAAAACTCTGTTTGAGTTGAGAGTTAGCTCTTTTTACAAAACTCCATTTATGGTTGAGAGGTGAACCGCTAAAACCTCTGTGTAAAGGTTGAGAGGTGAACCTCATTTAAAACCTTCAATAGTGAATGCCGGTGTGCTCAATGGGGTTGAGTACTTGAACCGAGAGTGGAGTAAACCCAAAGTCGAACCACTATACATGGTTGTGTTTGTGATTGATTTGAGCACATTGTTATCTTAACATTATATGTTTAATTGTTAATTATGAATGCTTGATAGGAATGTATGCTAGGCACTATATAGGCACATCCAGACATAAGATGTACTTTCACTAGTTGTGTTGGCTTGAGCTCATTGATCCATTCTCATAAGTCTACATAGGTTGCATAGATTAGGAGCTTAATTTGTTTAATCATTTGAGTATCTATACATGCTTAGACTAGGTTGTTTATTGCTTAAACAATATGCTAGTCTTGTGATTGGACCCACTTAGGCTTGGAAGCCGAAGTGTTCTTCCTTACTTAGTTCAATTTGTTAAAACTGTTAAGTAGGTGAAAAGAATTTTAAAAGGTCACAATCCCCCTTTATAGGACTTGGTCATAATTCTAGTTTCTTTTTAAGCTTTCCCACTAATATGCCTTTAATCCAAAAGGTGTAATTTCAATTGGTATCAGAGCGGGTTGCTCTTCAAGGACTTAACTGTCTAAAGTAAGATCTAGTACCGGAGCACTAGCATGATGTATAACCGAGATGGGGGTACCACCAACGATCCACCATTCTTTGACAGGTCCAACTACGCCTATTGGAAGGCTAGAATGAAGATTTTCTTACAATCCATGGACCTTCCGGTGTGGCCAAGCACACAACGTGAATATGTCTTGCCCACCGAACAAGTAGAGGTTCATGGGAAATACTTTATCATTCCCAAAGATGATGAAAAATGGAATGATAGTGAGCGAGCTCAATACATGGCAAATGCCAAAGCTCTCAATGCGATTTACTGTGCGGTTTCTCGGGAAGAAGTGTGGGACATACTTGAGGTTACTCACGAGGGAATTAGCACAATAAGATGCTCGAAACTTCAGCTCTTAACCACAAAATTTGAAAATATTAAAATGGAAGAGTTTGAAACTTTTATGGAGTTTTATACACAATTTTCTGAGATTTGTAACTCCATGTTTACCTTGGGGGAACGGATTACGGAATGACGTATATGTAGAAAAATACTTCGTCCCTCCCGGAGAGATTTAACACCAAGGTAGTAGCCTTAAAAAAATGTAGAGACATAGACAATATGAAAATAGAGGAACTCATAGGTTCTCTACAAACTCATGAACTAAACTTTAAGGCCCCCTCTAGAAAGAAAAGCATCGTTTTAAAAACTTTCCACAAACACTCTCATAAGAAAATTAAGAGTGAGTCGGAAGAAGCTAGTGATGATGAGGAAGATGAGAAAGATAAGATAAATAGAAAATTTAGATGTTTCCTCAAATTTGATAGAGGGAGTAGCCGTGACAAGAAGGATAAGAATGATGAAAAATACAAAGGAAAATCATCCAAACCCAAATCCATCTGATGTTACGGTTGCAGTTATTGTGGTCATATTGCCCCTGAATGTCTGAAAGGACCTAAACCGAAAGGTAAAAAGGCAATGGCTGCCACTTGGGATGATACGGAGGATTCCGAATCCAAATCTAGTGACTCCACTAGTGACGAAAGCCAAAATATAATGAGAGCTCTTAAGGCTTCCACCACTACCTCTCTTTCCCTAATCTAAGAGAGGATCCCGACCGCTGTCACTTCTAGGAGTAGGAGTTTTCAACCCCTCACCTCATACTACATTTTATGAGGGTGTGTGAAAATTAGTTACCCTTAAGCTAATTAAACTAAACATAGTTAGTAGGGGTAGCTAGAAATGATTCTATAAGAATATCTGAGGATTTCAGCCTCATTTTTATGTGTATAGGCAAATCAAAGGATTCAAGCCTCATTAGCCCAAATTTGATAGTTTAGCCTTGCTTTTATTTTGTATATTTTGCTGCTAGACTATCTTAATGCTTAGATTAGCTAATATTGCTGAATTACATGCTTTATTATATGCTAATCTTTGCTTAGGATTTTTCTTGATATACCATTAGGGGAGGTTGGTTGTTTGGGCTATAAGCCCTTGTGCTTTTATTGCAAATGTATATCTTTGACCAATTATGCATGATTAACTATGTTAAGAAAGTAACATTTTCTCGTTAATCATGTTCCACAGCATGCTCCATGTTTTAATGTTCATGCACTCTATGCTCTCCTTGTTAGCATGTGCTTATAGTTATAATTGTAACATACTACCTACTCTTACCTTAACTGTTATATCATTAAGAGGGAGAGAAGTTTGCCAATTGTTGACAAAAAAGGGGAGAAAGATCAACTCCCACCAAAACTAGTTTGCTATGTTTTGTGATGCAGGGATTGACAGGTTATGGGGGAGCAAACTGAAGAGGAGCTGCTTAGTTAGGCATGTCAAGAGTCATGTATTTATTTCAATATCATTGTAATATCTTATACATGTATTTTATTTTGGTAGGTTAGTTTTTGTAAGTAATTGACAAAAGGGGAGATTGTTAGTGCACTTTTTTATGGCATACTAGTGCACCTTATTTGTCAATCACTTAGGTCAGTGTATCTAGTGTTGGTTGAGCTTAATGAAGACAAAGACCGAAGACTCAAGACGGACCAACTGCATCAAGGAAAAAGAAACAGTAAAAGAGATGCCTTTGTGTGCCTTAACCTTGAACCTAACCAAAACCATAACCTCTAGATAATTGTGACCATTAGGATACCCTTAGTTATCTTAGATTGGCCCTATTTGTTCTAAAAGATCATCAATTGTATGGCTAAGAGGTTGCATGAACTGCTGCAAAACAAGATAGACAAAATGCAGTTTTCATGCCTTAGACCTGGTCGTCCGACCGATCGACTGACCGATCGGCTGATGGACAAAAAGGAACACGAGCGCCACTTGAAATCATTTGTCTTTGGGGATAATACGACCGGTCGGCCGGTCTATCAATCGGTCGGCGAGCGATCGTTTTGAGACAGCAGAAACCTTGTCCAGGCCACCTAATTTGACCAGTCGAGAACCCCCTACGACCGGTCGGATAGAGTTGTTTTATAGCCGTTGCGGCTTTGTGTATTTAAAGGCTTGGCTTGTTTTTAGGGGTAATAAGGGGGATTTTGAGAGGATTGAAACCACCATTGTCGGAGATCATTAAAGGCTCAATCTCTAATGACCGGGGGCTACTCCCCCGGTCCATCTTCTATCAGAACTCCCTCGTCTTCTGCACCTTATTGTACTCCCCCATCATCAGGCACCACGGGAGGAGTAATAGGATCCAAATCTTCCAGCTCACCTGAACTGGGCTGGGTCTTCTCTGGCTTTCTAATATCTTTTATACACTGATCTTCAATGAAAATCATATCTCTGCTCTTAACGAGCTTCTTCTCGGTCGGATCCCACAACCTGAAGCCAAATTTCTCATCACTGTACCCCAAGAACACACACTGCCTGATCTTCGTATCGAGCTTGGACCTCTCGTCCTTTGATACATGAACGGATGCGCTACATCCAGACACCCTAAGAAAACTGTACAAAGGATCATGTCCAGTCTACACCTTTTCAGGTACTTCTCTATTTAATGGGGTTGATGGAGACATGTTTATCAAATACAATGCCATGTGCATTACTTCTCCCCATAACATCTTGGGCAACTTCGCATGGGATAACATGCATCTGATTCTTTCTACAATGGTATGATTCATATGTTCAGATACACCATTGTACTAGGAGGGTCTTAGGCACCGTCTGTTCATGCCATATACCTAGGGACTTGCAATACTCATGAAAAGCCCCAATGTATTCACCACCATTGTTTGTGTGAATGCACTTCAATGATCTACCTGTCTCCCTTTCAACCATGACATGAAATATTTTAAACACACCAAAGACCTTGTCATTGGATTTCAAAGCATAAACATAAACCCTCCTAGATGCATCATCTATAAATGTGACAAAATACAATGCCGCACCCAAGGATTTTGTCCTCATAGGACCACAAACATCAGAATAAATCAAATCCAATGCATGCATTTTCTTAACATGAGAAGCAGTCTTTACAAATGAAACTATATGTTGTTTCCCTGATAAACAATCAATACAGGTTTTAAGAGGTGTACCTGCCAACTCTAGAAGGATATGCTTCTTCGCTAGTAGTTGAAGCCCTTTCTCGCTCATGTGGCCACGTCTTTGCCACATGTCTGTCACTGAACCCTTGCATATACTGACACATGTCTTGTATAGGGTGCAACACATCTTCCCTCTTGCCTACGATCATTGAACCTTTGATGAGCTTCCAATACCCACCAACAAACCGACTCTCATAGCCGGCTACATCCAACCTTTCCGTCGACATCAAGTTGAGGCGAATGTTTGGAATATGTCTCATATCTTTTAGAACCAATGTACAGCCTACATCGGTTCTCACGCAAATATCACCAACTCCCACAATCTAGAATACTTCAGAGTTTCCCATCTTCACTGTACTATAACTGCTAGAAAAATGACTTTCCCCAATGGCCTAAAGCCGTCGGCAAAGCCTTCGCCGACGGCTTTCGGCCGTCGGACGGACCGTCGACAAAGGGGGCGTCGGCGTTGCTTCCCGACGGTCCATCGACCGTCGGAAATCCTGACCGTTAATAGCCGTCGCAAAATCCGATGGCTTTAAGCCGCCGTTACCGTCGGAAATGCCGACCATTAATAGCCGTCGCAAATTCCGACGGTGCGACCGTGGGAAATACCGACCGTTAATAGCCGTCGCAAATCCTTTGGCATATAAAAAAAAATCAATTTGACCATGCCTACAACAGCAAATAGTTGGCACATATGGATTGACAATCAACATTACAAGACAAATGTGCTCGGGAAAATAAATGCCAAGCAATCATTTTTCTAAGCACGTTCATCTCCCAACATCAATAGTCGATTCATAAGAGACTGCACGCCTGCTATTTGCTGTTGTGGCCTTTTAACTCGGACACTGACGACTTAGTTGTTGGAAACCTACAGGAGGATAATGAAATTAAATGAAAATGATATAAGAGTGGATTTATAAGGAGATGAAAGAAATTTCTAAGATAATATGTAACCACCATTATTTTGCCCTTGCACTATAAGAAAAAGACCAAGCAATAGAGTTACTCTGAAGAAAAATCCAAAATGAGGTGTAAAAACTAGCTCCAAAATTCATGAGCAATCAGTTCTACAACATATCAAACCAGAACAAGGCTATATGATGAAATGGAATAGCAGACAAAGTACAACCCAATTCCTAAATAAAAAAATATTCAGTATAGAAAACCATTAGAAGAAGGCATAATTCGTTTTTTTGCATTGGACATGTTATCAGCTAATCAACTCAAAAGAATCACCAATATTCCGGGTCAATTGATTGCAGTAGTTGTTTGTTGTGGTCAGCCACAAACTTTTCACCTACATTTTCTAACATGGAAAGATGATGAAGTTTCATGACCCTACCAATTATGAAGCCTAGATCTTAAGCATTCTAGGCTTCAAGTCAAATAATCTAGAAAGCAAAGTAATTCCTCAGATTAACTTCCACCAATCTGATTTTGGGACTGTGAGTTCCACTATTAAGTCAGCTTAACAAGAGTCTTAACCAATGTAATTACATTATAGTTTCAATGCATATATGAAGATTGTATTTTTTCTTACACATGCATGACAAGTGTCCATGTGCCATTGTGCAACCCTCCAAAATTTTAAATATTCATATATGCATGTGGCTCCATTAATTTTCAAACACAAAAAAATATGCTAGTGTCAATCTTTACATATATCAATTGCCCACATGCACATGTAAGCATTCCATCAACAAAAAATTAATTTTTCCCCATGAAATAGTCTATCCATGATCGATGGTAAGTATTAAGTAATGGCATGTCCATGATCAGCTAGCCATGACATTGCCATGGATTTCTTGTCGGTGGAACTTTTCACCAGGCCATTAGATGGTGTATAACTAACACTAGAGTTTTAACCAATGTAATTGCTTTTTATTATTATTATCATTATTAAAGCCCTTTTGATGGTTGTTTTCCATAGATAAATAGCAATGGTGTCCGTCGAAGACCAAGACATACCAATAGGAGAGACTTGGATTAATTGAAATACTGCGTTCACAAGGGAGTGACACCATAATCTGGCAGAGAATGATAGATCATGAACATGCATGCATCCATTACACAAGCTGGTAAGTATTTATGTCTATCCAAACTGTCCAAATCCTAGCCTGCCATGTGGAAATCCAATCCCTGGGCTACCCTGCAATTGACGAGGACAATCCAATCAATCCTTGATTTGGCCTTATTTCTAAGGTCATTCATTATTTGACCATGGTTGGGACGATTAAAATTGTCTAACAGAAGTGATTCTAAGAAATACATGATAGGCCTTAACTAATAGATGGATCAAATTGTTGATTGGACCTATGTTTGTGTAAATAATCTTGACTGTCCGTATTAAAGACCATTGATCAAATGGTTGGTATTTGTCAGATAGTGTGATGTTTGCATGGTAGCCCTTGAAATATGCATTAAAACCCAAGGAACATTCTACATCAATGGATTGGCCTGTCCAACTGCCACAGTGCAACTAGGAGCATAAAATAGGCTCTTGAGGGAAATGGAGGGCCTCTCAAATTTAAGGAAACCATTTGAGGTTCCGTACAAAACCATATGGGTGGGCCCGCTCATCTCTAGCTTTTGAACAATGCGTGGCCATTACTATGACTGCATGAAAATCCAGAAGGTGAAGCTGATGGTATTTTTCTACTCGTCAAGGTTAAAGACAAATCCATAGCTCAAGTGGTAGACTAAGCGAAGATGGCCTCGTTTCAACACTGAGGCAACCAATTTTTCTTGGCCGTCAACTGGTTTTGTTAACCCTAGCCCCACCTATGTTGTTTGTTAGTCAGCCTAAATTTTTTATTTTTTATTTTGGTAGAGCATCCACATCTACGGTATGATAGACTGAAAAGCTATGGTGGTGCAAGCAGGGGCTGTCCTAGAGGATTGGTTTTGTGACTAGGGCAGAAGCAATCCATAATGCATTTGGAGCAGGAGACAGAAAAAATGTGATCTGCATTGAGACAAGACATTCACTTTAATTCAGCTGAACATATGGCACAAACAGAACTTAGGAAAGTGACATATGGCTGAGAGAGGATTCTTCCATGCGCACTCAAAATGCAATTGATCTACTAACTTCCACACTTTTGGAAGTGATGATGAGAGTAACATGAAAGAGACTTCTTGATAGTAGGATTTCCTAGTTACAGGATATGTCTTGCCATGTTCAGGACTTCTTGAAAATCATATTTACTAATTTACTAAGGTGGATCACGGATTTCCTAAAGATGGAGGCCTCTACATAGTGTCTTCCTTACCTGAAGAATGACATCTAAACATAAAATTGAATAATCAAGTATAGCTATTTTGCCCACTAACTAATGATCATTTTTAGGTTTGCTATTATTATGACCAACACTATTGTTGTTTCACTTATAGTCGTGAGCATGAACAGTGGTCTGTCCATTATTCAATCAAAGGCAATGTGACATTTAATTTGCTGATTGAATTGAACAATTCAATTAAACCTATTTCTTTAACAATGGATTAAATTTTTTTAGATATCCCAATGAACTTCACTTGTTTGACAATGAAGGAGACTCTTAGAGGATAACATTTGAAAGAGGATGCAAAAGGAAGAGAGGACGATCTAGCAGATATCATGCCAAGGGGACTTCATTAGTAACTTCCACCAAGGAGGAACAACCTCCAGAGGGGACTCTATTGCTGCCTGAATTGCAAATCATGCCATGACTTATGGTCCAATTGGACTCTGAGGGCCCACAGATCCAATTGGATGACCCAGCAATGGGCAATTGACCTTGGGATCCACAGAATCAATTAATTGCTAGATAAAGGAGTGTGGAACTAGGAAGTGGGCCTTTTACGCAAACCATACAGCCTATACATCACATAGGTTTGTATGTACAAAACCCTATAGTTGGTAACGGTATATAAAGAAGTTCATGAGATGTGGATTTTTAATTAGTTCCTTATTTGGTTGTATATGTTAGTTGCAAGTCGAGACAAATTGCGCCTAAAAAAGAAGTAAAGAAAATTAGGAAAGATTTTTTATGGACCAATAGGCTTAAATTTTCTTCCCTTCCTTTTTTTAAGAGCAAGATTGCAAAGAATGGCTATAAAATTTCATTTGTATTGGGGGCCCTGAAGAGGATTTTATAGGTTGTGTTGTGTGACTCATAGGTTGCAAAGAATGGCTATAGACACCTTTGGGAGATTCTCATTTCTCATAGGTTGTGCTGTGTGACTCTACATTCAAGTATTTTTATCCATATACAAAAGCCACCTAGCATTATCTACTACATACTAGTAACTTACAACCAATATTGGGGCACCAAACCATAAGCTACAAGAATATCATCATGTCCCCCTAAACAAGGTATCCTCCATTGATAACCTATATATAAATATATATTATATGTTTCTTTTATTTCCATTCTCAATCGCAAGTACCATTCATCATCCAACTAACTATTAACAACATTTATAAAAATAAAATATATCCAACCAATTACGCAACATCAATTCTAAGTTTTGAGAACTTACAATTCGCTCAAGCTTTCTAGGTTCACCAATGCGTATGGTCACTGACTTCACAGTTGTGCTTGTTGGAACCCCTCTAGCATATATGGTCATTGACTTCACCATACCATCCCCTGCAGTCTCATTAGCGTGTGCATTAAATATGGAATAAATGAAAACACTACAATCTATTCAACCTTAAACTATCCAAAAATGGGACAATTTGAGGATTTATATGCCACCAAAAGCACACTGTATCTATGCTTGGCAGCATAGAAATGCTCAAACGGGCAACTGATTATCATCTACTAAACAAGAACCATACAATGCATTCCTAAACTAAACAGGAGCTCCTTTTTTGCAAGCAAAGGAAAGGACAAGCCAATCTTTTAGCAACCGTACCATCTAACTTCGGGCCCCAAATGAATAGGTTTTCACATTGAAAGTGGATCACTGGCTAAGTCATTCATTTCAAGCCACTAATTAGATGAGAGTAATGAGATAGGAAGATAAACTTAATAGAATAACAAGCATGCAATCAAGTTGATGGTCCATAATACAGTATTAATAATTTCAAAAAGATTTTGGAGGGATCTAAGGATTTCAGCTTATCATATTGTTGCAAAAAAACTTCAATAAAATGAGTTAAACAAATATACTTTCCAGGTGTATCTCATATGTACATGTATATTAATATACATCACTTATGTTGTGCATACCTAGGGTTGTCAATAGGTCGAGTTGGCCCAATGAGCTTCTGGACCTAGCCTACCTTAGGCCGGGCTTGGGCTGGAGCATTAGGCTAGAGGGTTGGGTTCAAGCTTTAAAACTTAAGCTCATTTCTTAAGCACGTTGAGCTTAGACTTAGCCGTCCGAAAGCCCATCAGCCCAACCCAACCTGATAAATTTTCAAAATTCCCTCATTTTAAAAAAGTCTCCTTGTTTCCCTCTATCCTAAAAATGTCCTTCCTTCTTAATGCCTCTCTCTCTCTCTCTCTCAAGAAGCCATGAAGGTTATCAACTCTCTCAGTCGCCATCTCCTCTTGCTGCTCTTCCTTGAACAACCCCACCACCCAACTTAAGAAGCATACCAAACCTCCAAAAGAAATGACCACCTCCCTCTCACCATCACCAAATCAATCCCCACAACCATTACCATCATCACCGTCCAATCTCACAGATGCTAAAACCCCACCTCCTCCTTCAAAATCCACCATCTTTGGCCATCAATAGGCCTAAGCCCGCTTCTGCATCCAACATGAATCCTACATCTCAAAAACTCTCATATATGGTTCACATACTGGTGATTGATCCTAACTGTCTAGTTGAAGACCATCAAATGGGGAAATAGAAAGGAAAATCTAGTGGCACAAATCCAATGGAAAAAATGAGGCTGATTGTATTTTCAGTGTAATTTTCAAGCCAATGATCCACCAATGGGCCACCATGATCCATCCATGGTGGGGATCAAAATGCGTACGTACAAAGCCAAGATTTGGACCACTAATCCAAGGCTAAAATGGGTGGATCATGGCCAGAAAATTATACTACCAAAATTACATTATTTTACCACCATCAAGTTATAGGTATGGTGAGCTATCACTTTCTTGGGAAAAAAAAATGTCGAAATTCAATCCTTAATCTGGCAGACAAGGAAGACTACTTCAAATACTTGTTAACCACAGCATGTTGTTGTCACTTGAGTGATATGTGAACTTGCTAGACTTCACTCGCCGCACAGGTGAAACAACGCAAGCGTGTTAATTATCTAAGTCGCTTGTCAGCTAGATTTCAAGTATGCAAATTCCACACGTGGGGCTCATGTTTCATAAGGTGACGTGTGTTAGAGATCGTAGCTTTTTATCAGGTGAGCTACAATTTTCTAGATATCCTTGCATAAAATCAGGTCATTCAATGCCTCATGTTGGCCCTATCATATTAAAACAAATGAATGGTTAAGAAGAAATCTTAGCCGTTGCCCACCAAAAGTGTGAAATTATCTGATTTATTTAGTCACAATATGTAAGCATTATTTCTGATATTATGGAAAATTCAGATCTTATACACGTGTTTCAAATTGGCATGTGTAACGGCGCTTGAAGTTTACTGATCTCCATGGGTGTGGAAACTTTGACTCTCTCTCTCTCTCTCTCTCTCAAGAACAACTGGCAACACCAATTGTGTTTCTTGGCTCCTCCAGCTGTAAGTGGATCCTGACAGGTTAGGTAAAGGGGGAGTAATAGACCTGACCCATCTAATAATTGGTCCAGATTTCAGCCACAGAAACCATCCAGTAGCATACCGGTTAGATCCAGTTGGGTCTAAGTCCAAATAAGCTAGGTCTAAGTCGGATCCACGTTCAATCAGGGCTAGTAGACGATCCAAAGCCAACCCATTTATCTATGGGGTCGTGTTTGGGTCAGGTCTAAGTTGGTCCAGTCTACATTTTTATTCCATCATGTTTTCTTTAGGTATGTTCCTGCATTTCATTTAATCATCTTAATTACCTTAATTTAAAGTATTTTAAGGGCCAGTATTTTATCAAGTTTGGGTGGTGGCACATGTCGCTATCCTGTCCCGGACGTATCTTATTACACAGCGGTTTGGATCATTAAAGCATGACCCCAAATCCAATGGCTACCCTATAACAATAGGTAAGGATCTACTCTGCTCTATGAGTCATTGCATAGGAAGACTACTTCCAAGTGATTAGATTCCTTTGGGAAGTTCACCTCTCCATTACTATATCAGAACAAAGAGCAGAGTAGGGTGCCAGATAGGCAAGCTGCAACCCAGCCAATGAACCGTGGAACCAGTCTAGCCCCAGCTCCATGAGCCAATGGATAAGGAATCCGACTCTGCATCAGCCCACCACACAAATACCTAGACAAACAGTGGCCAGATTGGGCATGGTCTCGGGCCTTCGGCAGATACCAGACAAATTACTTACCAAGCATAGAAGGTTTGGCCAAGACCCAGCCCAAAACAAGACGGACACAGCCTAACCCATATACCAGAAATATTACTTACCAGGCATACAAGGTCCTGCTGATTTATGGACAGAACAAGATCAGATGTATAGACTTTACAAAAAAAAAAAACAACTGTCCATTGATTTCGAGGATGAGAGAGAGAGAGAGAGAGAGAGAGACCTGAACCAGAGAAGGAGAGGCAGGGAGCGTGTCGCCGCACCGATGAGGGGCAGGGAGCGTGAGTCTGAGAAGGAGACGTAGGGAGGGAGAGGCAGGGAGCGTGAGAGGGAGGGTTTGGAAAAAATCCCAAACTAATTTGGATTCTATTTGAAATCTGTGTGTTTCGCACAACTAGATGAAGCTGCCACGTGCACTATGGGCCCCACCATAATCTATGTATTCAATCCATGCCGTCCATTAATTAAAAAATATCTTTTTAGGGACAAATCCAAAATATCAGCCATAGATAAAACTCCGGTGGACCACACCAAAGGAAAACAATAGCGATTGAATGTCCACCTTAGCAAAACAGTACGGACGGACGGTCAAGTCACTAGGCTCGTGGGGCCCACCATGATGAATATGGTTTATCCACTCCGTCAATCCATTTTGAAATATCACATTAGGAACGATCCAAAAAAATGAGGCAGTTCGAAGGCCCAAGTGGACCGTACCACAATCAACGGCAAACCACTAGTCGGATAATTTTCCGACGGTTATTAGGAAATACCGAAGTCTTAAAGCCGACGAAAATTTGCGACGGCCTTGAGCCGTGGGAGAAAAAAAGCAGCGCCGTCGGCGAAAGCCCTTTTTCTAATAGTGTGCCGTGCTTGTAGCTTGTGAAGAAATTCCTTCGTGGAGTTTCATGAAATAACGCTCCCGAATCGATCACCCAATCGGTGTCCTGATTCGTAACAATGAGACAAACATCATGATTCGCTGAGAGAATGACCACAACGTCGCCATCGGAGGCGACCGTTGTAGAATCTGATTCATCATCTTTTTCCTTACCTTTTCCTTTTTTTATCCTTTTTCTTGTGACATTCACTTTTGTAATGGCCCTTCTTGCCACAATTCCAACATTCAACATCTCTCCTGACATTAAATTTACCTCTGGATTTGTTTCGGACCTTTTTGCTCTTTCTGTTCTTTCCTCTCCCTCGATCCTGTGTCACAAGGACCTCTTGCCGAGTAGACCCTTGAGACTTCCTCATTGTCTCCTCATTGAAGAGAACCCGTTACCTGTTCCATTGATATCTTTCCGCCTGACGCGAAGTTACTTAGAGACACCACCAATGTCTCCCAACTATCAAGCAATGACCTAAGCAATAACAAAGCATGTAGTTTATCGTCCAAGACCATCTTCATAGTGAATAATTGGTTTAAAATGTTGTTGACTTCATTCATATGTTTAGTCATAGAACCATTATCCTTGAACTTGAGATTTACAAGACTTCTAATCAGAAATATTTTATTGCCAACCGTCTTCCTCTCATACAGCCCTTAGAATTTCAGCCATAGGCTAGCGGCTGAGGTCTTCGTAGACACATGGTAGAATACAGAATCGTCCAACCATTATCTAATAAACCCCACTGCCTTCCGGTCCATTTCTTCCAATCATCATCTGACATATCTTTTATTATCGCTGATATGCCTAAGATTAGAGCATACAAGTCCTTGCAATAAGGCAAATCCTTAATTTTAACCTTTCATATGGTCTAGTTGGATCCAGTAAGACTAATCATCCTTGATGAGCCACCTTCCATAATTCAGAGCCGATCCCACTTCCTGTTCAATTAACCTGAAATCTCTGATACCACTCTTGTTGGGTGCGCTTCACAAAACCTTAGGATCTCGCCCCCCAAACTAATAGAATTATGGGTTATGATAAAGTAATAAACTAAATCAAATCATCAACCACACGACGCAAGAGATTTTTACGTGGAAAACCCTCAAAGAGGTAAAAACCACGGGACCACGTCCAGATCAACAATTCACTATGAAGTAGAACCGTTACAACCTGTTCGCTCGCCTTAAGTGCAAGGCTTGTGATGTTGTAATAACTCAGTAAGACCGAGGTCGATCCACAGGGAATTAGGTAAACCAATTCTAATTCTTCCAGTAATTTCAAATTCAAGTAATTTAAAAGTTCAAGTTCATAAACTAACATAAAACAGTAATTTAGTAAAAATCTGTAATTAAACGGAACTAAGGCTTGAAGGATCCACTTGTAGTAGCCCCATGTGAATTCATTCATCCAAGCATAACAGAACTAGAATTGAAGTTTTATCTCTCTTCTAGTTGGAAGATTTAACATTTAAACACAAACAATCCTCACTTAAGTTGAAGAACAAGATTCTAGTCTTAATGAAGCACATAGAATTCGAATATGTAGCCTTCGAAGTAACAATCATGCCAATGGACTATGGTATGCTCAGGGATTACTATAATTCGAATCTAATCAAACCAAACATGATAATCTCAGAGAATTGCAAGGAACCCATGTCCGAAGCACATGAACTTTTCATAAAACATCTAAAAATACCAACTTTTATTCAAACTAGAACTTAAAATCCAAACTTGAAGTAAAGTACTTGAATCTAAACGAGTTCAACATGATAACTACTCAAAAGCTTCACCTCTTAGCCTTAGCTAAGAGGTTTTAGCCAAGCATTATCATGCTTCAACTAAAAAATAAGGAAAAATTAAATAAAAGCATGAAAAACTAGAAAAACCTGGAGTCGACGGAGTTACGGACGCTCCAAGGTGTTCTCCTTCACTTCCCACGACTTCCAATCTCTTCTAGGATGATTTTAGACGAGGTCATAGGTGCCCTTTTATAGATTACAAGCTCCACCGTCCTAGAAAGTTTCAAATTTGCGCAAGAGTTATGCAGTGCAGAAAATTTTGGAGCTTGTAGAACAAGCTCTGTTACGCAGTCGACCGGTCGGAGCCCTTGGTCGACCGGTTGTAAAACGCCAAAAAAGTCTAGTGGGTTTCTGAAAAAATCACCCCCTTTTAATTGCTCGACCGGTCGGTGTGTTGATCGACCGGTCGGAGCCCCTGTCGACCTGTCGTAAAACGCCAAAAACAGTCCAGTGGGTTTCTGGAAAAATCACCCCTCCTTTTTTATTGCTCGACCGGTCCGACGACCGGTCGGTGTGGCGATTGACCGGTAGGACGACCGGTCGTGTTTCTTCATTTTTGGTCCAGCGAGTTTGGCAGCATGGAGGTTTCTGATTTGATTTTCTGACCGGTCGAACGACCAATCATGGGCATGGCCAACCGGTCAGACGACCGGTCGGTAGTGCAATTTGCTGCACTTCTTTCTTCTTTCTTCTCTTTTTCCTTTAAATCTTTCTTCCACCCTTTGGCACTTGGTCTTTCAATCTTCAATGAATACAAAGTGACCTTTTTAACATTGTATTGGTGAAGTCTCCATCTCGTTCCTATAATCACAAAACATGCATTAAATGGATCTTTTAAGTATGTAAACCATGCATATACTGTGATGTAATGGGTTAGAAAGTGTATAAATTAGAAGCTCAACACACCTCCTAGCTAGTATTTTGCAAGTTCCGAGTAAAACAAGCGTGAAACAATCCACCTTTCCGAAACTCAACTCTCTCTTAGAAACTGTGCTTCTATAAACTTTAAGACATATAAGTGTAAAATTCAGAAAAATTAAATGATGAGAAATTGAAGTCCTAAACTTTCCAAACATGATAAGCGTTCACATAGAATCCCCACCGATTCATTGATAAATAGACGAATCCGAACTTGTATGGTCTAGTGTGCTTTATGCGTAATCATCTCATAACTTTTCAGGATTACCTTCTTCATAAATCAGGTAAACCACAAATCTAAGAGTGTACAGATCAACCAATTGCCTATGACAGGAATTTACCTTACCATTCCTTCGATGGCTTTCACACTACTTCCCATTTTCAGCTTTGGTTACGGGTAGACCATCCCCTGGTTGGTAATAGGTAGCCATTTTCGAAAGTTTTCACAAATATACAATAATACCCATACTTTCTTTTTATTTTCTTCATTTTCTTTTCTTTTCTTTTTCATGTATTAGATAGGATTTTTAGAAATCCATATCTTTCGTTCTTTTCTCTTATTTTCATATGAACAAGGATGGACAAAGTACCCCGGCTTGGTTCCTCAACACCTTAAATCTCAGTCTACTAACCAATCCACAAATCTACTAATCCCTTCGAATCATGAGAATCGTGTGGTGTGATCTAGACTCAAAAGTGTTCAAATGTTCTATCGACCATATAAATAGAGAGATTCACATATAAAACTATCATGTTTAAGTTAATTTAGAGATTTCAAAATCATATCAGTTCATCTTTCATCCTTTCATACTCATGACATCTCAAGTACATAAAAACAAAGCTTTTCAAAAGAATTTTGATATTTCAAAAATTGAAAAATTTCTACCAACTTTGCTCGAAATGTCCACAAACTACTAGATAAAGAATCTCATCTCACCTCCCAACCAAATCTTACATTTTTCTCAATGTAAACAGGTATGTAATGAGCATGAACATGAGAGCAATGGTAAAATAAAAGAGAGTGGGAACAATAGTACCTGATAGAGTCGATCATGGAAGTCTACTCTGGTATAAAAAACTACTAAAGCAATAGACAGAAAAATAATTAAACCTAATTTACTTTATACCTCCGTCAGACCAGGAGATCAATCATCCTGATACACAGGATCGTTTAGAGTGATGGACATGTCATCTGAATCAAATTTCTCAACGAATGGTTTAAGGCGTTGTCCACTTACTTTAAAATAGTTACCATTCACCGCATTTTCTGTCTCGACAACCCCATGAGGAAAAACATCTTTAACAATGTACGGGCCGGTCCATCGAGATCTCAATTTTTTCGAAAAAAGATGAAGCCGGGAATTGTACAAGAGTACTTTCTAACCTTCATGGAAAGATTTCCTGAAGATGTGTTTGTCATGAAAGGCCTTCATCTTACTCTTGTAAATCCTCGAGTTCTTATAAGCATCGTTCCGGATCTCATCAAACTCATTTAATTGTAGTTTGCAAAGTGAGATTGCCTTGTCAATGTCGAAGTTCAATGCCCAAATCGCCTAATAGGTTTTGTGTTCAAGTTCCACAGGTATGTGACAAGCTTTCCCAAAGACAAGTCTATAGGGAGACATTCCAATGGTGATCTTATAAGCGATACGGTGAGCTTAGAGAGCATCGACTAATCGCAGCAACCAATCTTTGCAATCCGACTTCACGGTTTTCTCCAGAATCTGTTTGATTTCTCGATTGGAAATTTCAGCTTGCCCACTTGTCTGTAGGTGGTATGGGGTGCTCACTTTATGTTTAATGCCATATTTCTTCATTAAGGCTTCAAAGGGCCTCTTACAAAAGTGAGAACCACCATCACTTATGATGGCTCGAGGCATTCCAAATTGAGATAATATGTTTTCTTTAAGAAACTTTAGAATCGTACGATGGTCGTTAGTTCTACATGAAATCGCCTCTCTCCACTTAGACACATAGTCTACGGCAAGCAATAATAGACATGTCAAAAATATGAGAGGAATGATCCCATGAAATCAATGCCCCAACAGTCAAAGACTTCAAGATGTTGAATTGTGGTTAGAGGCATCATATTCCGATGGGACAATCCTCCTAGCTTTTAACAGCGTTCACATGCTTTGCAAATAAAAACCACATTGTAGAATTTTTACAGTGGTTTTCTTGGCGGAAAAGTGACCACCACACGCTTGATTATGACAAAAGGAGATGATAGGATTTTGTTCATCATTAGGAACACATCTCCTAATTATTTAATCTGAGCAATATTTAAAGAGTAATGGTTCATCCTAGAAAAAACTGCGCACTTCCCTTAGAAATTTTCATTTATCCTGCACAGTCCAATGAGTCGGCATCGCACCTATGGAAAGATAATTTGCAATATCAGTGTACCATGGTGGATGCATAGCAACAAAGAGTTGCTCATCAGGGAATGAGTCCTCAATAGGTGACTCGTCAATGAAATTGGGTAGGACTAAGCGAGATAGATGATCTGCCACCACCTTCTCTACTACCTTCTTATCTTTAATCTCTAAGTCAAATTCCTGAAGGAGTAGAATCTATCTAAGCAATCGAGGCTTAACATCATTCTTAGAAAGAAGGTGTTTCAGTGCCACATGATCTGTGTAGATTATGACCTTGGATCCTATCAAGTATGCCCTGAATTTGTCCTAAGCCAAAAACAATGGCTAGGAGCTCCTTCTCCGTAGTTGAGTAATTGACTTAGGCAGGATTCAAGGTCCTACTCGCATAGTAAATGACATGGGGCTTCTTGTCCTTCCTTTGTCCTAACACTGCCCCAATAGCATAATCGCCCGCATCACACATCAACTCAAAAGGAACGGACCAATCTGGTGGTTGCATGATAGGAGCGGTTGTCAACATGTCTTTTAGTTTTGAAAAAGCTAATTGATGTTGAGCCTCTAAATTATACATATTCTAACCCTTATCATCACACATTATCATGGTTTACGTGTTTAAAGTCTAAACTAATACATGTTTTTGTGTTTACAGGAATGAGAGAAGGATTTCACCAAGATGATGCTTAAAGATGCTTCTTAATACACATTAAAGACCAAAGGAAAGAAGCAAAAAGAAGAGGAAAAGAAAAGAACAAGATTCACCCTGGTCGATTGATTGGTTTGCCTGACCGATTGATCGCCAGGGTGGTCGATTGATCCACTAGCCTGGCCGATTGATCGGCCACTCGGCATACATTGCTGGACTAAAGGATGGACCAGCGATTGATTGTTTTTCCAAACCGATTGATCTCTCAAGAGGCAGGATTTCTAGACATGTTGCTGGACAAAAAAAGTCCCACTAATTGATTGCTCAGCCTGGGCAATCAATCGCCCAAGCCATCAGAAATCAGGATTTTCTGCTAAAGTCTTTGGATACTTTTTGGATCGGGTGATTAATTGCTCGGCCACCTATGATCAATCGCTCACACAAGCGATTAATCGCCCAGCACAGTCGATCAATTGCCCGTGCACCCAGTCCAAAAACTTCCAAATCTGTCGATTTTCTTTGCGCAAGTGCGTAAGTTTTAAGCAAATTCTCGAATATTCTATGATGCTGAGGCTTGAAGGCTATAAAAGGACACCTCCACTCCCTTCCTAAGGCACCTAGCAATGTGGGGAGCAAAGAGATCAAGACCTAGGAGTCTTCTTAGCCTCCTACAACTAGTTTTCTTCTTCTTCTAGTTCTACTTGTAGTTTTTAATGCTTTCTTTTAGCTAACCTCTTAGCTAGAGCTAAGAGGTGAAGTTTGTAGTTTGTTTCAATACTTTAATTCATTTCTTCAAGTACCCTTTACTTATTTATAGATTTTCAAGTTCTAGTTTGAATAAAGTTTAGATTTTTAGACGTTTTGTGAGAGTTTGTGTACTCCGGACATGAGTTCCTTGCAATTCTTTGAGATTACCATGATTGGGTTGTTAAATTCGAATTGTAGTAACCATTGAGCATGCCATAGTCTCTTAGCAAGGCTGTTACTCCGAAGGCTACACGTTCAAGTTCTATGTGCTTCATTAGAATTAGAAATCTGATTTCTAGATTTCAGTGGGACTGTTTGTGCTTGAATATTATATCCTCCAATTAGATGAGAGATAGGACTTGGGACTGTTTGTACTTTGATTTTAATTGTGTTGTGCTTGGATGAATGGATTGGTATTGAACTACTACAAATGGATCCTTGATGCTCTAGTTCTTCTTATTTTCAGATTTTCCTGTTTGATGTTAAAATCTATTTTCCTAAACTTCTTCGATTTTAGTTATTAGAGTAGTTGGAATTGTTTACCTCTTTCCCTGTGGATCGACCTCGGTCTTACTGAGAATTATTACTACATCGCAGCCTTGCACTTGAGGGGAGAGAATAATTAACATCTGGCACTCCACTTAAATTGGTTCTCCTTTTGGAGAAGGTTACATTAGGGCTTAGAGATATGGTTGAAATTCTTTATGAACTTTCTACAAAAACTGGAATGTCTAAGGAAGGACCGCACATCGTGTATGCTCTTGGTTGGTGGTAGGTTGGAAATGATATCAATTTTGGCTCAATCTACCTCTATTCCATTGGATGAGATGATATGTCCAAGGAATATTCCTCTTTATACCATAAAATGACACTTTTCTCAGTTTAAAACAAGGTTCTTCTCCTCGCACCTTGTCAAGATCAACTTAAAGTGATTGAGACACTCATCAAATGTACAACCAAAAATAGAAAATTCATTCATGAATACTCCGAGAAACTCACCCACCATGTCTGAGAAAATACTTAACATGCATCGTTGGAATGTGGTGGGTGCATTACATAGTCCAAATGACATCCTTCGATATGCGAAGGTGCCAAGTGGGCATGTAAAAGTCTTCTCTCGGTCTTCCAAGGCTATCTCAATTTGGTTGTAGCCGGAATAGCCATCGAGGAAGCAATAATAGGAGTGACCCGCTAACCTCTCCAAAATTTGATCCATGAATGGGAGAGGGAAGTGGTCCTTCCTAGTGACCATATTTAGCTTCCTATAATCTATGCACATACGGCAACCGGTGATCACTCTAGTCGGTATAAGCTCGTTGTTAGCGTTTTCTATGATTATAATACATGACTTCTTAGGGACCACTTGGGTAGGACTCACCCATTGGCTATTCGAGATGGGGTAGATGATACCCACATCTAGTAGCTTTAACACCTCGGCCTTGACAACCTCCATCATATTTGGATTTAACCTCCTTTGAGGCTGTCTAATTATTTTTGCATTTTCTTCGAGGTGTATACGGTGAGTACAAACCAAAGATTCTATCCCTTTAAGGTCCGCTATTGTCCAATCTATGGCTCCCTCTATGTTCTTTGAGTAACTCAATCAACATGAGCTCTTAGTCTTTTCTTAGGTGAAAGGCAATAACAACCGAGAATTTTTCCTTTTAACCCAAATATACATATTTAAGCTCGAATGACAAAGGTTTAAGGTCAAGCTTTGGTGGTTTGATATTAGACTGGTAGAGGCTTTGATGTGGTTGGTGGCAATCTTTCAAAATGAGGCCTCCACCGGCTAGTATCAATTACCGATTTCTCACTACTCAATGCTTGCACAATTTCACTATTGATGGGGTCTTTGGAAACTTTAAAATATGCCAAGCATGTCTCCAAATTCTCTAGTGGCTCAAGTTGGAGGAGCTCCTCTTCTTTAAAGGATTCGAGCATGTTTGCCTTGAAGAGCTCATCATCGTCATCCCTATGCCTTTTACCCAAGTTGAACACATTTACTTCCAGTGTCATGTTTCCAAAAAATAATTGCATCACCCCGTTCTGACAATTTATGATTGCATTTGACGTAGCAAGGAACGGGTGACCTAGAACCACTGGTATTTGAGTGCTAGCATCCATAACCGGTTGCATGTCCAAGACAATAAAATCTATCGGGTAGTAGAATTTGTCAACTTAGACTAATACATCCTCAACTATTCCTCTCGGTACATGGATGGATCTATTAGCGAGTTGCAACATGGTTTTGGTGGGTTTTAATTCACCAAGACCTGATTACTCGTATACCGAGTATGGGATCAAATTTACGCTTACCCCCAAGTCTAACAATGCACGTTCAATCCGGTAGTCACCAATGATACATGAGATTGTGAGACTACCAGGATCCTTGAATTTTGGGGGGATCTTTTGGGTGAGAATGGCACTCACTTGCTCTTCAAAAAGGCCTTTTGTTGCACATTGTATTTGCATTTGGTTGTGCATAAGTCTTTTAGAAACTTGGCATGGGAAGGAATTTGTTTAATAGCGTTAAGTAATGGAATGTTGATCTTGACTTGTCGGAAAATCTCTAAAATATCATAAGAGTTTGGGAGAGATTTTGGAGCAACCAATCTCGAAGGGAATGGTGCTACGGGCTTATAAATGTGTTCCGTTTCTTGTAGGGCTGAGTTAGATCCGTCCTCATTCTCAAAATTTACCTGATCATTAGGCTTGTCAACCTTCATCGGAATAGATTTGTCAATTTATATACCACTTCTAAGAGTGGTGACGGATTTGGCTTGCTCCACATGTTGGTTGGGAAGATTAGGGATGCTTATTTCACGTGCTTGTTTAGGATTGGGCTGAGGTTGGGCCAGAAAGGTCCCTTCCCTAGCATTCAAGCATTCCTTAATTTCATCAACTGAGACCTTAAGCTCTTGGAACATTTGCTGATTGGATTGATTGATTTGCGTTTGCCCTTGCATAAACGCCTTTAAAGTATTCTCCATTAAGAATTGAGGTGGGGCCATGTTTTGCATTGGTGGCCCTCCTTGAGGGTTGGTAGGATTGCCCGTGGGGTTATTCCTCCAACTGAAATTAGGATGGCTCTTCCAAGTAGACTTATACGTGTTACCTACCGGTCCATTGAAAGGTCGTTGATACTCATATGCGGCATTCACTTGCTCTTGTAACACCTCTTGAAACGCAGAAATTGTAGGAAAACCCTGTGTAGAGTGTAGTGCACATTAGCGGCACAAATTCCACATATGTTCTCAATAGCTTCAGTGGGCTTTGTAACTCCACTCTTGCTAAGTTCCATGGCTTCGACTTTTCTTGTGAGGTTGGCTAGCCTTGCATTAACATCATCTTCCTCGTTAAGGATGTAGATGCCTCCCTTGTCCTTTTGTTAAGGAGGCTTGAGGTTACAAGATTTGTCTGAAGTATCCCAAGATTGGGCATTCTCAACCAACATGTCTAAGTAACTCCAACCTTCATCTGTATTTTTACTCATGAACTCACCGTTGCACATCATCTCTATGAATTGGCGCATGTTGGAACTTAATCCATCATTGAAGAAATTTATAATTCGCCAACTTTCATAGCCATGATGTGGGCAAGTAAGTAAGAGGTCCCTAAATCTTTCCCAACTTTGAAAGAATGACTCATTCTCTTTAACCGAAAAGTTCATTATAGCTCTTCGAAGGGTATTTGTTTTATAAGCTAGGAAGAATTTTTTCAAAAACTCCCGGGTCATCTCATTCCATGTCCCTATTGAATGCGGTCTAAGAGAATGTAGCTAACCCTTGGCTTTTTCTTTTAATGAAAAGGGGAAAAGTTTAAGTTTGATGGCATCTTCTGATACATTAGCATATTGCAAAGTAGCCACAACTTCTTCAAATTCTTTTAAGTGTAAGTATGGGCTCTTTGAGTCTAACCCATGGAACTTGGGTAAGAGTTGAATTACACTCGGCTTTATATCAATGTTTCTCCCGGTGGTTGGGAAAATCACGCATGAAGGTGTAGTCATACGAACCGGTTGTAAGTAGTCATGTAAAGAACTCATTGGATGAGCATTGTGCACCTCATTCTTTCCTACTCCTTCATGATTAGCGTTTGTAGTTGAAGTAGGGTGGGGAGGATTCCCTAATGGAGTTTGATCCATACTTCCCAAAGTTTTACAATGTTCTACATATTTTTAGACTCGTTTATGAACAGAGATTGGTCCAACTAAACCACTTCGGTTTGGAGAAGATTGTTGTGGTCACGTTCCCAACGGGACATAAACTACACAAGCAATGATCTAAACTAATCCTAAGTCCTAAAATAGAAATCTGGAAATAAAACTAAAATTCTAAAAATTGAAATTTGAGATAGTTCAAGTTGGAAGGATAGTATCTGATTCGCTTGAACTAGAAGAACTTCCTACAAAACAAAACAAACCTTGTTAGTTCTAAAATTCAGAAAAAATAGTCTTAAGAAAACAATAAACCCTAGCTACTTCTACTTCTATAGCTACTAAAACAATCTGGAACCGTTTAACCTAGAATCTGTTGAGCTTCCAATTTATATATATCCTAGCCCATTACATTGCATCTTATGCATGATTTGCATGTTAAAAGGTTTATCTAATGCATGTTTTGTGGATGTACGAATGAGAGAGGGATTACACCAAAATTGATGTTCAAAAGACCACATTTAGATGGTCCTTGATGATCATCCAAGGTGGGTTAAAGATGGAAGAAGAAAGAAGGAGAGAAGAGAGAGAAAGAACTAAGAAAAATAGAAACTAGACCGGTCTAGACTGGTCGGCCAACAGGTCGGGCACCTGTAAGACCCGTACCCTGATTAACCGATCGTACATTTAGTTTCCGATGTCGGTACATCCCGGACTGACCAGATCGACGACCTCTAATTACAACCCTGTTTTAGCACCGTAACGACCCAAGACTTGTACCCTTGCGACCGCACGGGCGCCACGATTCCAACACCGCGTGGCACGCTCTGTTCCGATACCCAGTTTGAAAGATACATACATGTACACAAATCAAGGTGGGTCACGCTACATATGCATGGCGTGGGCCCCACTTGCACAAATCCCAATGTTGTCCCATCAATTAATCAAGCATCACATCAATCAATTAAATGTCTCATCAATTACATCTCTCTCTCCCTATAAGTCAACTAAGCCCATACTTAAGCCACTCCCCCTCATAAATGCTCCATTTCATTTCTACCCCTACTCTCTTTCAAAATTCCATCCATATCCCCAAATCCCCTACCACAAAAGGGGCATACGTATGGTCTCCCCCATTTCCATTTTCTAGAGAGAGAGAGAGAGAGAGAGAGAGAGAGAGAGAGAGAGAGAGGATTAAGAAAAGAAGAGATTAAAGAAAGAGTATTTGTGAGCTTAAGTGATTAGAGGAGGAGATCCACCCTCATCAAGCCGTCTGATCAACTATCCGACCGTTCAACGTCATAGTGAGTGCATCCCTTTCCCCTAGGTTTTGTGTAAAATCAAGGGATTGAGTGAGGCCCACCATTTTGATGGTGTGGATGTCACTTGATTACCCGTTTTAAGGAGATGGGTGGGCCACATATGTGGACCTCACCTAAGTGTAATGTGTATCCACGCACTTCAACCATCTTGATGGATCATTGAGGACAAAAGTCCAAGATGAGGCTTATCAAGTCTAAGTGAGGTTTGTGTGTTTTATTTACATTGTTTATGCATTTTGGGAGGCCACACTTGCGGACCCCATCTTGATGCATGTGTCTAATCCATGCCATCCATTTGTTTCCCTATGTCATTTTAGGCATTGGCAACAAAAATTAGCCGAATCTAAATTTCAGGTGGGCCGCACCATAGAAAATAGTGGTAACAATGGCGCCTGTTGTTGGAACCTTTCTAGGCCCACCATGATGGTTTTACAACAAGAAAACTGACCAAGCCAGGGCTTATTAGACCAACCACTAGCTGGCCTACACGGTGGATGGACTGGATTTCTCTAATGGACCCCACCCCCCCTTTTATTCAAAAATAAACATAAATAGTAAAGAAGTAAAGAAAGTAAGAGAGAGGAAGAGGAAGCTTGCTGTGACGGAAAGTGGTTTTGGGCTTGAAAAATAGCCCCACTTGTGGGAACCACTATGTTATATCCACGCCGTCCATCTGTCTCTCCATATCATTTTAGGCAAGGGGCCGAAAAATGAAGAAGATTCAGATCTCAAGTAGGTCGTGCCAGAAGAAACAATATAGACTGTTGAAACCCTTCCAAGGCCCACTATTATGTTTCTGTACAACAAAACCTACCCAAATCAGGGCTCATTAGGCCCACATTAAGTTGGCCAATCCGATGGACGAATTGGATTTCCCATGTGGGCCCCACCGTGTAGGGGAAAAAAAGAAAGAAAGAAAGAAAGAAAGCCACTAGACAGACAGCGTCCAGAGGACGCTGCTGCCCAACAGCGTGAGGGCGTAAGCCCCTTTGGGCATTAACCAGAGGGCCCCACTCGGGGACCCCTCCATGATGTATTGGTTTTATCCAAACCGTCAATCTGCTTTTCCAGATCATTTTAGGACGTGGGCCCAAGAATGAGGCATATCCAAGTCTCAGGTGGGCCACACCACAAAGAACAGTGGGAATAGTGACGTCCACCATTGAAACTTCCCAGGGCCCATCCGTGATGTTTATTTGCAGACCAACCCCAGGCACACACATGACCTGCTGTGACCTGCTCCCTGGCCACGTATGGCCAGGATGAAGGGAGAATACAAATATCAACTTGATCCCAAAGCTCGTGGGGGCCACACAGTGGGCGCTGCCTGGCAGCTTGCCAGGCACGCTATCCAAGTAGGGCCCAACTCGTGCGGCCCAACCTGATGTATGTGTTTAATCCTCACCGCCCATCTGTTCCTCCAGCTTATTCTAGGACAGATGCCTGAAAATGAAGAAGATTCAGATCTCAAGTGGGCCATGCCGCAGAAAACAATGCCCATTGTTGAAACTTTCTTAGGCCCATTGTTTTGTTTTTGTGATGGGATCATACCCTAAATTGGATCTCTTTAAGCCCGACATGAGGTGGACAACCCAATGGATGGATTGAATATCTCATGTGGACCCCACCTTGTGGAAAATAGTAATAATAATGATAATAATAATGAGAAGAAGGACGCTAGACAGTCAGCGTCCGTGAGAGGCGGAAGCCCTCTATGGGCGTGAAAAAAGGTGGCCCACTCATGGGATCCACCATGTTGTATATGTATTATCCACTCCATCCATTCATTTTGTCAAATCGTTTTCAGGTCTAGGTCCAGAAATGGGACGGATCCAAATATCAGATGGGCCACACCATGAGAAACAGTTGGGACAGAAATGCCCACCATTGAGACTTTCTTATGGCCCACCATGATGTTTTCTTGCCATCCAATCCTGTTGATGAGGTCACACAGACTTGTATGTAGGGACCACACCAATATCATCTTGATCCATAGACCGTGTGGGTCCCACCATGAGAAATAGTGGAGATTGAACGGCTATCATTGAAGCCCTCCTAAGGCACACCTTGATGTTTGTTCGCCATCCGGACCTGTGTCACAGGTCTGGATGAAGGGTAAAACATAAATACTAGAGCCGGACACGAACTGAGCTTAACCGTTTCGATCGACTCGGTAAAACCCTGTTCGAACAGAAAGTCTTATTGTTCGAACTTTGTTCGAACACACATGGTGTGTTCGAAAAAAAATTCAATTCAATGTCAAACAGAGTCCTGTTCGACTCAACTCGACTCGAACTCGAACTCGATTCGAATATTGATCGACTCGACTCGATTATATATATATATATGTATATATATATATATATATATATGTATATATATATATATATATATATATATATATATATAGAGAGAGAGAGAGAGAGAGGTGGATGACAATAAACGTGACTGTAAGCCCAGGAAGGTTTCAATGGTGGACATCATTCTCCTCACTATTTCCTGTGGTGTGGTCCATTTGAGTTTTGTATCTGCCTCATTTCTTACTTAATGCCTTAAAATAAGCTGTACAAGTGGATGGACGGAGTGGATAAAACAAATACATCATGGTGGGACACACAGAGCGAAAAAATCGGTATTTACTATTCAGTAGTAGAAAAAATATTTTCAAGCAAAAAAAAAAAGAAATTGTTCGAACTTGTAAATTTTTTTCGAAATCCATATGTTCGAACATGTTCAAACATGATTGGGCTAGACCAAATTGAGTTCAAACAGAGCCATCCTGTTCGAATGTTTGTTCGAACATTGTTCGAACACACCCACTCAAGTAGCCGAACAATCCGATCTGGTCCATGTTCGACTCGGATCAGATCGTTGTCCACCTCTAATAAATACCAACTTGATTCAAAACTTCCTGGGCACCATTCTCTGGGCAGTGTGCTTGGGCACGCTGACCCAGCAGGTGGCCTAACCCCATGGGTCCCCCGTGATGCATGTGTTTGATCCAGGCCATCCTCTCTTAGGCCCACCTATTATGTATATGTTTTATCCATTCCACCCATTTGTCCTTGCATATCATTTGAGGCTGTGAGCCGCCCCAAGATGAGATAAATCCAATCTCAAGTGGGCCGATGGCAGAGAATAATTGGGTCGGGTTGGGACCCAACCATGGGGCTGCAGTATGATGCCCACTATGATGCGTATGTCTAGCCATACATTGAGACCACCTTAATTTTTGTGCTTGATCCAAACCATCCAAATGAATGGACCCTAGAATGTTATGTACAGGATGGCCTTGGGACCACCTTAGTGTACATGTTCGAATGACCGCGTTGTCCATCCCGTGGATCCACCTTGATGATTAGTTGTGTAAACCCTTATTGAAAGGTCATGTAGATCTGGATGCATGGGAATCCCTAAAGTTCGCTCGATCCAAGTCACAGGGCTACCTTCTTAAACTCATCCTGTTGAACCGTCTTGTCAATTCACCTTGTTAACTCACCATGTTGACCCGCCTTGTCAACCTGCCTTATTGACTCACCTTGTTAACTCACCATGTTGATTGATCTTGGTAACTCAGCTTGTTGTATACTCATATGACTCACCCCTCCTACCCTTGTACCCAACTATTAAAGACCAACATATCATGTACATCACATCCACACTGTCCATTTACCTTTAGGACGAGTGTGGGGCTCATCCTCGACATTAGTATGTTATCTAGGCCATCCATTATATAAAGCCTATCTTGCAGTATGAGGTTAGACCTGTCATCCCTTTTTGGACCTCATCGTATTGACCATCTATCTCAAATTTCCCTACCATTTATGATTCTCTGTCATGACATGTCTATCTTGCAACCCGTTCTATGACATTCCTTTTACGGACCATTATTGTGTTTATCTCAACTGTACTACAGGATTATGGGTCTCTGCATGATTTTGGGTATTCCACTCTTGCCGTTCAAATAAGTTCTACCTTTGATATGTTGGTAGTGTATTCAACCATTCCCTTTCCGTTTGGGTTATCTGAGTGTTGAAGGTTGATCCACGCCGTTCAATTGTTGGACCATCTGTGTTGTTGTATACCATCCATCTCGGGTCCTATCTCTTTATGTTTGCTTGTGTTATAAGTGAATTATCTTTTTATACTGTTTTTAGTATATCTGTTGCCACACGTAGTGTTGTTTGGAATATCCTTATGCGATCTATATACTATATGCTTTGTCGACCACCATGCATGTGTAATGAGTATACATCCTGAATCACCATTGTTAGTTGGGGACCGCTAGGGCATAAACGCATTCATAAAGCATTCGAGATGTAGTCGCGCAAATGTAATTTATGCGCTCTCCATCGCAAACCTCTCCAATAGGTATGGGACTATTCGAGGATAGGAGTCTATCATCCTGGCTTACACTGTATGATAGGAATAACTTAGCATACCTTGTAGCCCTTGGTGCGAGATTCCCTGGCTAGCAACATCCCGCACCATGACTCGATCATTCATATGTGTCCCTTCATCTTAATCATATCTCAAATAGGTTGGACTAGATTGATTTATTGCCATCATGGTAGATTGACTACTTGTTGGCACTCATACTGTATGCTTGGCTCATGCATCATGAATGCTTGGCTCATCTGATTGTCTTGTATCAATCGGCCATAGCGGCCGCGATTGTCGTGCAGTTCATTACCAGTTGACGGTGACATTGTATTTGAGACCCTATAGTTTTATGGTGCTCTTTGGAGACTTGCACGGGCATGTTGTCCCACATTTGTATGTTGGTTGCATTTCGCACCGTCTGCTTGTGCCGCACATAGCATGATTACTACGTTGCAACCACAGCTCCATCGTGGTTTGCAGAACACTAAAAATATGTGATCTTTAAACTGGATGCCAAAGATGTCCCTGGGTGAAAGTCCCTGATCCCGTTGGTACCAAGGTGGGTGCTCCATTCAAGGACCGGGTGGTTTAATCATACACCAGTATGCCGAATATCAAACGGCGGCGTTTTCCACTGCACGTGGTCAGTTTGGAAGGAGGTCTGACCTAACCTGCCGGAAGAGTGTTGGCAAAGTGGGTTGAGTTTGACCAGTTGTGAGTAGGTCTGCTATTGCACCAGATAGGCTTTGGCATTCTACTGGTGAGTAGTGAGGTCTGTGAGACCCCGGTGATGTTCCGTTTCAGAGATTGTATTCGTATCAGTGATATGACTAATATTTTGTATGGTATTGGACGGTCCTGATGTGGGCGGGTGTGATGTGGGCGAGGCTGTAAGCCTGGGCGAGCTACCAGTTCCGAGTCCTGCATTGCTTAAGCGATCGCGACATGACTGTTCGTATCTGGACCACTGTACCGAGAGGTGGTGATTTGCATACATGCATTGGATCATTGTATGTGACATTAGGCCCTGTAGGCCATCGCATAGTATGAGTATATAGCCTTGGTAGGTTGATTACCTGTATTGCATGCTTGCATAGCCATGGCAGGCTAGTTATCTGTATTGCATGCTTGCATAGCCGTGGTAGGCTGGTTATTCATATCACATGATCGTGTAGCCTAATTAGGCTAAGTTTTGGTTTAGATTTCTCATCATGCTTTATTGCTTACTCTGATATTTATCATGCTTGTCATACGCATTGCGCACGCACACACGCACTCACAAAGCTTCATTGGAAGTTTATGCGCGTTTGTTACGCTGCAGGTTACACCAGAGTGTATCAGCAACGTTGAGTTGGAGTTGGGAGTGCAGTAGCAGGAGGTGCCGGATTGTGCACAGTTTTTATATTTACGCATTGTGTATTTACCTTTCAATACTGTATGTAAACGAAATGACCTAGCAAAAATATTGTGTGTCTTTTATGGTACTCATATAGTGATGCTCATGTTTCAAAAAAAAATTCAGACCCTAAAATCCACCTTTTGGTATCCTAGGATCGGAACCTGATGTGTGGGGTTAGGATCCGAAATCGGGGTACTATGGAGGTTACCACCTCTGAATTCGAGTTACGGCAAATGGACGTCGATAACCGAATTTGGGGCGTGACAGCACCCCTCTGGTCTCTCTGGACCTCTGCTAGACCGTTCGGCTAGCCATCTCGACCGGTCAAGACCGGTCGACCAACAGGTAGCCAGTGTAATTTGCTGAAATTCAGCAACTTCTTTCAGCAAGCTCCGATTTTTTAGGCGCAAGTGCGTAAGTATTGTTCAATTCTGGAAGATTCTGAGGCGGTAGAGCATCTCTATTATAAAAGGACACCTAGGGGTGGATCTAAAGGCATAAAAGGCTAAGGAAGTCATGGGAGGTGGAAAGGATTGCTATAGAGCATCTACAACTCCTCCGAATCGATTTTTTTATGTTTTTAGTAGTTTTTCCTTTGAGTTTTAGTTTAACTTATTAATGGTTGGCTAAACCTCTTAGCTAGGGCTAAGAGGTGAAGCTTTTAGTTGTTTGTAATGTTCAATTCGAATTAGTTCAAGTACTTTTGGTTTTATGAAGAACATTTCTAGTTCTAGTTTGAAATAAAGTTAGTATTTTTAGTAAATCTTCTATCTCTTGTGATTGCTTTTACATGGGATGTTTTGATTACCGAGATTTCTTAATTGGGGTGTTGATTGATAGGACTTTGGGTTGTAGAGATCTTAGATTCATCATGATATATTGGATGCCAGGGGATCTTACAAACTAAGTTTCCTAAGAGCTTTTCTAGAACTAAACTAAAAGAGGTTCTTATCTTTTGATTGGATTTGAGATAGGTGTTTATGTATTGATTTTGGTTCAATAGAAGTTCAATTCATGCTTCTAATCAAGTCTAGTGACAAGGCTTGAGGAAGAATCATAAATGTGATCTTACTTGTTTTGTGAAGGATTGGGTTGTGTGATCGAATACACCTAATGCCTTAGTTGTTTATGAGAGAATCATATCAGTGGATGATTCATCTATGTTAGATGCATTATGATGATTTGATTGCTCTATTTTCTGATTGGATAGGGATAGAACTCCGATTCCAATTGTGTTATTGGCTTGAATGGTTTGAATTGGCATTGTGAATGATTATTAGTGGATCCTTGGCGCTTTAGTGTTTAATTTCTTGATTTAGTTCTAAATTAGATAATTTTATATTCTTAATTCCATCTATCGATACAAATCCGAATTTAGCCCATCCTAGTTATAAAGTTTAGAATTATTACAACAATCCCTGAGGATTGACCTCGGTCTTACCGAGAATTATTACTACATCGCAACCTTGCACTTGAGGCGAGCGAACAAGCTTTTGGCTCCGTTGCCGGGGATTAGGTTAATGGTTCTAATTTTTGTAATTAGGGTATAGTTAGGTTAGATAGGTTAGGTTAGGATTTACTGTTTTAGTAGGTTTTTATCAGAATTTTTCTACTAACAGATTTTGCTTGTTTTGTAGGATTTTTCTTCTCTATCACAGTTCTTCCATTCGGTAACATCATTCTAACTTAGACACTTTTATTTTTTTATTTTTCTGATTTTTAGGTTTAGTTTAGTTTTTGTGTGTTTTATGTCTCATTGGGGGCGTGATCATACATCGCGACTTATAAGTGAGGGAGATTTAGTTGAAGGCCTAGTATATCATAGACGAGTTAGAAAACGTCTAGGAAATCTTGAATCGTCTGAAATCATGTCTAAGAATGAACCACATAATGTTGAAGATGTTGAGTATGATGCAACACCAATTAGGATGGAACGTAATGAGAATGAGGAACACTATGTTTCTCCAGTTAAAACATTGAGAGATTATCTACAACTGGAGAGAACAACTACGTCTTCCTGCATTGTTTTTCCAACTAATACAAGAAACGTGGACCGTAAACCGAAAATTATCAAGTTAGTGGACTCAACTCTGAAAGTCTATATGCGCACCTTAGTGAATTTGAGGAGATAACCAACACCTTTCAATTTAATGATGTCTTCCAAGATGTAATCAAACTAAAATTGTTCCCCTTCTCTCTAAAGGACAAAGCCAAAGCATAGTTTCAATCACTTAAACCTAGAAGCAGCGGGACATGGGCTGAGATGACCCGGCAGTTTCTTAAAAAGTACTTCTCAGTTCATAAAACCAATACACTAAGGCGGACCATTATGAATTTCTCCCAAAAATTAGATGAAACATTTTTTCAATGTTGGGAAAGGTTCAAAGACCTTTTATTAGAGTGCACACATCATGGTTATGAAAAGTGGCGCTTGATTGACTTCTTCCATGACGGATTAAGTTCAAACATGCGCCAATTTGTTCAAATGATGAGTTTTTGAACAAGTCACCCGATGATGCTTGGGATTACTTTGATATGTTAGCTGAGAATGCCCAATCTTGGGATATCTCTCATCCAACTAGTAATCCTAAGTCAGCCCCAAGAGAGAAAGGTGTACATGTATTAGATGGGGAGGGCGATTTAAACACAAAGGTGGCGGGTCTCACAAAGAAGGTTGAGGCCATAAAATTGAGGAGTGTTAACATGATAACCATCGGTGAGGTCGTTGAGAGTATATGTGGTATTTATGAGAGTGATGTTCACTTAACAAAGGATTGCCCAATAATCCCTGCGTTTCAAGATATCTTGCAAACTCAATTGAATGCCACAAATGCTTACCAACGCCCCTTTAGTCGACCAAATTCTAACTTGACTAATCCTAAGTGGTGGTGTAAACCAAATTTTAATGGGAGAAATGGACCCATAGTAAATACAAACAATGTGTCCCAAGGACCTCCTCAAAAGAGCACTCTTGAAGATACATTGAACGCGTTCATAATTGGACAAACTCAGTTAAATCAATCCAACATGCAAGCCATGAATGAACTTAAAATTTCGGTTGAAAGAATTGAGATACACCTAGGAGTTAGGGATAAAGGGACTGTTTTGACCCAATCTTATCCTAACCCCAATGAACAATTAAAAACAAACAGCAATTCTTCAACCCATCCTCTTGTGGAACATGTTCAAGCCATCACCACTCTTAGAAGTGGAAAAATAATTAAAAATATGAACCAGTGAAGGCTACAAAGCCTAATGATCCGGTTGATTATAAGAGCGATGGTGAATTGAGCAATGCTCCACAAGATGAAGAGCCAGAGCACGTGTATAAACCTATGGATGGCCCCATTCCCCCAACGTCTTGTCTATGGCCCCATTCCCCCAACATCTTGTCTCAACAAAAATGCCAATTGAAAATCAGGACATCGTAGAAGTCTTCTAACAAGTCAAAACCAACATTATCTTGTTGGATGCAATTAAGAAAATTCCTTCATATGTCAAATTTCTAAAGGATCTATGAGCCGTAAAGCGTAAGCAAAACGTGCACAAGAGAGTATTTTTTACGAAACAAGTGAGTGTCATCATACAACATAACACTCTTCCAAAATTCAAAGATCCCGGAAGCCCTACAATCTCTTGCATGATAGATAACTTATGGATCGATAGAGCACTTCTTGATCTAGGAGCTAGTGTTAACTTGATTCCCTACTCGGTATATGAGCAACTTGGACTTGGTGAATTAAAACCCATCAAGATAACTTTACAACTTGCAGATCGTTCCGTTAGAATACCGAGAGGAGTAATTGAGGATGTGTTAGTCCAAATCGATAAGTTCTATTACCCGGTAGACTTTATCATTTTGGATACACAAGCGGTTACAAATGCTTGCACTCAAGTTTCTGTCATTCTAGGCCGACCATTCCTAGCAACCGCCAATGCTATAATCAATTATAGGAATGGGGTTATGAAAATATCCTTTCGAAATATGACTATGAAGCTAAATGTGCTTCACTTACACAAACAACAAGACGATAAAGATGAGGATGAGGATGAAGATGAGATCCACATGATTAATTTCATAGATACAATTGTGGATGATAATGAGCCACCCTCAACTAAATTTTCTAAAACTTTAGAAGTTTGCTTAGCTTATTCCAAGGAAGAAATAAATTTGGATATTAATGAGGCCTTGGAAGAGCCAAAATTGGACAAATCGATTGACAAGACACTAATCGCTAAGTCAAATAATTTTGTTATGTAAGAACTTGATGTATTGGTGCTTGATTTACCTATGGAGAGGCCAATTTCTGAATGTGTAGTGGTTGAGGACTTATTGCAACCTACACAAGTGACCGAGAAGGTTGAAGTTTTCTACACTCTAGAAGAGTGTTTGGCATATTTTGAGGGTTGGGATGATCCTATGATCCGTGACATTGTCAATGCCTTAAGGAAAACTGCATCGGTACCCATAAAGACTCCTTCAATGGTGTGTAAAATCGATTTATCAATAGTGGAGGCATCGGTAGAATTTGAAAATGTGGAGACCATAATGACTTGTGAAGAAGAATTCCAAGTCTCCACATCTCTTTGGCTTATACAAACCGAAGAGCACCATGTTTGGGATGATCCTTATCTGAATAATTTTTTTCCAGATAAGTTGGAAAGGAGATTCATATTTGATGAATTCCAACCGAAGAAATCTTCCTTTCCTAACACATGGAGTAATAACTTTGAGAAACCTGCTGAATTTTTTCAACAGGATTTTCAATGGATTAGAATAACAAACATCACTCATGTGTACTATGAAGCAGGATGGTGGATGGTTTTACTGAAAAATCTTTTACTCCACCTCATAATTCTGCTAAATTCCATTCCTTGGATGATCATGTGTATCAAGATTGACCTCCTAGTCTGATGGAGGTATAGAGTCGTTTCATTTATTTTAATTGTTTAGTTGTTTGGAGTTGCAAACTTCCAGATCAACTCTCAGGTACTCTCGTTCTCACTCTCCTTTATTTTATCATTGTTATCATGATTCATGCTCATTGCATATCTTTTTACATTGAGGACAATACAGGATTTTATTAGGGGTGAGATTCCTCGAATCTAGCAATTTGTGACATTTCGAGCAAGGTTTTTGTAGGAAATTTTCAATTTTTCTAAAATATCAAAACTCTTTTGAAAAACTTCGTTTCTATGCACTTGAGATGTCATGAGTATGAAAGGATGAAAGATGAAATGATATGATTTTGAAATCTCTAAATTAACTTAAACATGATAGTTTTACATGTGAATTCCCCTATTTATATGATCGATAGAACATTTGAACATTTTTTAGTCTAGTCCACATTACACGATTCTCATGATTTAAAGGGATTACTAGACTTGTAGATTGGTGAGACTGAAGATTTGAAGTGTTTAGGAACCAAGATGGGGTACTTTGTCCATTATTGTCTATGGAAAAATAACGAAAGATATGAATTTCTAAAAATCCTATTTAATGTGTATGAAAAGGAAAGAAGGAAGGAAAATATGGGTATGATTGAGAATATGGTGGAAAATTCTGAAAAGGGCTACCTATTACCAACCGGGGGATGGTCTTCTCGTAACCAAAGCCGAAAATGGGACGTAGTGTGAAAGCCGTCGGAAGGACGATAAGACAAATTCCTGTCATAGGCAATTGGTTGATCTGTACACTCTTAGATCTTTGGTTTAGCTGATTTGTGAAGAAGGTAATCCTGGAAAGTCATGAGATGAATATGCACAATGCACATTAGACCATACATGTTCGCATTCTTCTATTTGTCAATAAATCGGTGGGGATTCTATGTGAACACTTATTATGTTTGGAAAGTTTAGGACTTCAATTTCTCATCATTTAGTTTTTTTTTTTAATTTTGCACTTACATGTCTTAAAGTCTATAGAAGCATAGTTTCCAAGAGAGAGTTGAGTTCTCAGAGAAAGGGATTATTTCAAGCTTGTTTTGCTCGGGACTAGCAAAATGCTGGTTGGGGGGTGTGTTAAGCTTCCAATTTATACATATCCATGCCCATTACATTGCATCTTATGCATGATTTGCATGTTAAAAGGTTTATCTAATGCATGTTTTGTGGATGTAGGAATGCGAGAGGGATTACACCAAATTGATGTTCAAAAACCACATTTAAATGATTCTTGACGATGATCCAAGGTGGGCTAAAGATGAAAGAAGAAAGAAGGAGAGAAGAGAGAGAAAGAACCAAAAGAAATAGAAGCTAGACCGATCTAGACCGGTCGGCCAAAGAAGCTAGACCGGTCAAGACCGGTCGGCCAACAAGTCGGGCACCCCTCTGGACTCTCTGGACCTCTACTAGATCGGTCTAGACTGGTCGGCTAGCCATCTCGACTGGTCAAGACTGGTCGGCCAACAGGTAGCCAGTGTAATTTACTGAAATTCAGCAACTTCTTCAGCAAGCTCCGATTTTTTAGGTGCAATTATGGAAGATTCTGAGGCGGTAGAGCCTCTCTACTATAAAAGAACACCTAAGGGTGGATCTAAAGGCATCATAGAAGGTTAAGGAAGTGGTGGGAGGTGGAGAGGATTTCTGTGGAGCGTCTGCAACTCCTCCGAATCAGATTTTTTTTTTAATGTTTTTAGTAGTTTTTCCTTTGAGTTTAACCTATTAATGGTTGGCTAAACCTCTTAGCTAGGGCTAAGAGGTGAAGGTTTTAGTTTTTTGCAATGTTCAATTCGAATTAGTTCAAATACTTCTGGTTTTATGAAGAACACTTCTAGTTCTAGTTTGAAATAAAGTTAGTATTTTTAATAAATCTTCTATCTCTTGTGCTTGCTTTTACATGGGATGTTTTGTAACGACCCGAGATTTTCGACTCTCGTGTATAACACGACGGCCGAATTCCCAAGTAATTTATGGAATAACTATTTTTCAAATAATAAAATATAGCATTCAAGCACAATAGCAGAAACAATTATCATCTTATTCTATCAAACTTACTACGTCATCATCAATGTTTAAATAAGGGAACCAACTAATATCCATACTGATTAATTAAAATACAAAACCATGTCTTCTCTTGAAGACTTATTACAATTCCATAAATGTATCAACTACTCAAAAGAAATATTTAATAAATGATAACATCAATTAAGTTTCTCTAACATCGTCGTCCGCCATGTGATTATATGAACCATGGAACTCTTCTCCTTAAAAATCGAGTTCAATACCTGGATCTTCACCTGCATCACCTAAATTGTGTTTGGGATAGCGTTAAACGCTATCATAGTGGGGAATATTTCCTCCAAGACAATCAAGAATAATAATAACGATATAGAGTAAACGCAAGCAGGATATTATCATTTAATCAAATCAAAACAACCAACTAAAAATCTTTGTTAATGCGATGCATGGAATGCATGCTCTGGCTAAGGCACCCTGGCTAGAAATCATAATACATGAAGTGGGAGACTCCCTGTTACGACTTCACGCTAGCCACTAGTCACCAGAGGTTCCTGGGACGCACAAGCCCATAGTTTTGCCCGACCACGTGAGAAACGGGACGCTCATAGCCCAAATCTACGCGTGACAGTGTACGGGAGAAGTAGGACGCTCTAGCCTATTCTCAATTCCGTACACCCACATGGAGCCAAGTGAATGCATGACTTTAGTTTCACCTTTATTTAAGTGTTTTCGCATACAACCGATTTAAATAAAACTCAATGGTCACTATGGGGAGTCGCAAGCAACCCAGCATAGGCCGACAGCACGGGATTAGTGTCCATAGCACCAACCTCGGCTCATGAGAATTTGTATACCATTAGTGTCCACTCATTGTCCCGTTTTATGATTTCATCATGTCCCAAAAAGCCAATGTTGTACATCATGACCAAATTCATTAAAATACTCGTGTAATATAAATGGATCAAATCAAGCATCATGTACATGTAATGATCCATTAACAAACAATCACTTCATTCTTTTAGTTAAGTCAAGAGATATTCTTCCATCATGGACACCTCTCACGGGTTCCATCTCTCTACATCAAATAATTTTACCAACTTAGGGACAAAGAGTATACAATAATGGGATGTCCATATGATGATCTTATACACATATTTCATATCACAATATGAAAACCAATGTTACTTGTAATACATGGACTAAGAAAATAAGGGCATAGATTTCACAAAAATAAATAACACAAATACACATGCTTCTTAGTCAAAAATCTAAAAAAAAAAGAATCACATCACCATATAATGATATTCATTACAAATCTAACATCAAACTTCAAGTTATATGGATAAGTAATTCAAAACAAAACAACTTCACATGCCACAAAAGAAACTTATGATAATCGTGATATTATTAATGAAAGGCTTGAAGGAAAATCCTCACCTTATGATGAACTTAGAAGAAGAGGGTTGTAGAAGATCCTAGCCGCTGGAAAAATATGAGAAAGAACTCTCTTCTCTTCTCTCTCTCTCTCTCTCTCTCTCTCTAGGGCATGGAGGCTAGGGTTAAGAGAAGGATTTGGAGGTGCGTATTAGAAATATGGAGAAGGATGTGCACGCGAGGTCTTGTATAACAACCTCTTGAGGTGGGTTTCTCAAATCTCAATATTCGGGTGATCTTTGATCAATTCCAATCCGTTCATCTTATCAAGCTCGAAGAGTAGAGTCAGAATATGTAAATTCCTTGATGATCCACATTCTCGATTAGCCGATCCTTGAAAATGGCCTAACGGGTGCTAAAATGGGCTAGATCTCAATTAACGGTTTACGCTTGATGATCAGGGCCCAAATTTTGGAAAAAATATGTAGTCATGATAGGCAAACAATTGTACAAAATTTAGTGGTTGATTGATGGTGAGAAATGCCTAGATCTGAAATTCCAACTTTTGGCGGAAAAGGAAGGGGCTGGCTTTGTGGTTCAACGGTGTAGGATTATAGATCGGGGTCCAAATTTTGTATAAACTCGTAGTCATATGAGTATAATAAGTGGTCCAAATTTGAGAAGCGATTGATGGTGAGCAGTGGGTAAATTGAAAGGTTCAAATTTAAAAAGAGTTGGTAACTCATTAATTTCTAAAACGGGATAACTTCGCGCATAAGAAAGATGCTTATCAAGGTGGGGCACTCAAATCACACTATTGGTCCATGATAAAGACGATCTAAGTCACTCATATGAAGAGAAATATTCGACTACGACTAACCATCTACTTTCCTCACTCGATGGACATGAAAATCAAGGGTTAAGGGGCTGATTTGACAATCGGACCACTTCTACTATGATTTAAGGGCTGAAATTTGATGTGTATGGTTAATATGTACCCAAAAGCTTAAATCCAGGGTTTTGCGTGAAAGTGATCTTCAGAAACTATAATACTTAAAAATGGCATCTTAACTTAAGTTTAACTAATGGCATTTTCGTAATTATCTAAAAAGTGCATGATTTTTGAAATCTGATCTTTCTACGATGTTTATGGGATCATTCTAAGCAACTTTTGTAAAGGGTCCTCTATCGGATCTCCTACGGATGTCTCGCTATTCGCAAATCAACGGTAAATGTACGATAATTAAAAAAAATAAATTAAAAATGAATTTTCAAAAAATTTCAAATAAATCTCGAAAATCTAGGGCGTTACATGTTTTGATTACTGAGATTGCTTAATGGGAGTGTTGATTAATAGGATTTTGGGTTGTAGAGATCCTAGATTCATCATGATATGTTGGATGCTAAGGGATCTTACAAACTAAGTTTCCTAAGAGCTTTTCTAGAGCTAAACTAGAAGAGGTTCTTATCTTTTGATTGGATTTGAGATAGGTGTTTATGTATTGATTTTGGTTCAATAAAAGTTCAATTCATGTTTCTAAATCAAGTCTAGTGACAAGGCTTGAGGAAGAATCATAAATGTGATCTTGCTTGTTTTGTGAAAGATTGGGTTGTTTGATCGAATACACATAATGCCTTAGTTGTTTATGAGAGAACCATATCAGTGGATGATTCATCTATGTTAGATGCATTATGATGATTTGATTGCTCTATATTCCGATTGGATAGCGATAGAACTCCGATTCCAATTGTGTTATTGGCTTGAATGGTTTAAATTGGCATTGTGAATGATTATTAGTGGATCCTTGGTGCTCTAGTGTTTAATTCATTAATTTAGTTCTAAATTAGATAGTTTTATATTCTTAATTCCATCTATCGATACAAATATGAATTTAGCTCATTCTAGTTATAAAGTTTAGAATTGTTACGACAATCCCTGAGGATCGACCTCGATCTTACCGAGAATTATTACTACATCGCAGCCTTGCACTTGAGGCGAGCGAACAGAATCCCCGGCAGCGGCGCCAAAAACTTATTTGCTCGCCTCAAGTGCAAGGCTTTCGATGTAGTAATAACTCGATAAGACCAAGGTTGATCCAAAGAGAATTAAGTAAACCAATTCTAATTACTCCAGCAACATCAAATTCAAGTAATTTAGAAGTTCAAGTTCATAAACTAACTTAAAACAGTAATTTAGTAAAAATCTGTAATTAAACGGAACTAAGGCCTCAAGGATCCACTTGTAGTAGCCCCATATGAATTCATTAATCCAAGCATAACACAACTAAAATTAAAGTTCTATCTCTCTTCTGGTTGGAAGATTTAGCATTCAAACACAAACAATCCCCCCTTAAGTTGAAGAATAAGATTCTAGTCTTAATGAAGCACATAGAATTCGAATATGTCGCCTTCGAAGTAACAATCATGCCAATGAACTATGGTATGCTCAGAGATTACTATAATTTGAATCTAATCAAACCAAACATGATAATCTCAGAGAATTGCAAGGAACCCATGTCTGAAGCACATGAACTCTCATAAAACATCCAAAAATACCAACTTTTATTCAAACTAAAACTTAAAATCAAAACTTAAAGTAAAGTACTTGAATCTAAACGAATTCAACATGATAACTACTTAAAAGGTTAAGAGGTTTTAGCCGAGCATTATCATGCTTCAACTAAAAAATAAGGAAAAACTAAATAAAAGCATGAAAAACTAAAAAAACTCGGAGTCGGCGGAGTTACAGACGCTCCAAGGTGCTCTCCTTCACTTCCCACAACTTCCAATCTCTTCTAGGATGATTTTAGACGAGGTCATAGGTGCCCTTTTATAGATTATAATCTCCACCGTCCTAGAAAGTTTCAGATTTGTGAAAGAGTTATGCAGCACAGAAAATTTCAGAGCTTGTAGAACAAGCTTTGTTACTCAGTCGACCGGTTGGACGACCAGTCAGAGCCCTTGGTTGACCAGTCGTAAAATGCCAAGAACTGTCCAGTGGGTTTCTGGAAAAATCACCCCTCCCTTTTGATTGCTCGACCGGTCGTGTTTCTTCATTTTTGGTCCAGCGAGTTTGACAGCAGGGGGGTTTCTAATTTGATTCTCTGACCGGTTGGACGACCGGTCATGGGCATGGCCGATCGGTCGGACGACCAGTCGATAGTGCAATTTGCTACACTTCTTGCTTCTTTCTTCTCTTTTTCCCTTAAATCTTTCTTCCACCCTTTGGCACTTGGTCTTTCAATCTTCAATGAATATAAAGTGACCTTTTTAGCATTGTATTGGTGAAGTCTCCGTCTCGTTCCTACAATCACAAAACATGCATTAGATGGATCTTTTAAGTATGTAAACCATGCATATAATGTGATGTAATGGGTTAAAAAGTGTATAAATTAGAAGCTCAACACAACCTCGATCACAAGCACACACCGCTTGGATCAAACCTTCTTCACCCATGCAGGGATGGATAAACCATAAAAGGACTAGAAACTGAGAGATCTCACCGGAGCAAGAGGACATTGAAGAGTCGAGACGTCGTTGCACCGTGAATCACCTTCGTGAGCAAAGCCTCCTCTTCCAACAAGCTTATTCTCTCTCTTTCTCTTCCTCTCTTTCTCTTTTTTTCTCTCTCTCTCACCTTGGACATGTAGAACACTTAATGGAATACCTAAATCCCGAATTAGAGGCCCTCTTATAGCCTTTAGCAAGAGTTAGAGCCCTATTTAGGAAACTACTTAAGCAGTTCGCGCACACCTCCGGCCGGCCGGCCAAAAGCCTCCAGCCAACCGAATGTACAAAAAAACGTCCAGAGAGATTGCTGTGAGAAAAGCACTAGCCCAACCTGTCCACCGACTGGTCGGCCAGGACCTCCAGTTGGTCAGACGATCGATCGGCCTTCACAAAATTCGTCCAGTGAATTTTACATTTATAGCCACATTGTCCGGCCGGCCGGACCTCAAAAGGTTCCCTTCTCTCCTCTGTACACTGAGGAGGAAAACTCCAACAACGACGACGCTTCAAAATTCAAACCGTTGCATTGAATTCGACTTTTCCGCCCATTTTACCGATGGTGGGACCTATGGAAAGCCGAATAGAGCTGAGGTCAGTTATTCTCTTAGAATTTTACACTAGTTCTACTCCTGAGCCGAATGAGTCAGACTCAATAGTAGGGGGCTACTGTTATGGTTAAATTCGAGCTGACCTTAGGTCCCAAGAAAGGCTCAGAGGCTTACGTGCCCAGGTACAATTCCGCGAGCTCACATACTGAAGGTAGACACAAGGCATCTGTTCATAAGAGTAAGAGAGTCGAGGACCAGAGCCGACGTGACGACGTATCAGCCCTCACGAAGGACATTTTGGATACATCAAAGCAACCTAAACTCAATTTCTCTACTGACACGGCCGACGAGCCAAGAGCTCGGCCTTGGTCCTCACCAAGCCAGACCGACCTGGACTGCAACCGGCATGAATGCGGGCGAGAGTCTAGGGATAAGTCTGAAAGAGACAAACACGTCTCTAGCCTCTACCAGTGTGATCCTCATCTCCGGAAATCATGCTGCCCAACGGGTCTCACTCCTATGGTCATGGCCACGATTGTGGCCCACAAATCCTCTTTGATGGCTTATAAACAAGGACCTCTGTCACCGTTCGAAGGTACGTACAACCTATCTATTCAAAGCCTATCACCTGTCTCCTTCTTCAGACTTATCTGACTTAGGCATCAAAGGCCTAACGGTCGGTTCCCGACCACCCTCTTAGCCTTCCTTATGTTGTACATGATCTCCCTCTAAGATCCAAGAGGTTCACCAACAGGAGATCGGCAACATTCATCCTTCCTAGGTGATCCTTCGGCCACCCCGTCTGTTATCCTCGAATCAGCAACAACAGATGGAATCCATCAATGTATCCCCCAAGCTCATGACCATGAACATTTTCAAAACTTGGAAGTGGAACACGAGGAAATTAACATAGGAAAAGAAAAAGAAGGCCTCATCCGCAACCTAAATGATCGAGCATGCATTTAAGCCAATTCCCCTGGCTTGACAACTTAAAAGAGTATAAGTAGTTCAAGCAGTCCGGTTGATAAAGATCAATCGATGTACAGCTTGTCCAGGTTCTAAGATGAAGAGAGGGCTTAAATAGTAGTAGTGGAGTAGATGGAGATGATGAAGAGGACTAGTTGCAAGTCTCTGATTCCACGATTCATTGAAAATGACTCTCTTGCAATATTTGATTTAATATTTAAATGCAATTGTAATGGAGGTATGACATTCATATAGATTGGATTAGAGTACACTTCATTGGATAAGGATGGCCATATGTTATACAGCTATACACTTTTCAAATATCAAAACTATTATATAATCACGTGCGTGGATTATGTCGTTGTCCTTAAACAGAACATCTAAGACCATTATAACTGGAGAGAAGATACAAAATCGTAGAGGAATTGTTAAAGTGGGTCATTAATAGTATTGCAAAAGGGAAGGAAGAGATGAAAATAAAAGATTCCAAAGATTCAATCTTTGAGATGCTTTTTATACGTGGCATATCATGTCAACGGTTAGGATCACTAAACCATGTGCCCCGCTTGTGGACCGAGTTTCGCTGGTGACCCCAACTCAAGCCAGCTGTCTGGTGTCACACCTATGTGGATCCACCATGATGTGTGTCTTTTATTCATACCGTCCATCCATTTTGCTAGCTCATTTTAGGGCATGAGCACATAATTAAAAAAATATGCAAAGCCGTTGAAACCCCACTAAGGTCCACGGTGATGTTTATTTGTCATTCAAGTTCTTTATAAGGTCACATGAACCGCGACGGAGGTAAAACACAAATATCATCTTGATCCAAAGCTCCTGTGGTCCTCCCAAGAATTTTTCAGCGGTAAGTGTTCAATCTCCCCTATCTATTTTTTATGATGCGGTCCACTTGAGCTCTGGGTATGCTTCAATTTTGGACTCATGACCTGAAATGAGCTGGCAAAATGGATGGATATGCTTCAATTTTGGACTAATGCACTAAAATGAGCTGGCAAAATGGATATACAGCGTAGATAAAACACATCCATCATGGTGGGGCCCACAGAGCTTCGATACAAGCTAGCTGGCTGGTATCGGGGTCACTCCCCCGCTTGTACATACACAAAGGTCAGGTATGCTATTAAGGTGTGGATATTCGGGAGCAAGAATCATTCCGTTTTGCGGAAGTCAAAATAGCTAATGTCATCAGGGCCCTGCCATCTAACTATTGGGCCTTTTCAAGTAGATGAGATTTGTGACGGCCCATTTGTCGAGCGGGAGCACACAAACACAAACGCACCAACGGGCCAAATTGGCACGTGTATGCTGGATTCAGTATGTTCTGTAGACACATGCCCAAAAAATCAAGCCGATTCATGCATCAGACATGCCGTACCTGCATGGATGCATGGACACCCCCATGGGTTATCAACGCTCTATGTTCAACGTGCACGTTTTGATCACCTAGTAAGTGGGTCGGGCTGATATTTCGGGTGGGATATATGTGCCATGGGTTCTACCCTATCAACGTTGTGGATCTCATACTCGTGCGCCACATTAGCACGTGGGATTCATTTTCATATATATGGCGCTTGGAAGTTTGGCTCGTATGGGAGCAGATAACCCACCTGCTACCTTTAAAACGAATGGCCAACTTGTTGGCTGCTAGCAACCCATCAATGCTTTCTAATCAACAGACAATTTTAGCTTGTTCTTCCTTTTTTTTCCATTATCCATCGCTATTAGTGATTGATCAATTATTAGCGAGGCATTATCTCTGGTTGAGTCTACACTTCCTACAAGTGGGCCCTAAAGTGCGGCTATATTCAGTGGGCCCACCATTAGTGATCTATGCATCCAAATGTCCCAAGAAAGAAAGTAATCAACGGCTGGCTCGCATAAAGCTAGGATTTTTCGATCTAGTGATTGCTAGTATGTGGGCCATCCATATGGAGTCCCATGGTATCAACATTTCGGATCACTAATGCGCTGCATCTGTTAAAAGCTGAAAACCCCGAGTATGATCAATCTCTCAGCTACCGCATTGTAACTTTTGACTTAAATGCACAAAAAGCCAACAGGGGATTGTATACGAGAGCGCTCCGACTTGCGTGAGGCATTTAGACAATTCAATTAACTGAACTAAACCGCCCATTTCGTCTGACATAGTTTTCATGTGCTGTTGTCCTACAAACATCCCTCGAATCTGAAAGTCATGTATCAATGATGATTTACCTTTAATATGGACAGCCAACATCATTGACGCAAAAAAGAAAAAAGAAAAAGTCCAACCAATAATTTGATCAATCTATTTGTTGGGGCCACCGCAATAGATTGCTTATGATTCTAAATAACATGAATTGGGTTGGGTTGGAAGCAGATTGCGTCGTGTGCCACAACCACCGACTTCCATGGTGTGTTCACGTCACTAAGTTCTGTGGGCCCCACTATAATGTATCTATTATATACAAACCGTCTGTCCATTTAGATATATCCTTTTAGAGCATGACCCCAAAAAATGAGGCAGATCCAAGGCTCATATGGACCACACCACAGAAATCAGTGAGGACAATGATAGCCACCGTTGAAACCTTCCTAGGGCCCACCATGATGTTATTTGCCATCCAAGCTGTTCATGAGGTCACGTAGACCTGGATGATGGAAAAAAAAAAAGAAGCAAATATCAGATTGATCCAAAACTTCTGTCGCCCATGAGAAGTTTTTAACAGCAGACATTCAATCCCCACTGCTTTCTGTGGTGTGGTCCATTTGAGCTTTGGATCTGTCTCATTTTTAGAGGTCAAGCACTGAAACGATCTCACCAAATGGACGGACAGTTTGGATATAATATATACATCATGTTGGAGCCAAAACAACTTAGTGAGGTAGTGTGCTCGTAGCACACCACGCAATGCGCTTCCGGGTTGGGTTTATTTATGTTTTAAGTGGGAAATTATTATACACTGCCGATCTCATTATTTTACTTTTAATTACCTATTTGGCAGCTATCAATCAGAAGGGCCAGGTTGCTTGATCAGTATGATCTTACATACGTACCCCATCCTATGCCCCACAATTTCTAAGATCGTGATAACTGCACGAGTGAGAAGATGACAAGAATTATGTCGGTACCAAGTGGGTTTCTTGTACTGGGAAGTGGATTGCGTGTTGAGTAGCTCTATAGTGTATGTAGCAACATCTGTGGGGCCCACCATGATGTAGGTGTCTTTATTTGTTCTATCATCTCATTTCAAGGGCAGATATCTAAAGCTCAAGTGTACCACGAAAGCATATCCAAAACATTCCAGTTGACACCCAAACCGTATGAATTGAACGTCTGCCCGTGGAAACTTCCTAGATACTACACTAATGGGGTATTCCTCCCTAGGAGCACTGGAAAAGGTGCAGCTCAGGGGTGATCGAAAATACTCTGAATGTGGCCGTTGGTCTTTAGACTATTTCGAACAGTCTCAGACGACCGACAGGTAGTCATCAGGCGACCAAGCTTGGGTGCCCAATCAGGTTGGGTCAGGCAACCATAATTTGGTCAGTTTTCCTCAGAACTCTCTAGATAGTTTTGCCCATTATCGGGTGTCTAACAGTAACAGGTCGTGCGCCCAACGTCACGATCTACAATACACAGTTTTCTATTTTAGCTCTATCTCTTGCGAAGTGCTATATAATCACTTCTTAAATGGGATTAGGGTATCATAATAGAGACTTCACATGTCCAAGGTGAGAGAGAAAGAAAAAGAAGAGAAGAAAAGAAGAAGAAAATAAAGAGAGGAAGATCGTATGGAAGAGAGTTGTGCCCATAATTCTTCATCCACGCAGCAGACAACGTCTCAGCTTCTTCCACGTCGTCAGATCGGTGAGATCTCTCAGTTTTTCATTCTCTTTGTTTGTTATCTGTCCATGTGTGGGTGAAGTTGATTAGATCCAAGCGGGTTGTGTTTGTGATCACTGTGTAATTGCTTTACATAGTGGATTGGTTGATATGGATGAGTTCTCGTGGTTTTTACCTCTATTCGAGGATTTTCCATGTAAAAATCTATTGTGTTCATGTAGTTGATTGTTTGATTGTGTTTTCCACATTATCTATCCCATAATTAATAGTAGTTGGGGTGCGAGATCCTGAAGTTTTGTGCAACGCTCCCAACAAAACTGGTATCAGAGCTTCCAGGATGTGTAGAACAAGGCAGTGGGATCTATGAATTATGGAGGGTGGCTTGTCAAGGATGATCAGCCTCAATGGGTCTAACTAGCTCATCTGGAAGGCTAAGATAGAGGATCTACTTTACTGTAAAGACATGTATGCTCTAATCACAGGTGAATCGGCTAGGCCAAAGTATACGTTCGATGAAGAGTGGACGAAGTTGGACTGGAAGGTGGTGGGGTTCATCAGACAATGGCTGGATGATATGGTGTTCCACCACGTGTCTACGGAGACCTCAGCCGCATGGCAGAAACTCACAGGGTTGTATGAGAAGAAGACAATCATTAACAAAATCTTCTTGTTTAGAAAACTTGCAAACCTGAAGTATAAAGATGGTAGTTTGATTGCTGAACATATCAATGAAGTCAGTAGCATCGCGAACCAACTCTCTACCATGAAATTGGTCATAGAAGATGAGCTATGGGCCTTGATATTGCTTAGTTCATTGCCCAATAGCTGAGAGACATTGGTGGTTGTTGAGCTCTGAATTGTGCATATTTCGACCCCAATTTATCACACATTATGCATGATTTATAGTATTAAAGACCCATCTTATGCATGTATTTCTGTTTGCAGGAATGAGAGAGAGACCTTATGAATTCAATGTTAAAAGACCGCTTTAGGACACAGTTAACGTAAAAAGCTGGTAACAGCTTTCCCTCCTCCTAATGCACGATGCTCCTGAAGATAAATTCCTTCCTTTCACCTGAAAATCAAGGAGGAAACTAAGGGTAGCCGGCGTTTGGCCGTTAGCCCTCCGATGCTTAAGTTAGTGATGGGCTTCAAAGTAAGATGAAGTATGAAACGTGGGCTAAGATATTGCGTACCTTTCTCATCCTTGGGGTCTTTTATTTATTTAGATCCAAGTGGACTAGTTTGTTACATAAGTAGTTGAAATCTTCCCGTTATTAAGGGATGAAACGTTATCTTATCTGATTAGAAACCTCGACGGTCACATTGTTTGATGTTAATCCCTTCTAATCCGGAATTGGCAAGTAAGAACAGATCTAAACAAATCTGTAATCTGGGCCAACTCCTGAACTATATGTGCTGCTAGGACTACGACTCAGGAAACGTCTTCATCAAACGACTAGCGACCAAAGCTATTCAAATATAAATGAACGATTGGCTAATGAGCAGATTTAATTGGATTGCGAGATACGTCCGACCCGGCTCACTAGACAATATATTGTATTGTCCTGCTCGTAGTTTATAATACTAAGGAGGCACTCGCATGTCGTATGTAAACCATATAAAGCTGCTCAAGAGAGTTGCTGATCGTATGTGCTTTCGACCAACTTTATCTATAACAGATGCCCCCCCCAAGTCCTTTACTTTGAGCAACTAAGCGAAGGACTTGACTACGCGTGTAACTGCCTAACACATTTTTTGAAGGGGAGTAGCCGTATATGATTGAACATTCGCATTAATGAGTGCCAGCTTTTCGGCCGAAAAAAATGAAGGGGCACTCACCATGTGTTCTGAAGTTAATGCGCGTGCCTGTTCGACTGTCGTGCCAAACGAAAGGTTGCCACGTGTTGCCCAAATCTCAGAGAGAATGATTACATATATACGAGTGTTCGTCGGATGTATTTTCACTTTGGAGTTTTTCTTCTGGTGAAAATTCAAATCTTTTCCCTTCTCTTTTCTTCCTTTTGGCGAGACCTCCTTCCTGAGGTACTTTTCTCCTTTATCTTTCTTTTATTCCTATTTCTTTCTTTCAATGGCGCGAGGATCCGATAGTGAGGCTGTCCCATTGGGAGACGTAACTCCAGATTCTTCCTCCTCAAACAACGTACGGGTACCTGCTGGGAGTTACTCTGCATCTGGGTACCCTTCTGTAATGAGGGAGGAGGAATTAAGAGAGTTACGTGAGAGATATCGAACCCCTGATTTGATCATACTTAGATTACCCGAGGAGAGAGAAACCGTCGATTCTCCACCATCAGGGTGCGTTGCCATGTACAAATATTTTTTCGAACTTGGCAGTGCGTCTTCCTCTCCATCCCTTTATTTGAAATGTTCTCCATATATATAAAATAGCCCCAAGACAGCTTACTGTAAATGGATGGAGAGTAGTATTAAGCGCTTACGTCCTCTGGAAACAAGCCTGCAATGGTGGACTAACTGCTGATGAATTCTTGAGGATGTTCCAGCTAAAGAAGGCTCCATCTAGCGAGGGTTGGTATTACTTATGTTATTGGCATCGGGATAACTATATTATTGGAAATCCTTCCTCGAATTATCCCGGATGGAAGAAACAATGGTTTTATGCCTTTGAAAATTGAGAATCCAATGAGGGCTCAGCTCCTGGAGGTCATAATGTTAATCACTTCTTCTACGAAGGTTGGTAAATTTCCGCTTCAATTCGATCATTGATGCGATTTTTCCCTTAAACTAATCAGTTCATTATGTTGCAAGTACTTTGGCAGGGAAAAGGCCTAACTTGAGAGGTGGAATCAACGAGAAAATTGTCAAAGTTTTCAGGCTATCGAAGGACGCGAGAAACATTAAATTCACACTCACACTCTCACGACTTGCTGAGTCTGGTCTCATTTCTCAAGAAGAGATCATGGTAGTAGGCGAGAAAAGAGATAGGGGAGTCCTTCCTCGCTTGAAGGGTTCTACCTCGAAAAGACAAAAGGAAGATAACAACTAGCCCCTCTCAACCACCCAGGCAAGTTAATGAACTTGATCGAAGATCGCGGCAACATGACCCACCTGTAGTTTCAGCTGAAGCCATTGCAATCGAGACCCCTACTCCTATTGTTCCTCAAGAGCAGTCGGTCATCAATATTATTGATATTCCTTCAAGGGAAGATGAGCGAGGACCAAGTCATCCATTGACAGAGGGGGATTGCGAGCCTATTGCTGCTCACAAGCTAGCTCTTGCTCAGGAGTCGGCTGTTGTTCGAGAATCTACTCATCTGAGCACTGCTGAAGGAGGGATGGTAGTAGCTCAACCTTCAGGTGTTGGGACTTTCACCATTCCAGGTCACTTGCACCCTATTTGCAAGTTCCTCTTCGATAATGTCACTCCACAATCTCTCGGAGTTCTTCCTGAACCTAGTCCAGAAGATCTCTCTCTGGACGCTAGGATGAGAATGGTCCAGGTAAAAAGAAATTTTATAATTTATTGTGTTATTAGGAAGACTTTCATACCTTTATGATCTTCTCCTTAATTTTTGTGCAGGGCTTGGACCTTATCATAAGGACGAGACATGACATCATGGCTGCTTGTTAAATAATAAACGAGGCAGAAGAGAATAAAAAGGCTTTGGAGCAAGTGATCCAAGGAAGGGACCAAGTCTTGAAAGCTCGTGAAGCCTTGATTACTGAAACAAATGAGGAGAAGAATATCCTCATTAGTAAAATCCAAGTGTTGAATGAGAAGTACCAAACACTGGATCAAAGACACGCCCGCCTTGGAGAAATGAAGGAGAAGATAGAAAAAGAAAAAGAAATCTTTCGTCAAGACAAGATCGCGTTAGAGCAAAAGAACGTTGATCTTGGGACGCGGCTCAAAGGATTCGTGTCACAGCTCAAAGAATATGATAAAAATTTGAAGAAAGAGAGAGAGGCTCCTTCAAAGTTGACCGCGGACTCAGTTCGTTGGGAGGAGGAGAGAGTAGCTCTAGTTAACCTGATCACCGAAGAGGGCCCTCGAGCTGTTGAGGATTTTCGCACTTCGCCACTTTATGAAGAAGAGAATTATGAATCGTATGATGTTGGTCGCGACTTTGCATTGAAAGTCATGCAACGAATTACTCCAGATTTTGACTTGAAGGTATTCAGGAAAGTTGTGGGCGAAGTTGCTGTTAAAGAAAGAGAAGTTGTTGTCAACAAAGTTACTATGATAACTGAGGCCAATGAAGATGTAGGAGCTCCTAAGGCTAAGCCTGAAGTTGAGAGTTAAGCTCCTCCCCCAAACGAGACATACAAGTAGGCAATGGAAGATTAGCCTAGAATACTTCTCCTTTCATTTTGTACTGAACAGATCTTAATCTTGTAACCCTTTTGGATTTTAATGAAAAACTTATTTATTTTGGCTTTTGTTTAATTTATCAAAATGAATCATTTTTTTTTAAAATGTGATTACTCAATTCATGAAGATGAATCGAGCTCAGTTAGGGAGGCCTAGGTGGCTGTGTCCACATAGAGATAGAAAATCTATCAATTGAGTCTTTGGCTCTACGACAATAAAAAATCTTGGTCGAGAGAATGTCAAGTATTCTCCCCAGGGCTATTCAGGTCCTAAAAAATAGGAGTCGCGACCAAGTTATATAGATTCCTAGCCGACAGACTAGAATGAAGTTCATCTTTATTAAAAAATGATCCATGCGTCCGGTACATGGATGTTTTATGGATAATAGTAGAGTAGATTTTTTGCGTGCCAAGGGCAACACATAGTTCTTCCTCTCATGTCTTTCAAATAATAAGTTCCTGGTCGTACGACTTTAGTGACTCGATATGGGCCTTCCCAGTTCAGATCTAAAGACCAAGTAGTCATTCCAATACTCTGCCTGAGAATGATATCACCAACCTGAAAGGTTCTAGGCTTAACTTTCGAATTGTGATATCGGGCTATTCGTTGCTGATTAGCTACTGCTTGAAGTCGAGATGCGTCCCTTCTTTCTTCTAGAAGATCGAGGTGGAGTTTTAAAGAATCTTCATTTCCCATTGGATCATAGTGTTCCACACAATAAGTGCGTATTTCAATTTCAACTGGGATGACCGCCTTAGTGCCAAATGCGAGAGAGAAAGGCATTTCTCTTGTTGAAGTGTGAGTTGTTGTCTTGTAAGCCCACAAAACTTTTGGTAGTCAGTTCTGGCCATATGCCCTTACATTCTTCAAGTTTTGTCTTCAAGTGATGTTTGATGATTTTATTAACCGCCTCCACTTGACCGTTAGCTTGAGAATGATAAGGAGATGTTCGTACATTACGTATCTTCAAAAGTCTGTGAATGTCATATTGTTGAATTGTCTCCCATTATCTGTGATTATAGTATGGGGGAGCCCGTAACAGCATACAATATTCCTCCATATGAACTTGGTAATTTACTTCTCGGTGATGGTGGTCAAAGGTTCTGCTTCGACCCACTTGGTAAAGTAATCGACAACTACAATCGTAAATCTATTCTGGCCTTTTTCTATGGGCAACGGACCGATAATGTCGACCCCCCACTGAGTGAAAGGCTAAGGGCCATCCATAGGTGTCATTCGTTTGGGTGGTTGATGGGGTATTGGAGAGTAGCAATGACACTTATCACATTTTTTTGAGAATTCGATGGCATCCGCTTTCATAGTAGACCAATAATACCCTTGCCTCATATCTTTGTAGGCCATTAATCGCCCTTTGGGGTGGTTACCGCATACACCATGGTGTATTTCTTCAAGAACGCGCATGGCTTCTTCTGGGTGAAGACACCTCGGATATGAGAGAGTATAACTTCTTCTCATTAATACACCATTTTGGAGAGTGTACCTAGTAGCAAGATATCGTATTTGTCGAGCTACTTTCTTGTTCACTGGTAGTTCTCCATTTTGGAGAAAATGAATAATAGGGTCCATCCAACATGGGGATAACTGCACTGTGGAGACCAGCTCGCTCGTTATTTAATTGATGCTTGGTGCAGAGAGATGCTCAACAGGTGTAGTTTGAAATATATCACCATCAGGAGCCGATGCCAATTTTGCCAAGGTATCGGCTAGTTTATTTTCTGCTCGAGGAATATGAATTAGCTCATATTTGTCGATTTTGGGGAGTAATTCCAACACTTTGGTTTTATAAGCAGCCATCCTTGCATTTTTTGTTTCAAACTCGTCAATCACTTGATTGACAACGAGCTGCGAGTCGCTATAAATGAGAAGGTTTTTTATCGTGAGCACGTCAACCAACTGAAGACCAACAATCAAGGCTTCATATTCTACTTCGTTATTGAGGCGTGGAAGTCAAATCACAAGGCGTATTCGAACTGTGATTCATTTGGAGCAACGAGGATCAATCCAGCCCCGCTCCCAGATAACATGAAGACCCATCTACATCAAGCGACCAGGATGGTCGGTCGCATGTCGATAGTTTGGTTTCAAAAGTTTTAGCTGGAGGAGTCGTTGCTTTGATATCATCGGGTACTGGATATGTGAACTCGGTAATGAAATCTGCAACGGCTTGCCCTTTCACGGCGGTTCGCAAGCAAAAGATAATTTCATGTTTACTAAGCTCGATCACTCATTTAGTTAATCGTCCAGACATTTCAGGTTTTTGAAGGACTTGTCTCAGTGGTTGATCTATAGGGATTATTATAGGATGGGCCTGAAAGTAAGGCCGTAGCTTTCATGCTGCGACTACCAAAGCCAAGCAAGCTTTTCGATGTCGGGGTATCTGGTCTCACCATCCACCATTGCACAACTGACGTAATAAACGAGCTTTTGCACCCCAAAATCTTCTCTTATTAGAGAGGCGCTAACGGTCATATAAGACACATCTAAATAAAGAAAAAGTTGCTCGTGTGGAGCAGGTTTAGATAAGACAGGTGGTGAGCCCATATATTGTTTCAGTTGCTGGAAAGCCTCTTCACATTGTTGGGTCCATGCCCAATTGGACTTCGAGGTAGTGCGAAGTAGCTTGAAAAAAGGCAGACACTTGCCAAATGCCCGCAAGATGAATCGATTCAAAGACAGAATGCGTCCGGACAAGCGTTGGACCTCTTTAACTATAGAAGGTGACTTCATCTCTATCAAAGCCTTAATCTTCTCAGGGTTAGCTTCAATACCTCGTTGCCCGACCATAAACCCGAGAAACTTCCCCGCAGAGACCCCAAATGCGCATTTTTCTGGGTTCAACTTCATCCGATATTTATGCATCAATTCGAAAGCTTCTCGAAGGTCGGTGAGATGATCGTCTGCTATGACACTCTTCACGAGCATATCGTCGACGTATACCTCCATTGTCTTGCCAATTTGCGTAACAAACATCTTGTTAATTAGTCGTTAGTAAGTTGCTCCAGCATTCTTGAGACCGAATGGCATTACCTTGTAGCAATACAAACCACGGTCTGTAAAAAAGGTTGTCTTCTCACGATCAAGTGGGTGCACATGATCTGGTTATAACCAGAATAGGCATCCATGAAACTAAGCAAAGCGTGCCCAGCCATTTAATCAACTAAATGGTCAATCGGGGGGTTGGAAAACTGTCTTTTGGATATGCTTTATTCATATCGATATAATCTACGCACATCCTCCACTTGTCATTCACTTTATGAACAAAGACGACGTTCGCGACCCAGTCAGGGTAATCGACCTCTTCAACAAAATCCACCGCCAGCAACTTGTCGACTTCTGTTTTTATGACCATTTGCCTTTCGGCTGTGAACTCACGCCGGCGCTGATGGATGTGCTTAAACTTTGGATCAACCTTCAGTTGATGAACAAAAACCTCCGAGTCGATGCGCGGCATATCTTTATGCGACCAGGCAAAGATGTCTTGATATTCGATCAAAAAGTCGGTCAAACGGACTTGAAAGATAAGACTCAGAGATGACCCAACATGGACTTTTTTAGTCGAATCTGTCTTGATAAGAGGACTTCAACAATTTCTTCTCCTGGAGTTCCTTCTTGATGTGTATCTTCCCTTGGGTCCAACGTTGTCGCGATTGAAGAATCTACTGAATATCCTGCAACTGTCATAACAGGAGTGACTTGAGTGCTCTTCCGATCTTGAACCGCTATCTAATAGCATGCTCTAGATTCTTTCTGGTTCCCTCTGACTACTCCGACGCCATTTGGAGTGGGGAATTTTACGCACAAATAAAGGGGATGTAATGCTGCCCCTAGTTTGGTGAGCGATGGTCATCCTAAGATGTCATTATATGCGGACTTTCGCTTTACCATGAGAAAATTGATAAATACGGTAATCTTGGCAGGGGCCTTGCCAAACGTGATGGGGAGGTCGATACTTCCTTCTGATATGACCACCTCACCTCCAAAGCCGATGAGAGGCGTGGAGATTGGCTTGAGCAGGTTTTTGGCAAGTGTCATCTTGTTGTAGGCTTCCAAATAGAGGACATCCACAGAGCTACCTGTATCCAACATGATACGATGGGTTAGATAGTCAGCTACCTTTAATGTTACCACAATGGATCTTCGTGGGGGAAGTGAATCCCTTCAGCTTCCTTCTCGGAGAAGGGGATCGGCTGATTATTTGATGTTGATGAGCTGGATGATTTCTCCATCCAGTAAACGTGTTGAGGTTTTTTATATGCTTTGCGGGCAAAAGCTTTCCTTGCAGCCTGGGAATCACCTCCACAAGCGAGGCCGCCCACAATGGTTCTAATGTTGCCATCTGGCTCTGCATCTTCTTGCGACTGACGATGTTATGGTGATCTTTTCCTCCAAGGTTGACTGTCATGACGCATTGGTGCATTGAGTTTCTGCGGGGAATGATTCCACTGTGCGTCGTAGTCACGAAGGTGACCCCTACAAATTAGTGTCTATATTTGATCTTTAAGGGATATATAATCTTGGGTGTTGTGTCCATGATCATTGTGGAAGTAATAAAACTTCCTCTTATCTCTCTTCTCAGGATCTGATTTGATCCAAGGGGGCCACTTGACATAAGACTTGTTCTTAATTTCCATCAGCACCTTCTCTAGAGATCGATCTAGAGGGGTATAATTACGATATCTCCCTGTATATGGCTTCTGGGGAGAACGATCATGTTGATCACGATGATTCTTATTGTCGGAAGGAGATGCTTCTTCAGATTTACGTTTCTTCCCTTGGCCATCATGAAGAGCGAGGGCCACTTCTTCGGCGTTAATGTATTTTTGGGCCTTAGCTTGAAATTTTGCCATCGTTTTCGGAGGATTTTTATCTAGGGCAAAACCGAACCTTTCGCTACTTATACTTGTAATCAGAGCAATGAGGCCTTTTTCCTCAGTGTAACCTTCGGTTTGAACGGCTTCGTCTCATTATGGCGCTGCGTCAGATCTTACAAATGAGACGCTGGTTTCTTTGTGCGAATGCTTCCCATAAACTAGGATAGGAAGAGATCTGACAATTAAGAAAAAGATTCTATCGACCGGGGCTTTAATTCATAGAACCATGTACGCGTAGCGTCCTTCAGAGTTAAGGAAAAAGCTCTGCACATAATTTCCGAGCTATATCCTTCCAACTCCATGAGAGACCTGTATGTCTTCAGATGTTCGAGGGGATCATCAATGCCAGTATACGAGACTATGCTGGGTGTTCGATATTTTTTGGGCAAAGGGGCTTCCATGACTTCCGAGTAAAGGGAGGTTCTGCTTGATGAATTGACGTGAGAGCTGTGGTTGGGAGGTTAGATTGATATCGCTGCTCAATGTGGCCGAAATGATCTTCGATTCTTTTGAGGTCTCCTTCCCAGGGTAGGGTATAACTGGAGGTTTTAGCGTCAGGCTCTTTCGGTTGGCATTGCCTAGACATGCTGGAATGAATGGACTGCGGACGCTGGATTGGAGTTTGATTGTCACAGGTGGCACGGTTTAAAGGGGAATTTTGTTGGGCTTGAAGTTCGTCTTGCGAATGTCTGAAGTGCGGTGTAGGTTGTAACGAAGGCCCTTCGGGAGCTTGTCGTGGTTGAGGAAAGTGTTGATCGAACCGATTTGAAAGAGTCTAGAATCCAGCTTAGAGAGTAAGGAGAATGTCTCCCAGATAACGCATAACACCATCCAAACCACCAGATAAGTCTCGGAATAGATTTTGGACCACAGGGTCGAGCGGATTGGGGAGCAGTGGAGGAATTCCTGATGTGGATTAAGGGGGATTCAGATTTGGTTCAGGGGCTTCTACTGGAGGCAATGTCTGCCTTGAGGTGGAAGGATGGTTCGTTTTCTTTGGAAGCATGATGGAGGGTAAGGAATATAATAGTGAGAACGAATTGAACGTCGTTCTCACAGACGACGTCAATCTGTTAATGTCAAAAATTGGTAACAACTTTCTCTCCTCCTGATGCACGATCCTCCTGAAGATAAATTCCTTCCTTTCACCTGAAAATCACGAAGGAAACTAAGGGTGGTCGGCGTTCGGCTGTTAGCCTTTCGATGCTTAAGTTAGTGATATGCTTCAAAGTAAGATGAAGTGTGAAATGTAGGCTAAGATATTGCGTACCTTTCTCATCCTTGGGGTCCTCTATTTATTTAGATCCAAGTGGACTAGTTTGTTACGTAAATAGTTGAAATCTTCCCCTTATCAAGGGATGAAACATTATCTTATCTGATTAGAAACCTCGACAGTCACATTGTTTGATGTTAATCCCTTCTAATCTAGAACTGGCGAGTAAGAACAAATCTAAACAAATCTGTAATCTAGGCCAACTCCTGAACTATATGGGTTGCTAGGACTACGACCCAGGAAACGTCTTCATCAAACGACTAGCGACCAAAGCTGTTCGAATATAGATGAATGATTGGCTAATGAGCAGATTTAATTAGATTGCGTGATACGTCTAACCCAGCTCGCTAGGCGATATATTGTATTGTCCTGCTCGCAGTTTATAATACCAAGGAGGCGCTCGTATGTCGTATGTAAACCATATAAAGCTGCTCCAGAGAGTTGCTGATCATATGCGCTTTCGACCAACTTTATCTATAATAGACACCTTGAAGATCAAAGGAAGAAAGGCCAAAAATGGAAGAAAGAAGCCATGGAAGATGGAATTGAAAAATAAAATAAAACTTTGAAAAAATCATGTTAAAAGACCTGGAGGGCCAAAAAAACCAAAGTGCGGAGCTACAAGGCCAGAAAAGCAAAGTGCAGAAACTGCAAAAAACAGCCCTGTTTTTACACATCTGACCGGTCAGTGGCCAAATCCGATTGGTCGTCCGACAGGTTGGCTAGGGGGTCAGACGGGTCGAATTTTCAAGTTTTTTTAGCTGAACTCGCTGGATTGTTTTTACCAGGTCTGACCGGTCAGCCGACCAGTTGGCAGGCAGGTCGTCCAGTGCACATGGAGGTCCAGACAGTTTTTATAGTTGGGTTTTTGTAACGCCCAGATTTTCACTAACTTGGGAGTCGAAAGCCCTTGGGCGTTATCTTTGATTCGTCGATTATAGTGCGTGCCTACACGTGTGTTCGCACTTGTTTGGGACCAAAACAAGTGATTTTGCCCAAGGAGGGGGAAGGAATTAGCTTTAAAGTTGGAAAATCTCATAGTTCGGAAGAGCTTTCCGAGAACCGGTTCGACTCGGGTATGTCGTTATGTCTGTAGAGTCTAAGTAAAAGCTTGAATTACTAATCTACTTATAAATTGACATAACCATCATGAATATTTTACTGGTCTTTGATGTTTTAACCTAATGTTGGTATTTCAGAATTTCTAAACGGTTTAGATTTGACAAAACTCTCTCTTTCAAAAAGCGTTACTTTTTTAAAATGCTAAAAAGTCGCAATTTGTACTTGGAGTGGAAAATCAAAATCTTTATTAATAGGAATTTGATTTTTTAGTATTTTTTTTATTGAATTCAAATGGGGGGTACTTCATTATTTACATGAAATAACTTAAAGTAAATGGAAACATAAAATAAACATGACATTTGCTTAAATGTTATTTCATGTAAATAAGCAGACACTGTCCAGAATGTCAGTGGAACTGTGGGCTTTCAAAATTTTGGGCATCCAGAAGAATTTCTGAACAGACAGCTTCGGTGCATCGAAGAAGGCTTCAGCGCACCGAATGAGGTCTTCGGGTTAAGCAGATCATACGAGATCGTACCGAAGGGGGTTTTGATTTTAGTCTTTGGCCCACCGAAGGGGATCTTTGGCGCACCAAAGGTTTGTCCAACGAGCTTCGACCCAAGCTAAAGGGCTTCGATCCGAGCTGAAGTACTCTATCCGAACGTGATTTTTTGAAGTTTTTAAGCTTCGACGCACCGAACCCGTCAAGTATTGTTTTTAAAATGGGTTTTAAAACCCCATTCGAACTTCTCTCCCTTTAATTTCTTTTCTCCTCTTTTCTACCATAGGCAACCATAAACCCCCAAAACCCTTCTAACCCTCCTCTTATCTTCTAAAACTTCTCTTGTCCTTCAAATCATCTACAAGGCCCTTGGAATCCTTCGATTTTCAGATTTTCATCTGCCTCTACGCTCGGTTTTGCATCATCCACAGTTAAGATCCATCGATTTCGGGCCGGATCCTTCACCATTTGCTAGGTACAAAGTCTCTAACCTTGTTTGGGGGATTTTCCCCAACTTTCTTATATCTTGGAGCCATTAGGGTTGGGAATCCCCTTCTGTTTCATCGTTTCTATTTTGTTCATGCTAGGTCTTGGACCTTTATTGGTCGTTGGGGGCGGCGCACGCTATTGTGGGAGCCGTATCCGAGCTCCGCTCCGTTGGAATTCCCACGGTGCATCGATTTCGGGCCCGAAATCGTTGAATCAATTTGGGGTTTTCCCAAATCTGAGATACCTAAATCCTAAACCTAATTAGATCTTTGATTAGAATAAATCTTATGTCATTAATACAAGAATTATGATGTAATGAAGGTATTTGAGGTTTTTCCCAAATCTCCGATGATGGGGCCTCGTCCGAATCGCTCATTCGCATCTAAATCAAGCAAATTCGGCTCTAAGGTGAAGATCTACCCTCAAGCTTCTTCTCGTCAAATTCTAGTTAATGATTGCTTGAGTTATATTTAATTGTTGATGTGTGTATATCATGTTCGATGAAATGTCTCTGTTATTGTTTGGTTCATAACATGCTCGATGATATGCTTGAATGGTATGCGTTTATAATATTAGAACGCATCTATACTTGTGAATGTATGTGACGTCATGTGTCATCCAGACTGTGTCATCCAAATCCTTTGGATCGGTAAGGCTAGTTGGTCGGACCAGGTGCTTTGGTATGCTTATGATTATGTATTTGATAATATAAATTATTATTGTGGTATGGGAAGTGTTGCTTTGAATTAAACTCTGACAACCGTTTGATCTAGTATACTATCTATCACTGGGTTGGCAGTCATAGACATATTCGATCGATTAAGCGGGACACGGTCGTAAGTTCTAAGCACAAAATGTGAGTGCTAAGCACAGTATAGTTGTCATATTTCGTAGACAATAGTTTAGTACATGAGGTTGTGTGAGCAAGCCAAGTTCTTTGAGAAAATAAGAGTCAACCTCAATAAACACATCAAGATCAAGACTATTGACTCTACAATAAGTTGTGGCAAAGCTTCGAAGATAAACCATATATGTCAAGGTAATATTGACCATAGGGATGACCCTAGGTTAGGTGATTTCATATGACTTTTAAGTTAATCACTCTAATTTATTTTAAAGTCATATTTCAAGGAAACTTGGCTAGCCTAACCTTGTTTTCGGTCAGCCCGAGAATCTTCGGCCAGCCTGAGAACTTCGGTCAAGTTTCCAGCAAGTATAATTGTAAAATTCTGGAGATGTTCGGTCAGCCCGATCTTGTGTTCAGCCAAACGAATAGACTTCAGTCAACCGAAGAAACTTTAGTCAAGTTTTCAGATTCAAAACTATTTTCTGGACTCGAAACTCGGGTCAGCCCGACCCTGTCTCGAGTCAGCCGAAGCTCACTCGGGCTAGCCAAACCGACACTCGGATCAGTTGAAGTTTGAACAAATTCTTATCCCACAAAATCAGATAACCGTTGGGATAAAACTGTTAAGTCTTAGGTCAGCCGAAGACCTAACTTTTTTGCTATAAATAAGGCGTTCTTCTCTCTATTTTTCATTATGAAAAAGCACAAAAATACTATCTCTTTGGTGAAAAACCCTCCATTATAGTCTAGCTATCTGTTCTTAATTCCTAGTTTATTATATAGCTATCTCAATTCTTTTCTCATTTAATTTGATTATGTAAAGAGAAGATCATTCTTATACTAGAGATAAGAGAACTGAATTGCAGCTTTTAGGGAAACTCTTTTTAGAAATCCATATATCCATCTTGTTCTAGCTATATTAGTTTATCTTCTACAAAGATCGGATCGCTGCATCATTGAAGCTTCATCTTTGCTAAGCTTCATCATCTTTTACAAGAAGAATGGTAATATCTTTCCATACTTTTCAGCTTTATTTGAGATAGCCCGTAAAAATCTCAAATCAAGTTGTTAGTGATTAGCCTCTGAAAATCACTTGAGGTTTTGTTTTGATAAGCCTGCAAAAATCACAATCTCTGTATCAGGTTTTAAAGGTGAACTTGTGAAAACCTTTATACAATGGAAAGCCAAAATTACAAGGAGCAGTAATTTTGGGAGTGGAGTAGGTGCAAGTTGTTTTAGTACTGAACCACTATAACTCTTTATGTCATGGCGATTGTTTTATTGTTTATCTTTTTGTGTGCTTAATTGTTTATGAAACCTTAAATCATGACATTAGGTTGTCCTACGTAGATTTTTAAGCAATATAAGGTCGTCCTACTTAGTTTACTAAGTGAAAGGTTGTACTACTTAATTTCTAAGTGAAAGGTTATCTTATGATTTAATCCAAGGTTTTCATACTGCTCTCTATTTGCTTATTTGCTTTCAAATTGGTTAGTTGTATATTTATTCTTGCTAGTTTGTGATTGATACTCTGGTTTATTTTAAGATTGCAAGAAGCAGAATTAAATTGAGTTATCCTATTCACCCCCCTCTAGGACATTTATAGCTCCATCCTTTTTCAACGGTCGACCGACAATGGCCACTGTTGGTTTGTTGTTGTCCACTTAAGTCCACTGAATAATTCTCATTCAGAGTTAATCATCTTATGCTTGATTGTGGAATCACAACCTATCAAATCTAAAATACCGACTTTGCTAGTGCGTAGTTCACTTAGAACTGATTGTGATATGATCCCTAAAGTCTCAGAGCCAGGCATGGTGGTATGGGATAATGTGTCTGAGTTATAGGCCTACGCTGGGGTGGTGCCTCCCCGTAGTGACTAGTGAGCATTGACAGGGGTGACAAATTGTTGTTCAAACGACGCCTATGAAAAATGTGACCATGGCCGATGTTTGTGTTCCTTTGCACCGTTCGAACGACCTAGGCGTGCATTGGGTTAATTCTGAGTGAAACACTCGTACCTCTGAATAAATTAACCATATTTGATACTGGGGTGATGAGCACTGCCACTTAGTTTGGGCATGGCTGACGAGTTACGGCCAGACTATGCTTTTATGGGTGTATAACCCAAACCTTGGATCGAGGGATTACTGACGATGATTGGCAACGCATCGCAGGGAGTCAGATGGTCCCAGTTAGCCTTTGTGATACAATGACGGTATTCTGGCTTCACCAATATGCTGCTTGAGAATGAATCTATTAAAACTCAACCTAATCATCATACATGTCATGGATCTCGTAGGTAACTATTTGACTGTTAAAGGCCAAGATGCTGAAAGATTATCCAATTCATTTGCATTTGGAGGTTATGGGGGTGTCTGGTTGCTTGATGTGGCATCAGCTCCACCTCGTGTTCCTCATATGATATCTGGAACATGCATTGCATGCGAAATAATGACATCCATACATTAAATTAACCAGCGTGGTATGATGTCTGATTTGTGTGTAGTTATTACATAAACTTGATTGATTTGATAACATGCTCAAGATTAATATACTTATATGAACATATTTATAATTTAAATATCCCAAGTATAACCTTGGGGTTACTTCTTCACTATGTTGACATTTTGACACCTTCTATTTGACATATGCAGATGCCCTAGGAATGGGACCAGATGGTGGTGCGCTCGAGGCACCCGGGTAGTTTTATAGCTTCATCCCATTGGTAATTATAATTTTTCTTCTTATTACTTTAATTGTGATTCGTATAATTCTCATATGGGCTGATACTGTATTTGAATTATACCTCTAGGGTGTTAGTCCTATATTTTTTTATTTAATTACTTCCGCTTTGCTTATGATTTGCTAATTGAAATGCTTTACTCTGATTATTTGTAAATGGAATTAATGTAAATCTGATTAATGACACGTGGGAGCTTTTTCCACGTGTGGCATTCCTAGACAAGCATTTTATTAAGTTAACACCTGAAAACTCTGGATCGATGTATCTGTACCCTGGTGTTGGGGCTCAAAATCCCACCCATGATAAAATAACATACGACGGTCCATCTATGACGATTCGGATTGATTCCAAAATTGAAAAACATCTGAAAAACGCGATCGGACGCCAGTGCAGCCCTAACCCGCATAGTCATGACCAAAACCTACGAATAATATTTTGGAGTAGAACTGGATATGCGTATTGCCGCCAAATGATCCGGAATACCTAAAAACCCTTAACTATCACGTTTGGATGTCGCACGGCGCATATCCTTACCTGCACACCTCAAAATGCATTTTGCCCTATCTAGAGCTGACTGAAAAGATCTGAAACCTACAAATACTATTTTGGAAGGGAACTAGACATACGTATTGTTGCCAAATGATCCAAAATGCCTAAAAACCCTTAACACCCGAATTTGAATACCGTGCGATGCATACTTTTACCTACGCACACCGAAGCGTATTCTGCCCCTGTTTGGAGCCAACCGGGAGGGTCCAAATTGGGAATGAACTACCAAAATTTACAGCAGTTAATCATTTGTACACTATCTCGTTCATTCAATAGCCCAATGAGAGGCTTAAAGTGCTTTGGCGTCAATGACTTCGGCCTCTGAAAAGGTACCTGTCCTTTGGATTGGACAATCGGAGCCTGAAAATTGAAAAATATTCTAAGTATGGAGATACATGTGTACACCACAAGGAGGACATGCATACAAGAAGCGGAGACATGCGCCCACACCCTAGTGACATCGCTCACCTCTCCCTCTCTTCCTCTCTCAAGTGGGAAAATTTCAAATTTTGGCTAAGTATGAGCACATGCGCCCACACTCTCTCCACATGCGCCCATCTCTCTCTCTCTCTCTCTCTCTCTCTCTCTCTCTCTCTCTGAAGTGGAGAAAACTCCAAAAATTGCTAAGTATGGGCACATGTGCCAACTACAGGGCCACATGCGCCCACACTAACCACATGCACCAGGCTCAGTGCATCCGCTTAGTACATCCGCCTAGAAAGTCTCCTCCAAACACATGCGCTCACATTTTCATTTGTTTAAACCTGAGACCTGATTAACACACTATAAATAGTGCACTCACCTTATGACAAAGAGAGAATTCATCTGCAGAGAGATGATAGAGCGACGCAAGTCAACATGCGCCCGCTCCAAATTCCCTCGCGCGGAAAGGGTTTTCATCGCCGGAATCCCTCACTGGAAAGGGATTTCTCCCACTGGAGCAAAGTATGAAAAGAGAGAAGAAGAAAAGTAAGAAAAATGGTTAAGGCATGGGACATGCGCCCACCATCTTTAGGTGGGAAATCATTCTAACACAAAGTGACATGCGCCCATGCAACGACTGGAGTGGGAGAGTCAGAGTCGAAAAGAGGAATCCTCACTTCTTTCTCTCATTCAAAACCGTGCATGAGACGTTCATCTCGCACGGCTCCTAAGTGATAAAAGAAAGAAGAACTCATCTTCTTTCTTTTTTTATTACCTTCCTCGCGTATGTATAAGACCGAATCCATTTGATTTCTAAAAAGGATCACTAATAAATAGGCACTCAAAATAAGTACATGCCCGGTCATCATTGACCAACTCCTCATCAATCTCGATTGATTTCAATATGAACAACAATACAATTTAACCGATTTGATTGACTAGAATATAACAAGTACTGAAAAAAGAAGGTATTAGTAATGGATCGAACTCAAACCCTTTCAATTTAATATATGAACAATAGAATATCAAAATGGAACTATAAGCATTCCATACTCGATCTCATAGATACATATAGAATTATGTGGAAAGCCGTATTCGATGAAAGTCGTATGTACGGCTTGGAGGGAGATCTTTCATATCTTTCGAGATCCACCCTACAATATGGATACATTACACTCTTAAACAGAAGATTGTTAAAGAAAAGAGTACAATTTTTGTTCTGATAGAATCAGTCTGGGACGGAAGGATTCGAAACTCAGAGTAATGGGACCAAAACCCGTTGCCTTACCACTTGGCCACGCCCCATTGAGATTTCTATTTGACACTAATAACACTAATATGGGTATTGTTGTTCATATTGCCTCAAGAGAAGTTCTCATCGAAGTTCAATAGGAATCTTTGGCTACCTATCATGAGATTTATGGGCACTATCTAATAGTAAATGTAAAAAAGGAAATCCTTTGTAAAGGGCAGGCGCATGTGATATTTTTCCATCCCCCGGGCCGGATTCTCCAACGGTCAACGTTAAACACCTCTAATCAGCGTTTTACTCTAGAATGATCAATACTTATTCATTTTCACAATTCTAGAAACACCTCTTTAAAAGCATAAAGTGACCGACATTCATTGAAACTAAGCAGAATTCGATCAACGCCAAGAGGGAGACTTAGTTTCTCCATGATTTGAAGTAACATAATAATGCATTACATCAACATTATTCGCTATCTTAATCGTCGAATATCTTAATTAAGCAGTAAACAGGCCCAGTACTTGTAAGACCCGTACCCTTATTTGCCCTCTGTACGCTTAATTTCCGGTGCCGGTACGTCCCGGATGGACCAGATTAGCGAGTTTTGATCGCGACCCTATTTTAGTACCGCATCGACCCAAGACCTATACCCCGGCGACCGCGTAGGCGTTGCGATTCCAACGCCGCGCGGCACACCCCATTACGATACCCGGTGTGAAAGTTGTGTCATTTGTGTAATCCGAGGCGAGTGGCGCAACGCGCATGTGGCGTGGGCCCCACTTGCACAAATTTCAAAAAAATGTCAAATCCATCACCCTCACCCTCATCCATACCCCTCTCATCACCCTACTCTACACACCCCATACCTCCATCACTCTCTCACCTCCAAAGTCAACCAAAGCCATACTACCCATACCTCCCATACCCCCGTCCCATGCTAGCCATCATCACCCCCAAGATTCCCCCTCTCTACCCCCCCCCCCCCCCCATACAAGTGCATACGTAGGGGAGAGGAGGGCTTCTCATTTCCAAATTACAAGAGGAGAGAGAGGAAGGAGAGAGAAAGAGAAAGATTTGAGAGAGAGAGAGAAGAAGAAGAGATTTGAGTGATCAAGAGAGAGAAAGAGAGAGGTTAGGGGAATCGAAGGAGGAGATCCAAGCTTGGAGGACCCCAATCACCGTCCGGATCGTCCGATCGTCAACCCGACAAAATCCAACCCCCCCCCCCCCCCCCCCCCCCCCCCATTTTCTTAATTCCTTTCATTTTATTTCCTTGGCCCACCTTGTGATGGGCAATGAGATGGATGGACTGGATCATCCATGAATGGGCCCCACTTATTAATAATAAAAACAATAATTATATATATATATATATAAAAAACAGAGAGAGTGCCGCTGGACAGACAGCGTCCAGAGGACGCTGCTGCCCAGTAGTGCGTGGGCTAGAGCCCTTTGGGCGTTGATTGTGGCCCCCACACGTGGGACCCACCTTGATGCATGTATTTGATCCACGCCGTCCATCTGTTTCTCCAGCCCATTTTAAGGCTGGACGCCAAAAATGAAGAAGATCCTGATCTCAGGTGGACCACACCATAGAAAACAATGGAGATAATGATGTTTGTGAACCTTTTTACCTATCCAATATTGGGCTCTGTGGATTCCTCACAGACCGGGGAACATGATGAATGGGGTGGATCGTCCCTAAGTGGGCCCCACTTGAAATAAACAAAGAAGAAGAAAAAAAAAAAGGAAAAACGTCAGACGCTGGACGTTCACAGCGTCAGAGACGCTGGAACAGTCCAGCGTCACTTAGACGCCGTTAATGGGGTCCCCACTCGTGGGACCCACCTTGATGTTTATGTTGTATCTACACCATCCATCTATTTTCCCAAGTCATTTTAGGGCCAGGTCCCGAATATGAACCAGATTCAAATCTTAAGCGGACCGCACCACATGAAACAGTGGAAATAATGATGTCTACTGTCAGAAATCCTTTGGCCCACCTTGAGGTTTCTAGGCTGAATCAGGTACCTAATATAGGGCTCATTGGGCCCACCATAAGATGGCCCAGCTGATGAACAAAGTGGATCATCCTCTTGTGGGCCCCACTGGATAAAATCAGAGAAAAAAATAGAAAAAAAAGGATGTGAGGCTCCCACCGTTAGGGACGCTGGGAGCACCCAACGGACGCGGATTACCTGCTGACGCGTTGAGTAGCGATCTTGTTACTGGAGTGACGTCGCCAAACTCCCATGAGCCCCACCATGTTGTACGTGTTATATCCACACCGTCCATCCATTTGGGGAGATCATTTTAAGGCATGATCTTAAGAGTGAGACAGATCCAAATCTCAAGAGGGCCCCACTAGAAGAAGACAGTGAGGACAGTGACCCTACCATTGAAACCTTCCTACTGCCCACCATGATGTTTATTTGAGATCCAACCTATTCATAAGTTCACACGCATGTGAATGAAGGGAAAACAAAAATATCAGCTTGATCGAAAACTTCTGTGGGCCCCACTTGATGAGATCAACAAAAAAAAAAGAAGAAGAAAAAGAGAGAGAGAGAGAGAGAGAGAGAGAGAGAGAGAGAGAGAGAAGGAAGGGGGCGCTGGCCGTGGGCTGGCTGGGCTGCCTAGCAGGTGGCCCACTTGTGGGAGCCACCTAGAATGTATGTGTTTTATCTATTTCCGTCCATATGTTTTCCAGCCCATTTAAGTGGCTGAACCCAAAATTTCAACAAATCCAAATGTCAAGTGGACCATGCCACGGAAACAGTGGGAATAATGATTTCCACCGTTGAAACCTTCTAGCCCTACGGTGATGTTTATTTGTCATCCAACCTGTTCATAAGATCCCATGGGTATGGATGGAGGGGAAAACACAAATATTTGCTTGATTCCAAAATTCTTGAGACCCAGCTGGGTACCACGCTGCCCAGCAGGTGGCCCACCCTGTGGGTTCCAACGTTATGTATCTGTTCAGTCCCACCATGATGTATTGTTTTATTCATGCTGCCCATCTATTTTTCCATATTATTTTAGGATATGACCCCAACAATGAGGCAAATCCAGATGTTATATGGACCACACCCGCAGGGAATAGTGGTCATTGATGCCCACCATTGGAAACTTTCTTGGGGCCACTCGATTTTCCATCCAACCAAAGGTTTGGGCCCATATCTGGGTTCCACCTTAATGGAGGTATTGTGTACCATGCCACCCGTCTTGATTGACGCGTGGGGCCCAATTTGAGTGGGCTTCACTTAGAAATGGTGGTGATTGACTACCTACCACTGAAACTTCCTAAGACTGCTGAAGTACATTTGCTATCCGACCAGTGGGCGGGGCCCACCATGGTCCTTCCTTTGATACATATGTTTTTATCCATGCCGTACACCTATTTTGTCGGCCTACTTTGTATGTGCAGGCCCAAGTATGGGGCCGATGTGGTCTCAAGTGGGCTATGCCACGAAGACCTTTACATTTCCAATGGGACCCACAGTCCGGGTCCCACTCTCCGTATATATTAGGCCTTTTAAGGCCAATGTTACATGATACGTTTGGTAACATGCTAGTATGATTAGCTTGATATGTCACACTGATAACATGCTTAGTATAATGAATACCATGCTCATTCATATGCCCATACGCATCATTTGTATGCCTGTTATGGATCATGATTAACCATAGCATATGCTAGTTGGCTTGTTATACTTAGGGGACTCGTGTGAGACCGGGTCGCCCCACATGATTGCGCAGTATGCGTAAGTTTGGTGCATGACTTGGATTGTGTGACTCATGCATTTCGCATTATGTATGTTACAATCGCTTTCACACCCTAGCAGCATCGGGGTGGTGGCCACCATAGTCACATCGTGGTTGGCAGTGATGGACACCGGAAACTTATTCTAGCACGTGGGCGCTATGGATGTCCTTGGGTGAAAATTCCTAAACCCTGTGGTACCAGTAGGATGCTTTAACGTCGAGACCGAGTGAATAACATGAGCGCCCGTGTGCCAAATACCAGCAGGCCGCGTCTCCCATTGTGTCGAGGTCGGTTGGAAAGGGGTATGACCTTATCCGCCCGGGTGCAGTGGGCTATAAGCTAGGTCGAGTCTGACCAGCTCATGGAATGGGTCCGCTATCGGCGAGCCGGGTGGGCATTGGCATACCACTGACGAGGCGGATAGTGAGGTCTTTTCTACTCGCTTGGTTATGCGCGCGATGTGCGGCAGCCAGTATTAGAGTATACTAGACCCCGGTGATGTCCCAGATGAGAACTATTTTGATATGTGGATTAGTTGAGGATTGACGTGGTTGCATTGGATCTCTAGCATGTAACACTCGGCCATGTAGGCCCTTACATCGCATAGCCTTGGGATGGCTGATAGCATTCATGAACTTGGTAACTTAGCACTCTACTACTTTCGCTTACTCTGATATTTGTATACTTTTCATATGCATCACACGCGCACACACGCACTCTACTGAGCTTCTTAGGAAGCTCATGCGGGTTTGTTTACACTGCAGGTACTAGGGCACATCAGCAGCGTTAAGCGCGGTGCATGTACCTAATATGTTAGGCTTTTGCTACAATTTGTATTTACCTTTTCAGCACTGTACTCAACAAACTTATTAGTGGAATTTGATGATGTTTTATGGTTTTGATTATGCTCCTGTAAAAAAAAAATTAACCCTGAAAATCCTCCTGGTAGGATCCCAGGATTGGAACCTAGCATATGAAAGTTAGGAGCCGAGAATGGGGTACTACGGAGGTTGTTGGCACCTAGGTCGACGATCGGGAATTTAGTGAGCCCGGTCCCTGGGTTTGGGGCGTGACAGTACTTAGTTATTTTCGGCCCTGGGAAGTGCCATGTTGGCTCAAAGATCGACTGACGCAAAGTAGAATTAAGCGGAATCTCACCGATGCCAAGCCTGATCTAACATTCTCCTATCATAAGGCAACTAAATTAAGCACTTGAGGTACACTAATCACTACCGTTTATCAATTATTGGCATAAATAGGCACATATCAGCCCCAATACTTAACCATTTTCAGGCCCAGAAATGTGCAATTTAGCTCATTGAGCTTGAACTCTCGAAAAAATATACCTCGACACAGCTCATCCGAGTGATCCAATCTCTCTAAGCATCAATCATTAACAATAATATGGTTGAATTAAGGATATACGTAAAGCAAATTAACCAAATCAAGTGTATAATCACCTGATGTACTAAACGCCAAGTATAAATGCAATCTTCTATCGAACATGCAATAAAGATCAAGTATATTTACTTTATGCTCCTCGTATCCATTATATGGACCCTATTCATCCCGGATCGAGGTATAAAACTAAATCAATGGGATTATGGTTATCATCGAAAATTGTAATCAACAAGTTCCAAAACATTGAAACACTTATTATGAACTACTATCGCTAAAACCAGTTGATGTACTGCCCATCCAAAGCGGGGTCCATCAGTTGAGCAGCTCAGGTAGTTACGGTGTGTCTTCCTATGGTCACCCGTTTGCAGTGACGATCAATGGCACTGTGTTGTACCACCCGACAGTCATAATGTGTCTTCATGTGGTCACCCATCCACAACAATGGTCACTGGCACTATGTCATACATTTGGCAGCTATGATGTGTCTTCCTGTAGTCACCCGTCCGCAGGGACGGTCACTAGCACTATGTTGTATCATTTAACAGCCATGATGTATCTTCCTGTAGTCACCTGTCCGCAGCGACGGTCAATGGCACTGTGTTGTATCATATGACAGCTGTAATATGCCTTCTGGTGGTCACCTATCTGCAATGATAGTTACTGGCACTATGTTGAGCATAGCAACCATGGTGTGTCTTCTTGTGGTCACCCGTCCGTAGCGACGGTTACTGGCACTGTGATGCACTACATGGGAATCGTGGCATATTTTTTTGTGGTTATCCATCCATCCACAGTGACGGTCATTGGCACTATGATACATGACTCGGTTAAAGTCATAACTGTTTCTCAACTAAGAACACCCGAAAGAACATGGGATAAAAATTTAACTTGTCTAAACGATGGCTTAGTCCATAAGAAACTCAAAGCTTGGTCTCCACGACCGTGAACTCAAAGACCATGGTCCCCGATGACTTAGTTACTTGCTTGATCTATCTGGGCTTCTTCCCGAACACCCCATTTATTGTACAACATATATTCAAAGTGGAATATTGTCGCTTTATGCCGTAGTTTTCTCCCGTAAGGGTTTCCACGTAAAAATCCTCGTGTTGTTTGTGATAGGCTGTACTTATGTTTATGCTCTCTAAATGCTTTATTTAATTTATTTATGATGCATGCATACATTTACTTTTACCTTTTAATCAAGGGTGATTGACCATTGATGTAATTAAGGGCTCATGATTAGTATCATAGCCTGAAATGTAAAAGATCTCGGAATCTCTTGAATAAAATTCACCTTGCGATGCTTTCTCGTGTGTACTTTGTGAATGCCTGTGATTGTCCATGAATATCTCTATTACTTAGAACCCCCAGAACAACGAAACACAAGAAAACTGCCTTGCGCATTTTCTAGTTCTAACACTTGAAAAATTGGGGGTACTTGGTTTTCAATTTTTCGAGGCGTTATAGTTTTTAAGCTCCGACCGGTCAGCCACCAGCTCAAGTGCCTAAGTACTTATGCAAATCTCGAAGTTTCCAAGACGGTGGGCGATTTTTGCTATAAAAGGAGGTGTCCTCTTCCTCCCCAAGGCATGCTAGGACATGGGGAAGATCAATGAGGCTTAGGAGAAGAATTATTTTCTAGTTTTTCTTATTTTCTTCTATTTTCTAGATAGTTTTTCATGTTTTTGAGAGAATTTAGTTCAAGGATGTTAGAGATGAACTAAAACTCTTAGCTAGAGCTAAGAGGTGAAGCTTTTGGTTTGTTTTTGATATATTGATAGATTAATTCAACTTAAGTTTCATTTTAATGATTTATTCATGAACAATGGTTTGGTTTAAGTTTGAATAAATTAGCTCATTTCAGGACTTTAACTTGATTTCTCTAAGGCTTTTTCTTTACCTCTTTAACTCATCAAAGCTTGGTCTTCTAGTCATTCTAAATCCTTCAAATTAATATTAAATCTATGACATATTTCTCTTTTGCCCACAAACACAAAAATAATCATTAGTCCTTAACTTTAACAACTTAAACTATGCAATTATGTAATAAATTAGGGTTAGAATACTCACAATTCAAAGAATCGTGTAATGTGAACTAGAATTCAAAGTGTTTAAATTCCCTATCGATCATATAAAAGAGGGAAAGTCATATAAAAAAAACTATTATATAAAAAAAATTAAGAGTTTCAAAATCAAATTACTTCACATTCCTTCCTCTCATATTCATATATACTCAAGTTCATAGAAATAAACTTCCAAAAGAATTTTAAAATTAGAAAATTAAAAACTTTTCTACAAAAATTGCTCGCAATGTCACAAAAATACTAGATTCATCTAGGAATCTCACCCCCAACCAAAATCTTACATTGTCCTCCATATATAAACATATGTAATATGTAATGATATGAGAGCAACGACAAAAATAAAGGAGAGTGAGAACTGTTGGGAATAGGGACGCCAGCAGCGGAAGCAGAAGCCGAACAACACCACAGCAAAATATACAATCAAAGGAGAAACACAATGTAATCAAACCACACAAGCATTCAAACACAAGAGACAATTCAATTTTACATGGAAAAACCCCTCAACGAGTAAAAAACAACGGCACAAAGCGATCCACTATGATTAACAGAAGATTACAGAGATTGACAGCCCACAAGCAAGGAAAATAGAGAAAACCCAAGCTCTCTCCCTCTCAAAACACTCTCCCCTCTTCCTAATGCGATTAGGAAATCTTAGACACCTTTTAATTACTCCTAATCTCGGATTCAAGCCATATATATATAACAAGCAACCCCAAATTAGAAACGTATTATGCAAATCCACTCAACAGTGCAAGAAAATCTTACTGTGCAAGTTACCGCATAACATTGCCAACCGGTCTTAACCAGTCAGACCCCATGGCCGACCGATCAGATCGGTCTAAAAATAGTCCAGGGGCAAAATTCCATTGAATCACGTCTGCCTCATACACTGGCCGACCGGTCAAGATCGATCGGCCTCCCACTGTCCGACCGGTCATGACCGGTTTATGACAGTCTAGGGATACGGTTTGAAGGCTCTCTTCCAACAAACTCCACCGAGGCTTCAAACATCGAATCAGAACATCCTCACTTTGTCATCTCATCTTCATCATAGCTCCACCACTTCTAGTGCCACCATCAACCCTAGCCTAGCACTTTCACGCCCTTTTCCGCTCTTCTCATGTGGCCCTTGGGCACTTGCCACATATGAGCAACCGTGGATCTCACTACCGATCCCGCAGCTCCACCGTGAATTATGCTCCCGATCAACTTATAAAGATGGCCACACCTCCATGCCTTTATACACACGATGCCCCCTTCATCACTTCACAACAATGATCGCGGCCGATGAATACGCACCATTTCGCCTCGAGTGCACCAAAAGACATCACATTCATCTTCATCTTGGGGACATGCTTCACATCTTTCAGGACTCATTCCATCGCATTGTTAAAACTAAAAAAATGCTCAAAAGGGGCAGTTTTTCCTGTGTTTCATTATTCTGGGGAATTCTGAGTATAGAGACATTCATAGACAATTATAAGTAATCACAAAGTGTACACAAGAGAGATATCGCAAGGCAAATTTTATTCCAGAGATTTTAAGATATTTTACATTCTGGGCTGTGATATTGGTCACGAGCCTTTAATTATATCAATGGTTGATCACTCTTGATTAGAAGGCAAAAGAATAATCTGTCAGAGATTATGGTCTTGAGTTTATAGTTGTATAGACCTATTTGTTTTCCTGTTATGAATTGATCCATGTTTCTAGACAAGTCGGATGTCTATATCCCATTTTCTTTCGAATTGTCTAGGTCGAGGGACTGTCAAGATTTTATCGAGTGGTGCAACTCTGGGTCGTTGGCCTCTGGAATACACGAGCATCGAATGTTGGTCGGCACGACCCAAGGCCCGTGCCCGTATTTTTATGATGGGTGACTTAGGAAGGCACTTCGCAACTTCCTGAGCTAGGTTTTTAATTAAGTGGTGCAACTTTCAGCCGTTGGCCTCTGGAATACACGAGCATCAAAATGTTGATCGACATGACCCAAGGGCCGCGCCCGTATTTTTATGATGGGTGACCTTAGGAAAGCACTCCACAACTGCCTCATAGCTCAATCGATATACCCATTGTCGATGGGTAGGGCATCGACTGTCTTTTTGTAATGGCAGTCCATAGCATGATGTTTCGAGTGTTCATTTGAACTCTTTTGTTTGTGGTTTCTTGTGGTAACTATAATCCCTTAGGTTTAGCCTTGGACCTTTATCCGGGATGAATAGCTTTGTACAATAAGGTAAAGATGTTCATTCTGGAGTCCGGCGACTCATCTTTGAGAACATTCTTCCTTCTGAGTACATTCTGATGATCTGTTTGAGATCGAATAGGCTATATCGAGCCAAGATCCTTCAAGGATTCAAATTCAATGGATTGGATCAGCTATTTCTGATGCCTGTAAGTGGCTAAGTATCAAGTCCGATAGGTGCCTGTATATGCCAATTTCTTATAAATAATAGGGATTGGTGCCCCGTAAATGTTTAACTCAAATATTTTATAGCCTGAGTGCATTAGCTTTGCCTTAGCGTCTTCGAGATTGCGGTTGATTTCATTTGGCATTAGTTAATTTTCAAGCCAATAGGGCACTTCTTAGGGCTGAAAATGACTAAGTAATGGACCTGTTTGTAGTTTGATCGGGGTATTTAGTGAATACCGGCGATGATCGTCTTTGGACAGGGATGGATCATGTCCACAAGGATCACAATGATGCTGGATCCACTCTGGCGTCAGTGCGATCGCATTTCGTTTTGCTCGATGTAAGTTGATTTTCGAGCCAACGGGGCACTTCCTAGGGCTGAACATGACTACGAACTAGGCCTGTTGACTGCTTAATCAGGGTATTTGTGAAATTACGGTTTTAACACTTGAGGAGATACTCGGAGATATGCCTAATGTCCTAGAGGGGGGTGAATAGAACTTTTTGAATTTTCAATTACAATTAAAACTAATCAAGTTAATCTTAGCAACCAAGATTATCACAATAACATTCTAGACAATTATATGATGAATTTGTAAGCAAGGACTATCATAAGCATTTCATCAAACAGTTAGCATTCATGATTGACTAAGCCATTCAACACATAGCAATCATTCAAACTCACAATGCACAACGATTTATAGTGGTTCGGTTTCCCTACTCCACTCCCGGTCCACGATCTCAACCTATGAGACCACCATATTTCACTAAAGTCTTGGTTTTAAATCAGGTTAATCATCAACCTTGACATCCTTTGATCTAGGATCGCGTTTACCATCCGCCGATGGCCCAATCCAGGGACTTGACGAGTTTGGATCTCAAACTCTCACCAATCCTAATCCAAGGACGGTCATGTACACTCCCGCCGGAGTTTCCCAATCCAGGGAATAGTGATTCAATAAATGAACTCTCAAATACTAGACATACATAGACGATTGAGCCCCGATTCGATGCCTTTGATGAGTAGCTTCAGATCCACGTGCTTTAGCTTCTCTTTGTGCTCCCAAGATCAGCTACCGATGCAAATGATGAGGTTATGTTGATGCCTGGTAGTTGGGAGAGAGTTGGTCAAGTTCCTCTTGCCTATTCAATGCAATGGTAATGAGGGAACTGCCAAACTTCAAGCATTCAATGGCTATAAACGACCTCATAAAGATATTCCAAAGGTAGGGCATCCATGAATGAAGGTCTTGAGTTCATACTTCAAACCGAGCTTTGAATACTCATTGATAAGCCATTAATGGCTAGGTTTGAATGATGAACTCAAGGGAGTTAAGAGCAAAGAGGGTAAGAGGATGTGAGTAAAAGCTCTCTCTCTTAGCTCTTGAAGGGTGTTGAATGCATACCATGAAAGACCACAAGTCATGGCTATATAGAGCCCCAAATGATGGCCCCAACGGATCTAAAACGGTCACGTCCGACCTGTCAGAGAGGGGTCTCAACCGATCGGACGGACCGGTCGCAATTCAAAACACTGGGCCAAATATGGGTCTGCCCGACCGGTCAAGACCGGTCGGAAAACCTTGCTGGACAATTACAAAGAAACAGGCCGACCGGTCGCCGAGCTTGCTGGATGAATAAAGGAAAACAGGCCAACAAGTCAAGACCGGTCGGTTGAGCTTGCTGGACAGATATTGTTTTGCTGGCCGACCTGTCAAGACCGATCGGCTGTCCAGTTGTTTTTCTAACAGCAAGGTTGCTGTCTTCATTGATATACCTGGCTGACCGGTCAAGACCGGTCGGCTGCCCAGCTACATTTTTTTCACAGCAAGTGCTGCTAAGTATTAATGAGTCTGGCCGATCGGTCAAGGCCGGTCGACAATCTAGACACTTCCATTACAGCAAGGTTGCTATCCATATCTTACGGTTCTGGCCGACCGGTCGGCTGTCTAAATGGTCTTATCACAGCAAGTTTGCTGGACCAAGTCTTTCAACACAATAGCTGATCACTTCCAAGTTATGAAGTGATTTGGTGCATGAAGTCCAATGTTTGGACATATATTCAATTACGATTTACACCAGCCATGGACCACAAGTCTGATCAACTTGTGCAAGGGTCGAGAGGGAATGGGATAAGATAGGTGAGTCATTACGCCATTCTTTGATGTTTTGGATTTCCTATGGTCGATCTATATGCAACTTACCTGAGATCTTGTTTCAGCTTGAGCTTGAGCAATGGAAGAAGCACAGTCTTCAAGTCTTTGATTTTCAAATCTTCGACCGGGGCTCACACGACAAGACGCGACCAACCAACATGTCAATTGACAAAATAAAGTGTACTAACAATCTCCCCCTTTGTCACTTGCGTGACAAAACATCTAACCTAGACAAATCATGACTTCCTTATCATGATTGAACCTTAAACATAAAGAAATATACACCCAATTACATTCTATACAGATATACACAATGATCTTTACAAAAGGACATGTACAGACTCGATTTTCTTCAAAATCTCCCCCTCAATGCTTGCACCTACAAAGTCTTGCAAAAAGATATAATCGAACCTTCTAGGTGGGATGATTCTCCCCCTTTTTGTTAGTAATTGACAAGGGTTAGCCAGCAAAATGATATGCCTAAGAAGCTGCAAGGCTAGCGCCGAAAATATGTCAATCACATAAGACAGGGAAGAGATATAGAAATTTAAGCCCTAAGGAGATTTAAAGAACAAATCATGCCAGATATACAAGTAATCATGAAAGCATAGAGGGCTTATAGCCCAATCAATCAACCACCCCTCCAGATGTATATCTAGACAAAAACAAAACATAAAGCATGAGCTAAAAAGGGCAAATATGCCCAAACCATCCAACCTCCCACAGATATTCAATAAAAGATCAAGAGCTCATATAAAAAGATATAACTATAGAAAATAGCATCCATACATATACGAAAATGGGCAAGCAGCCCAATGTAAAGATGTATCAATCCGCAAATATACAGACAACCCATAGAAAGATAGTGCATGAAATCCAGACAATGTCGTTGGTCATACAAAAAGGAATTGTGACCAAGACATGAGACTAGTAATCTGTTCCATCTCTCAGATCAGGGGGTGGAACGTCCCCACGCGCCGCGCGCTCCCATATCTCTATCCGCCTCTCCAACTGTGCGAGGGGAGTCACAAGAGCCTCCTGCTGTACAAGAATGGTGGCCTGACCCTGCAAAATCTGGTCTCCACTTTGCTCGATCCTGTCTAGCCGCTGAAATAGGCGCTTCTGAAGCTGACGAAGCTCAGCAATGTATGGAGGATCCACGGAAGGGGATCGTCGTCGAGAAAAAGCTCTAGGAGGCGTACTGAATCGAGCCGGAGCAGCTCGAGGATCGAGGGATGGATCAGAGGAAGGAGCAGAAGGTGAAGTGTAGGAAGGGCTAGTGGAGGTAGGTGGAGCCTCAGGCTGGGACGGCTAGACCGGATCCTGCTGCTGCTCCTGCAGAAGACAACTCTGGATGGCTTCTTTTGTAAGCTCCATACGAGCAATGAGGGTATGGTTGATAATGACGAGCTTGTGTACTTTATCAGAACCTACAATGTCAATCTCAGCAGCTAATTTACATATGAGATGCCCAAAAGGAAGACTGGAGGAGTTTCCATCGTCTTACAAGATAACCTGGTGAATGATGGACATGATCCGGGTTAGGAGGCAACCGAAACATGGTTTCGGTGACATATGCCTTGTTACTCATCCGAGGGTATACATTACGGAAGAAAAGGTTGTGTAGAAGGCGGAAATCCCATAACATGGAGGACCCCGAAGCGCACCTCCAACACATTTGGGTGTCCCATCACCACAGAGGAATTTGGCAATAACGAGGTTAGGTTTGGGATCCAGCGAGGCAAAATCGAAAGGAGACTCCTTAACAATGGGAACTCCAACAAATTCAGAGATGGATTTCAGAGTAAAAAGGCATAGCCGATCACCAACCTCAACTCTAAAAGAGGGGGGAGAGGCGGTGACATGGACACACGAGGCATAGAATTTTCGAACCACGTCAAACTGTACAGGCCCCCCCATATGGAGTACGGGACCCCAATTTATGGCGTTTAACATGGGAAGAACATTATAGTTGGCCAAGTCATCCAATTTGATGGACTTTTCACAAACCACCTCTTTGTCCTTGAAATCATCCCAATGGGTGGAATGGTACGAAACATTTTTACCAAATGATTGAGATTTAAGAGGGGGAGCGGAAGATGAGGCAGCCCCTTTCCCTTTTGAAGCGGTTTTCTTGGATTTTAAAGGGCGAGGAGAAGGCTTAGCTTTTGCCTTGGGTCGATCACTCCACCTCAAGGGGAGCTCATCTTCACTCTCTTGGGAAGACATAGAAGAAGCAAGAAGATACTCTAAACCACTCCTAGATATGAGAGGAAGTGATTAAACAAAGAAGAATGAGAGTGAATCCCTTACCAAAGGAATGAGAATGAAGAGGAGCAATGTAGAGGAGGTTAGAAACTCTAATCTTGCAAAGAATCACCTTGGAGAGCAAGAGGGGGAGCTGGAGCAGCAAGTGGAGGTGAGAAAATGTGAAATGGGTGACCTAAATGAGCTCCAACTGTATATAAAGACCCCCCCTACGGACAGTTGACGCACGGGCAGACCGGTCTGGGGTTGCACGACCGGTCTTGACCGGTTGTGAGGAGTGAAATGGGAGTCCAGCAGCAACTGATGCACAGCCCGACCGGTCGTGACCGGTCAGATGGCGCAAATGACTTGAGTCCAGACAGGTCTTGCTGAAGGCCGACCGGTCCTGACTGGTCGGCTGGCAAAATTTTCACATAGGAGAGGAATTTTGCACTGGATTAGCTGGATGAAGGTCTGTCCTTTGGACAGACCATTAGCTTTTAAAAACCAAGTACCCTTACGAAGGATACAACATCCATGGACATGGTGTACCAAGGTACAACCCAACACAAAATGAGGGACCCTCAAAGGTCTAGATTTATCGATAGAAGACAAGAAATGGGACTATGTTCTCGAATATTCTTAGCGATCAATGAAAAAGAGGTAAAGGTCCTCAGATATACCTATAAAGATCAGATAGAGAGACATAATCCTCAGATATTACCTGCAAAACATATACTTGTTAGGAAAACTAGACACACCCCACACCAATGGACTTCTGGAGGTTCGCAAAGCGAACCGAGTCCAAAGGTTTCGTTAGGATGTCAGCTAACTGATTCTCGGTAGGCACATGTTCGAGAGATATTATGTGATCTTCAACCAATTCTCGAATAAAGTGATGCCTAATATCGATGTGCTTAGTGCGCGAGTACTGAACTGGATTTTTCGAAATATTTATTGCACTAGTGTTGTCGCAAAATAGAGTCATTGTGCCTTGGTTAATCCCATAATCAGTCAAGGTTTGTTTCATCCATAATAATTGGGCACAACAACTTCCAGCAGCAATATACTATGCGTCGGCTGTGGATAAAGAAATGGAGTTTTGTTTCTTATTATGCCACGCCACAAGGCAATTTCCAACATAAAAACACCCACCGCTGGTTGATTTACGATCATCCATATTTCCAGCCCAGTCGGCATCTGAATACCCTGCAATATCTGTAAATAAATCAAAGGGGTACCAAAGACTGTATTCGGTAGTGCATCCTACAAACCGGATGATTCGCTTAACAGCGGTAAGGTGAGATTCTTTGGGATCATCCTGAAACCGAGCACAAGCACCTACACTAAATGCAATATCTGGTCTACTAGCAGTGAGATAAAGAAGACTACCAATCATGATTCTATAAAGATGTTGATCTACACTTTTTCCTGCAAGGTCTTTCGATAGTTTAACAGTGGTGCTCATAGGTGTAGTGAAAGATTGACCAAAATCTAAGCCAAATCTCTTAACAAGATCTTTAGCATATTTGGCTTGAGTAATGAATATACCTGATGCAAGTTGTTTTACTTGTAACCCTGGAAACATGTTAAGTTCTCCTACCATACTCATCTAAAATTCTGATGTCATTAATTTAGCAAAGGAGATGGACATTTTCTCACATGTGGATCCAAAAACAATGTCATCCACATAAATCTGGGCAATCAACACATAATTCTCCGCTTCTCTTATAAAGAGAGTTTTGTCAACGCTCCCCCTAGCAAAATCATGGTCTATAAGAAAGTGAGTTAAGCGTTCATACCATGCACGGGGAGCTTGCTTGAGTCCGTAAAGAGCCTTTTTCAATTAGTACACTTTGTGAGGATACTTAGGATCAATGAATCCTTTTAGTTGTTCAACTTACACTTCCTCATCAAGTATACCATTCAAGAAGGCGCTTTTTACATCCATTTGAAATAGTTTGAACTTTAAAGCACAAGCAACAGCCATAAGGATTCTAATAGACTCGAGTTTAGCTACAGGGGCAAATGTTTCATCAAAATCAATGCCTTCAATTTGTGAATATCCCTAAGCAACTAACTGAGCCTTATTTCGTATTACATTCCTATATTCATCGGATTTATTCTTGAAAATCTATTTGGTTCCAATAACATTTTTTCTTTCAGGCCTGTCGACCAGATACCACACCTCATTTTTAATGAATTGTTGAAGCTCTTCCTGCATTGCAAGGATCCAGAATTCATCATTTAGAGCTTTATCAGCATTTTTTGGTTCTATTTTAGAAGTGAAACACAGGTGACTGTTGACTACCTCCAACTGTCTCCTGATTTTGACACCAACGCTAGGATCCCCAATGATTTGATTGAGGGGGTGATCCTTGACAATTTGTACATCACCAGGAGCATTGGGGGCATTTGGAGATGAGGGTTGTTTATCAGATTTTCCTATCTCGCATATACCCTCATCTTCTTCTTCATCACCTGGAGACACAGATTTATCCAGGCTATCATCTACATTCACATTAATTGACTCTTAAACTGATGAGGTACGAAGGTTGTAGACACGAAAGGCTCTACTATTTAATGAGTACCCTAAGAAGATACCATCATCACTCTTGGAGTCAAACTTTCCCAAGTTTTCTCGGTCTCTTAGAATATAACATGTACTACCAAAGACTTTAAAGTATTTCACATTTGGTGTCTTTCCTCACCACAGTTCATAAGCAGTTTTGTTTAGACCTGCCCTTAAATAAACTCGATTTATAATATAGCAGGCAGTGTTTACTGCTTCGGCCCACAGATTTTGCGTAAGATTCTTATTATTAAGTATAGCTGTGGCCATATCCAACAATACTCGATTTTTCCTTTCAGCAACCCCATTTTATTGAGATGTTTTGGGTGCTGAGAACTCATGGTGAATACCCAATTTATCACATAATGCCTTCAAACGATGATCTTCAAATTCACCGTCGTGATCACTCCTGATTCTTGCTACCATGTATCCTTTCTCATTGTGAAGTCGCTTCACTAGTTTTTGGAATTCTCCAAAAGTGTCAGATTTTTCTCTTAGGAAGGCGACCCATGTGAATCTAGAGTAATCATCAACGACTACAAAGAAGTATCGTTTTCCACCTTGGCTAAGTACCCTGGTAGGACCAACTAGGTCCATGTGTAGCATTTCAAATGGTTTTGATGTAACCAGGATAGAGGTTCTCTTGTGTGCAACCTTGATTTGTTTACCTTTTTGGCATGCGATGCACACAGCATTTGGTCTTTTACCCATCTTTGGTAGACCTCTCACTAAATTTTTCTGACTCAGTTTAAACAGATTTCTATAATGTACATGACCGAGTCGATGGTGCCATAGTTCTGTTTCATCCTGAACGGCCACGTGACACATGGTGGAGGAGCTTGAATTGTTGTGATTTTCAATCACATAGCAGTTGTCTCCTGTGCGTAGACTTTTCATGACTAATTTTCCTGTGGAGTTCAGGATCTTGCACATATCTTTGGAGAAGCTTACTGAGTGCTCTTCATCACAAATCTGTGAGATACTCAGTAAGTTGTGTTTAAGGCCATCAACATACAGCACATTTTCAATTTCGGGCAAACCTGGCCCCATGATGGTTCCTTTACCAATAATTTTAGCTTATCTCCCATCACCAAATGTGACAGACCCACCATCAAATTCGTCATATGCACAAAATTGAGATCTATCACCTGTCATGTGTCTAGAGCAACCACTATCTAAGTACCATCTAGGGGTATTCTCAGCTTTTAAGGCAGTATGAATGACCAAACACTTGTTCTTTACAACCCATTTAGTTGTTGTCCTTTTATGAAGAGTATTCTTATGGTGAGATTCTCTAGTTTTCTTGAGAGAATCAGATTTTCCTTTTTCACGCAAGAGAAGAGCAGTTTTCAAATTCAGCATTTTAACTTGCTCCAATAGTTTAACCATCTTCTTGTCCTTCCTAGGATAATTCTTTCGAATGTTTCTTCCTTTTGGTGAAGTGTGCATGGGAGGATAATTCTTTCGAATGTTTCCTCCTTTTGGTGAAGTATGCATGGGAGGATTCCAATAAGCTTACACATTTTTCTCGGTCGGTACAAATTTACCTTTCAAGTTTCTGACCGAATTTTTGAACACCATGCACTCAAACTTTAAGTGGCCAATGTCTCCACAAGCATGGCAAACAGGAGATGCTTTGGTTTTACTTCCCGATGCACCATGATCTTTTCGTACCATAGGATGGACTGAGGTAGTTTTTGAAGTGTGACTGTCATAACCCAAACCTCTTCTGTCCATTGGCAATCTTACCACACCTAGGAGTTTTTCAAGGCTTTCTTCTCCTTGGGCGAACTGTCTTCTGGAGTCAACGACTTGACACTTAAGACGATCAATTTCAGTGTTCGCCTCTTTGAGTTCTTTCTCAAGTCTAGCATGCTTGTCTAGAGATTCACCACTTATGAGCTTTTTCTTTTCTTGTTCAAGTTCATCATTCTTCCTTTTCAGTTCTTCTAGATCTTGACCCATCTTTTGATTCTCAATTTTCAATCTATCAAGATTTTTTGTCAATTTGTCATTTTCAGCCTTCATTTGGCCCAACTTTTTAATGGTATTCATATTCTCAATGTATAGTTGGTTATATACCTCCTGAAGGCCTTCATCCTCATTCTCATCATCACTCAAGGAAAAAATTTCAGTGTTAGAGGATTCATGATCATCAATGTCTCCGGTGATCTTTGCAATAGGCTCAATTTGAGGCACAATATCAGTGTGGAGGCCATTAGAATTTTGATTGAACCTTGCTCCTCCTCACTTTGATATATGTATGATTCTGATTCAGATTCTTCAGTCTCATCCCATGTAGCCGCCATTGCCTTTTTCTTGGCTTTATTATCGGTGCACTCGGATGCAATTTGACCAAATCCTCTACACTTGTAGCATTGAGGATCTTTTGACTTAACAAATTTTCCTTTGTTGTTCTTGGAGTCAAAAGGTTTACCCTTTTGGTAGGGTTTCCTTCTAGAAGTATTTCCCCTAGTTTTGAAGAATTTTTGAAATTTCTTGGCAATAAGTGCCATTTCTTTTAAGTCTGGATCTTCCTCACTTCCGCATTCAGAATCTTGTTTCTTGTGAGGAGATTTCAGGGCTGTACTTTTGGATTCGGAGAGAGTTTTGAAACGTAGCTCATAGGTTTGAAGGGACCCTAGTAATTCTTCAACTTTCATGGTATTTAGGTCCTTACATTCTTCTATGGTAGTAACTTTGGAAGAGAACCGTTCCGGTAGGGATCTCAGAATTTTCCTACACAATCTATTCTCCGGAACAGGATCCCCCAAGCCCCACATTTCATTTGTGATCTTGTTCAGTTTGGTATAGAAATCAGTAAATGTTTCGTGCTCCTCCATAGTAATGTTTTCAAATTTTGTAGAGAGGCGCTGAAGTTTTGAGTTTTTAACAATGCTTGTTCCTTCATGAGTAACTTCAAGAATGTCCCATGCCAGCTTACTGGTTGTGCAATTTTGAATCGGGCCAAATTCATCTTTAGACACTGAACAAAAAATGGCATTCAGGCCTTTGGCATTATGAACACGTTGAGCTTTATCATAATCGGTCCACATCGCCTTATCTCTTGGCTTGAGGACATCCGGTTCACCTTCCTTACATATAGTGTCCATTGGGGGTTTATATCCGATATCAATCATGTCCCTAACGTCCGAATCAATAGATTCCAAGAAGATGGGCATTCGGGCTTTCCAGTATGGATAGTTTGACCCATCAAAGAAGGGAGGCTTAGTAACGGATGAAGAGTCCTCTTTAGACATATTTTCAAGTTCTCTTAGGATCTCACTCCGGGTTTTTAAACCTGAGCAGAGGAACCGGCTCTGATACCAATTGAAATTGCGGTTTTACCGCTTGAGGAGATACTCGGAGATATGCCTAATGTCCTAGAGGGGGGTGAATAGGACTTTTTGAATTTCCAATTATAATTAAAACTAATCAAGTTAATCTTAACAACCAAGATTATCACAATAACATTCAAGGCAATTATATGATGAATTTGTAAGCAAAGACTATCATAAGCATTTCATCAAACAGTTAGCATTCATGATTGACTAAGCCATTCAACACATAGCAATCATTCAAACTCACAATGCACAACGATTTATAGTGGTTCGGTTTCCCTACTCCACTCCCGGTCCACGATCTCAACCTATGAGACCACCAGATTTCACTATAGTCTTGGTTTTAAATCAGGTTAACCATCAACCTTGACATCCTTTGATCTAGGACCGCGTTTACCATCCGTCGATGGCCCAATCCAGGGACTTGACGAGTTTGGATCTCAAACTCTCACCAATCCTAATCCAAGGACGGTCACGCACACTCCCGCCGGAGTTTTCCAATCCAGGGAATAGTGATTCAATAAATGGACTCTCAAATACTAGACATACCTAGACGATTGAGCCCCGATTCGATGCCTTTGATGAGTAGCTTCAGCTCCACGTGCTTCAGCTTCTCTTTGTGCTCCCAAGATCAGCTACCGATGCAAATGATGAGGTTATGTTGATGCCGGGTAGTTGAGAGAGAGTTGGTCAAGTTCCTCTTGCCTATTCAATGCAATGGTAATGAGGGAACTGCCAAACTTCAGGCATTCAATGGCATAAACGACCTCATAAAGATATTCCGAAGGTAGGTCAGCCATAAATGAAGGTCTTGAGTTCATACTTCAAACCGAGCTTTGAATACTCATTGATAAGCCATTAATGGCTAGGTTTGAATGATGAACTCAAGGGAGTTAAGAGCAAAGAGGGTAGGAGGATGTGAGTAAAAGCTCTCTCTCTCTTAGCTCTTGAAGGGTGTTGAATCCATACCATGAAAGACCACAAGTCATGGCTATATAGAGCCCCAAATGATGGCCCCAACGGATCTAAAACGGTCACGTCCGACCTGTCAGAGAGGGGTCTCAACCAGTCGGATGGACCGGTCGCAATTCAAAACACTGGGCCAAATATGGGTCTGCCCGACCGGTCAAGATCAGTCGGAAAACCTTGCTGGACAATTACAAAGAAACAGGCCGACCGGTCAAGACCGGTCGGCCGAGCTTGCTGAATGAATAAAGGAAAATAGGCCGACCGGTCAAGATCGGTTGGCTGTCCAGTTGTTTTCCTAACAGCAAGGTTGCTGTCTTCATTGATATACCTGGCCGACCGGTCAAGACCGGTCGGCTGCCCAGCTGCATTTTTTTCACAGCGAGTGCTGTTAAGTATTGATGAGTTTAGCCGACCGGTCAAGGCCGGTCGGCAATCTAGACATTTCCATTACAGCAAGGTTGTTGTCCATATCTTACAGTTCTCACCGTCCGGTCAAGACCGGTCGGCTATCTAGATGGTCTTGTCACAGCAAGTTTGCTGGACCAAGTCTTTCAACACAACAGCTGATCACTTCCAAGTTATGAAGTGATTTGGTGCATGAAGTCCAATGTTTGGACATATATTCAATTACGATTTGCACCAACCATGGACCACAAGTCTGATCAACATGTGCAAGGGTCGAGAGGGAATGGGATAAGATAGGTGAGTCATTACGCCATTCTTTGATGTTTTGGGTTTCCTATGGTCGATCTATATGCAACTTACCTGAGATCTTGTTTCAGCTTGAGCTTGAGCAATGGAAGAAGCATAGTCTTCAAGTCTTTGATCTTCAAATCTTCGACCGGGGCTCAGACGACAAGACGCGACCAACTAACACGTCAATTGACAAAATAAAGTGTACTAACAATTTGAGGGTCCTGAATCGGATAACCTCGTTGCGGCGCATGATTATGGTGTATCATGTTATGAAGAAGAGAAGTCTCTCTCTCAGGGACGGTCCAATTTCGCCTGATTCTCTTTGATTTCGGCCATTTTTCGCTCTTTCGGAGGGATTCCAGGGTTTGTAAATTTGGTTAAGTATTGGTCATTTTGGATTAAATCATTAATTTAGACCATTTATCATCGACCGTTGGGGAATCTGATCCATTGGATAGAAAGATATCGCCAATGTGTGTCTAAGAGCACTGGTGCGATTGGGAGGCAAGCTAGATCAGAAGCGGGCCACACGACGGAAGGTCCCACCTCCCTATGACCGTCCAGGTGCATGTGGGTATGGGAGCAGGCGCATGTGCCCCTGCCCTCTCCTAAGCGCATGTGTGTTAGATGTCAGGCGCAAGTTGCTTAGGGTTGAGCGCATGTCTCCCCTTTTCAAGTAAGAATAAGAAGGTGGATCTCCTCCAAGCGCATGTTGCTTTACACATGCGCCGGACTCCTTGGGGTAAGCGCATGTTACTTTGTAACTTATGATATTTTTGAAATTTTCAAAGGGGGCCAAGGGAGTGGGCACATGTGCCCTTTGCATGTGGTCTCTACATGTAAGCTCCGACTGTTGCCTCCGACTATTGCAAACTTAGAAGTTTTCTGGATTTCTAGGCTCTGACTATTACCTCCTCTCCGACTATATCCCTTTCCGACAAGGGATTTTGACGAGGAAATCCACTCTAACAAGGGGTTCCAATGAGGGAAGACAGAGCAAGTGCATGTTACCTCTTGTGTTGCTCTGATACTATCTGAAGATGATCTCCCCTTTCTGACATCAGGGGCTTACTATTTATAGAATCCTAAACGGATACGGATACGGATCTGGACCAACGGATACTTCAAACACATGTGCTCTCCACATGTAGGCTCCGACTGTAGGCTCCGCATGTAGGCTCCACATGGAGGCTCAGACTATCCAGAGGACAGGTACCTTTCTGGAGGCCAAAGTCACTGACGCCAAGGCATTTTAAGCCTCTCGTCGGGCTATTAAATGAACGAGATGGGGTACGGATGACCAACTGCCATGAATTTTGGTAGTTCCTTCCCAATTTAGAACCTCCGGGTCGGCTCTTCGTATAGGAAATCGCTTCGGAAAGCATGCACACTAAAAATGCGAATCGCGAGACATTCAAACTTGCAAGTTAAGGTTTTTAGGGCTTTTTAGATCATTTGGCGGTGACCTACATGTCCAATTCCTCTCTAAAATGGTACCTGTAGGCTTTCGGACCCTTTCGATCAGCACTGGACAGGGGTGAAACGTATTTCAAGGTGCGCAGGTAAAGATATGCGCCACGTGACTTCAAAACTTACAGGTTAAAGGTTTTAAGGCATTTCGGATCATTTGGCACCGATGCGTATGTCCAGTTTTGCTCCAAAACGACGTTTGTAGGTTTTGGTCACGGCTACGCATGTTAGTGTTGCGCTGGCATTTTCTAGATATTCCCGATCTCGAAATTGATCCAAAACATCGTATATAGACTGCTGGATGTTGTTTTATAATGGATGTGAATTTGAGCCCGAACAAGTGCCCCCCAATGTGCTGCGCTGGATGCTTACGTCACGCCAGTGCATTGCACTGGTTCCCCGGGCTCAAGTATAAATAGTTGACTCACTGAGTCATTTTTTCAATTTTTAAGTTAGAGGAGCAAAACTTTTTGAGGTGAGAGAGCATCTCATGGGGCCTTGGACGCATGTGTGCTCAGTGTGGGCTCATGTTCCCTTCATGCTATTTTCTAGCGAATGGATTTTGCACCTTAGGCGCATGTGGGGATGCCACAGGGATTGGGCACATGTGTCAGGCGCATGTGCTTCTGGACATGCACCCAGGGCCTAGCCTCGGACTTAGTTGATTTCTCAAAAAGCTGGGATGGACGCATGGACTCCCATTGTTGGATGTGGGCGCATGTGCACGGGCACATGCGCTTGGGACATGCTACTTTGACTTGCTATCTCTCTCCTTTTTGAGCTGGGCGCATGTGAGAGTGCACATGCGCCTAGGCCTCTATGTAATGAACTTGCATTTTCCAAGTTTGTAGGCTGGGCGCATGTGAGAGGACACATGCACCTGGTGCATCTCCATGGGCGCATGTGAGCCCACATTTGGTCAAATTTCACATTTTTGGTGTCTGTTTTGTCCATGGTGCAAAGTATGTACACCCGGCTCTACACTTGGTCAAATTTGATATCGTTTATGACCATTGTGCCCGATACGTACACATGGTTGGAATTTAACGCTTTTGATCTATAATGTATTACCCATTTTGATCTTTTGTGGCCCACAATGACCTGTTTTAAGCAGATTTCAGAGCGTCTCTGTCGAGATTTGGATAAAATGCTTTAAGTGCATGCAAAGTTGCTGTGTATGAATAAGCACATGTATCCAACATTGGGATCATTTCACGGCTCTGTTAAGAGTCATATCTAAGCTCTTAGATCCATTTGAAATCACTTCTAAGCCATGTATATGGTGCATCGCGGCTTTAAGTATGAATTTGTGTGCGCACTGATCTCATATGTGTTATGTATGCACGTAATTGTGATTATATTTGATGTGCTATGAGACATACATGCCTGTTAATTTGGTGTGCATCTGAACTTTGCTATTTTCATACTTTGCTGATTGTGATTTTATGCGTTGTTCGTTTGCATTATTATTTTGCTCAAGTGATGTGCTCTTATTTTGTGTTACTTAACTTACTGCATTCCCTTTTGTGTGAAATGAATATCCTTTTGACGTTCCAATGTTTGTGCGTTGCAGTGAATCATGGTGACGTCGATGAGATCTTCGGGTGAAGCTTCCGGGTCACAAGCTTCTGGTCCAACGCCGATGCAGCACGGTCGAAAGAGGGCGGCCGAAGCCCCTTCGAACCCTCCTCCAAGAAAGCGTAATTCTTTCTTCTTCCCTGCGATTGAGCCCGAGGTGATGGATTTCTCTGATCGCATTAAACAGCTCCCTCTTGAAGTGTTATTGCGTATTTTTGTAAACAAGACCGCGTCTGAGCCTTCGCCACGAGGGACCGAACAAGAAATGGGCTTCTTAATATCGTCAGCTTGCTGGTGCTGCAAGTACTGCTAAGGTGAACTCTTCTGACTTACCTGTTCAACATACAGAGGACAATCAGGGAGGTCAGAAAAGTAAGAAGAAAGGGGGGTGCGGTAAGCAGCCGGTTGAGGTACTCAGTCAAGCGGAGCGGTTGACACAGCTTGTCAACCTGAAACACGAACGGATGAAAATAGGGTGGGAGAGCAATAAAACTCCTTCAAAGTGTGGTTTCTTTATCACAGATCCTTATAACGGCCGGGTCATCTTGCACGATAAATCCCTTATGAGGTACAAACATTTTCCAAGCATTAAACCGTTTGATGTCGCAAGCCTTGTCGGTTTTACGGGGTGGAGAGATGGACTTCGCTTCCCGAGAAATTGTTCACTACCACTTTAGGGGATGATGGAAAGAAACAGAGGATAGGTGAATCCAAAGAGATGGTCTTCCTCATGCCGACCTGCAATCCTCACACGCCTTACCCCAACGCATTTCTTCAAAACAATCCGTTAAAGATTCCGTCATCTGAGTTCATTAGCAATGTGGGAGACTTCGAATTTTTGAACTCGCAGGCACCTGAATCGGCGTATCAATTACAAGCCATGGGCAAAGGAGATTCTGATCTGTAACGAGGGGGTACTGAAGGAAATCGGACTTTATAACGCCATTGATGCGACTTCCAGCTTCTTTCATTAAGATCCAATGATACTTAGGGGTTTATTGAAATATTGGAGCTCCGTCACAAATTCTTTCCATCTTCCTTAGGGGGAGATGAGTATAACTTTATGGGATCTTTGGATGATGGCAGGCTTGCCTATCCGTGGTGAGTATTACCACGAATACATTCCTTCTGATGAAGAGCTATCCTCTTATAGACGCGACGGTCACCGAAAAGCTTACCACTCTGCAGCGTGCCTAGAGTCATTCAACGAGTTGCAGTAGTTCGATAACATCACGAAGATACACTACGAAGATTGGCTGGTTTACTTCAGTTACGGTATGTAGTGAGTCTTTGTAGAATGTTTCTTTTTCTTTTACAAGACATATTTCTTCAGCTGTAAGGTTCTCTCTCTCTCTCTCTCTCTCTCTCTCTCTCTCTCTCTCTCTCTCTTCAGGATTGATTACAAGAAGCACAAGGTCAATGCTGAAGGTCGAAGGGCCATTCGAGAGCGATTTGAGCGTAACTTTCCTTGTCCAAACACATTGTCTCATACTTGTGAGTTGGCTTGTGTTGGGGCTTAAATTTACACCCATTGTAAAACAACATCCCATGGTCCATTGACAATGATTTGGATAAGTTTTGAGGCCAGGAAAGCCCTGAAAATGTCAGCACAACCCTGATCGCTTGGTAGCAACCGAAATCCATAAACAGCATTTCGGAGCGGACCTGGACATGCGCTTTGCCGTCAAATGATCCAAAATGTCCTAAAACCCCTAACCTGTAAGTTTCGAAGTCATCCGGTGCATATTTTTACCTGCGCACCTCGAAATGCGTTTCGTCCCTGCCTGGAGCCAACCAAAAAGGGTTCGTAAGCCTACAGCTACCATTTCAAAGCGGAACTGGACATGCGCTTCACCGCCAAATGATCTAAAATGTCCTAAAACCCCTAACCTACAAGTTTCGAAGTCATCCGGTGCATATTTTTACCTACGCACCTCGAAATGCGTTTCGTCCCTGCCCGGAGCTGACTAAAAGGGTTCGTAAGCCTACAGCTACCATTTCAGAGCGAAACTGGACATGCACTTCACTGCCAAATGATCCAAAATATCTTAAAACCCCTAACCTATAAGTTTTAAAGTCATCCGGTGCATATTTTTACCTGCGCACCTCAAAATGCGTTTCGTCCCTGCTTGGAGCTGACCAAAAAGGATCCGTAAGCCTACGACTACCATTTCAAAGTGGAACTAGACATACACTTCGCCGCCAAATGATTCGGAGCACCCCAAAACCCTTAAATAGTAAGTTTGAAGTCATTACGATGCGTATTTCCATGCGCGCGCTCCCCGAAACAACGTTCCTATACGACAAGCCGACCCAAAGGCTCCAAATTAGGAAGTACCAAAATTGGCAACATCTAGACTTCCACACCCCACCCCGTTCATTTAGGAGGTCAATCCTAGCCTAGAAGTGGCTTGGCGACAGTGAGTGCATGTCTAGAAAAGGTAGCTGTACTTTGGAGGTCCCCCGTCGGAGCTGAAATCCTGAAATTTTCTAAGTGCTGGAATCCTGAAAATCTGGCTAAGTAGTGGGAAAGCGCCGGCAAAGGACATGCGCCTGGCCTCCAACCACATGTGCTTGCACCCTATTAGTGAAAGGGAGTGAATTAAACACTTTTCCGAAAAGCGCCGGGAAATGCGCCGGAAAATCACATGCGCCTGGATCCACCACATGCGCTTGGCTGCTTTCTGCCACATGCGCTTGACACTGTTTTCTACCACATGCGCCGGGAAATACCCGCCGGACCGGACCCGAACCCGATTACGGCCCTATAAATAGTGAAGTCACCTCATTTCATCAGCAAGAGATCATCCCCTGCCGACCTCAGAGTGATGTAAGCACCACATGCGCTTGCTTTGTTTCCCCTCACCGGATGCCTTGGCCGGAGTGGATTCCCTCGCCAAAATCCCTCGCTGGAAAGGGATTTCCTCGCCGGAATCCCAAGTTCGGAGGAAAATCCTGAAATTTTCTAAGTGTTGGGCACATGCGCCGGCTTATCCCCCACATGCGCCGGCTTTTTCCCCCACATGCGCCGGCTTTTCTGGCCGAAAAAATCCTGAATTTTCTCTAAGTCCGGGAGGGACATGCGCCCACTCTTTGGGTCCAGGCGCATGTGCACTGCCACATGCGCCCGGAACACCTCTCCTTCATTTGTTTTTCATGAAAAATACCTCCACATGCGCCCGGGAGATGGGACATGCGCCCGGCTTCTAATCACATGCGCCTGAAAGCTGATGCAGTACCACATGCGCCTGCACTAACATGACATGCGCCTGCACACACCCCCCCATGCGCCTGGACGCTGATGGGAGGGGTGGACCTTCGTTCGTGCGCCCCCGCCTTCGTCTGGGATCGGATTTTGATGAAACCACTTCTCCCGGATGCATCTCGATGAGATCTATCCATCCACCGGATCAGGTTCTCCAACGGTCAATGATAAGTGGCCCAAATCAGTATTTTGGTCCAAAATGACCAACGCTTAGCCAATTTGTCAGCTCCGGAAATCCCTCTGAAAGAGCCGAAAACGGCCGAAAACGAGAAGAATCGGGCAGAATTGGACCGAGCCCGAGACGGAAACTTTTCTTCTACTTAACATGATACACCATAATCATGCACTACGACGAGGTTATCCGATCTTAGGACCCTTGAATACCCTAATCAAACGGTCGGCAGTCCCGCTACTTAGTCATTTTCAGCCTTGGGAAGTGCCCTGTTGGCCCGGAAATTAACTTCTGCTAAGCAAATCAAAACGCGATCGCACCGCGATCTTCCTGGACTGTAATCCACCCCTGTTCCAAGATGGTCATCGATAATATTCACCAATTTTCCTGATTAGACCACAAATAGTTCCACTACTTAGTCATTTCCAGCCCTGGGAAGTGCCCTGTTGGCCCGGAAATCAACTTCTGCTAAGCAAATGGAAACGTGATCGCATCGTGATCTTTGTGGACATAATCCACCCCTATTCAAAGACAGTTATCGATAATACTCACCAATTTCTCTAAACGGACCGCAAACAGGTCCACTACTTAGTCATTTTCAGCCCTGGGAAGTGCCATGTTGGCTTGAAAATTGACTAATGCCAAATGAAATCAACCACGATCTCAAAGACACCAAGGCAAAGCTAAAGTACTCAGGCTATCCAACAGTCGAGTTAAGCATTTACGGGGCACCGATCCCCATTATTCATAAAAAAATTGTCATGAATGGGAGTCCATCGAACCCGATACTTAGCCATTTGCAGGCATCGAAAACTGCCGATCCAGCCCATTGAATATTGAAATCTTCAAAAGATCTTGGCTCAATAAAGCCTATTTGATCCCAAATAGATCATTGAAAATACTCAGAAGAAAGAGTGTTCTCGAAGACGAGTCGCCCGACTCCAGAAGAAATAATTTACTTTACTGTACAAAGCTCTATTCATCCCGAATAAAGGTCCGAGGCTAAACCTAAGGGGTTATGGTTACCACGAGAAACCACAAACAAAGAGTTCAAACTAAGCTTGAAACATCCTACTATGGATTGCCACTATGAGAAAGACAGTCGATGCCCTACCCATCAATAACGGGTCCGTCGGTTGAGCTGATGAGGCAGTTGCGGATTACTTTCCTAAGGTCACATGTTCACAGTAACAGGCGTGGGCTTTAGGTTATGCCGACCAACATTTCGATGTTCGTGTATTCCAGCGGTCACCTGTTCACAGTAACAGGCGCAGGCCCAGAGTTGCACCACTCGAATCCTGACAGTCTCTCAACCCGGACAATCCGAAAGAAAATGGGACATAGACATCCGACGTGTCTAATAAATGTGGCTCAGTCCATAACATGAAAACAAAGGTCTACACGACCATGAACTCAAGACCATAATCCCCGACGGATTAGTCTTTTACCTTCCAATCAAGGGTGATCAACCGTTGATGTAATTAAAGGCTCGTGACCAGTATCACAGCCTGGAATGTAAAAGATCTCAGAATCTCTGGAATAAAATTCGCCTTGCGATATCTCTCTCTTGTGTACACTTTGTGATTGCTTATGATTGTCTATGAATGTCTCTATACTCAGAATTTCCCCAGAATAAAAGAAACACACAAAAAAGACTGCTGACGAGTAGTTTTGATCTTTTTCTAAGTTCTAACAAACTGGCGACTCTGCTGGGGATGCTTCAATACCAGAATCTCTGGTTATTTCTGAGTAAATAGACATTCTGCGATTAATCATTTGCAGACACTAATGTGTACATGGGAAAGGTTACCGCAAGGAGAAATGTTCGGCGCCTTCACGGGCGCCAAACTAGCGACTCTCAACGGGAACGTTCTTCCCTTCATCTTTAGGCAAAAGAATTTCGAAGCTTCGCATAGCATGCATGTAGTTTGTACTTGTATGTTTCTGTCTATCCACTGTCAAGCCGTATCACGATTGGTAAGGTCGCGTCCCCTCTCTTTCCCAAGCGCGCAGAATATTGTAATGCGTGTATGACTGTACAGAGAGAGAGAGAGAGAGAGAGAGAGAGATAGAGAGAGAGAAAGACAGAAAGAGAAAGACAGAGAAAGAACCAAACAAATGGCATCTACGATGATCTTCCTAGCGTCTGGAGGATTCTACTTCCCCCATTTGGCTAGCAACCTCTGAAGCCGGATGGCAGATTGTGCAGAAGCGCAAGACCGTCAAGAAGACTGAGAACAAGAAGGTTTTTCCAGCTTAAAACAGGGATGACAACAAGGGTACAGGGCAAAACAAAGAGACGGTGGAAGCCAGTCTACAGGGGCGACGCCCGCAACTCCAGCAGAACTACCATGTCAGCCAGGCCAGAGTTCTCCTTCGCCGATATCAACTTCCAGCAATACTAAAGACAACACTGCCAGCCAAGATATCGAACAGACCCGCTGTCCGACAGTCGGTCAAGACGACGATGAAGACGATCCCTACTGAAGCCGCCATAACCAAGACGAGGCTGCAGCGGGCGCAAGTAATGATGGTGCAGGTCACCGAAGGAGAGGCGAGTGAGCGATACCCAGAGCTACCTCCAATCCAAGAACAGATAGATGAGATTATCCAGGTCCAAGAGGACACAGCCAGAGAGATGAGAGAGATGAAAGAAGCACTGTTGGCTCTAGTTGCCCAGGGGACAAACAGAAGCCCAGCTGTGCCCACTCGACAGTCTGCAGAGGAATGCCAGGGGCAGCAGGAGAACCAGCTGCCGCCGAACCACAAGCTCGCCCGAGAAACGTTGTGTTTGGACGTGTACCGCCACTGCCATCCCAAGCCACGAGAGAAGAACTGTCTCAGACAGTTGCCAACCTGATGCATCAGGAAAGAGAAAAGGAGAAGAGAGGAAAGTATGTATATCGGGTGCCGTACTTACCCGAGGTCGACGACCTCCCATTTTCCAACAATTTCAAGCGTCCGGACTTCCCTAGATTCGATAGCAAAGGATCGCCAGAGCAACACATGGCTCAATTCATGACAATGATGGGCAACCTGTCTACAATTCCCCAGTACTGTCTCAAATTGTTCGAGCCGACGCTCGAGCAAGGCATTCAAGTGGTACATGTCACTGCCCGCAGGTTCAGTCAAATCCTGGGAGCAGATGCAGGACCTGTTCATCTCTAAATTCTTCTCTACCGAGCGAGAAGTCTCGCTGACAGATTTAGCCTTAGTTCGTCAAAGGCAGGGAGAGTCGGTCGAGAAGTTCATCGACAGGTGGGGGACTATAGCAGCACAGTGCCAGGAACTGCCCAGCGAGTCTGAGCAGGTCAAGATGTGCATGCAGGCCATGGATGCGATGATTTCATTTGGCTTATTTGGACATAACTTCTCGACATTTCAAGACCTAGCTACAAAAGCCCACCTGGTGGAAGAAGCCGCGTTCAGAGCGCAGTTCAAAGCAGAGAAGCCCAGGAGAGAAGCCGGAAGGATGATAACATCTAACTACGTCGACAAAGGAAAGGGTTCGAATGACAGGAAATGCCCAAACACCGAGCGTAGAGTTGAGGCCAGGCTAGTAACCACGACTCAAGACAAAGGCAAGAGTTTTCAGAGGCCGCGACATCTCACGGTAGAAGAGTGTAATCGAGCAAACGGACCTTATACCTTCGACATGGAAGATCTGGTTCCGATCATGGAACAGCTGGTCAAAGAGAGGTTAATAAGACTGCCAAAATGCAGGCGCCCGGAGGAAGCGAAGATGGTCGATCATCCCAGCTACTGCAGGTATCATCGTGTGACCAGCCACAAGACTGAAGACTGCTTCGTCCTAAAAGGCAAGATTCAACGGATGATTAACGATGGCACCATCAATATGAAGGCGGAAGAGGCGAGCTGGAACACTGTAATAGTGGTGTCTGCCCTCCCTGTGCCAGTTCAAATTCCAACGACAAATCCATTCCCAGAACCGGAAGAGCCATGGACACTTGTGATCAGCAAGAAGAGGCTAGAGAATAAAAGAAGACTCCTGGAGAAAGAGAGGAAGATGAAGAACAGAATGAGAAGACGAAATGTTGGACAAGAACAGCCACGTGCACAACCCGTTCAGTGTGCTATGGTCTCAATGGTTGCTCAACCAGGGGCCAATGACAAGGACCAAGTCCTAGAGAAAGGAGAAGTTAATGTAGTGGCTCTGTGGTCAGGAAAGCAGGTCGTACAGAGAGAATTTCTGAGGCGACCGGACCCTGGAAGAACGAATGTGGTCACAAGTGAGCCATCAGGGACACCTCGAGAAAAAGAACCGGCAGAAGCAGTCAACAAGCCAGCAGCTGACCAGCGAGATCACGCTTGAGATAAGGCACCGGTAATTTATGATGTGGTGTCTCATCTGAAGAAGGTTCCGGCCCGACTCAGCATTAACGATGCCCTGTGCCTTTCAAAGAAATATCGGGAAATGTTACTCAATGCATTGCTCGATCAAGAAGCTGGTGAGGTCATGATGGCAGAGATCGAGTCAGAGATGGAAGAAATGAAGATAACGAGAACTGAGGGTTGACCCGCAGAACAGGTCATGCAGATTGACCGGTCGTCCATGATCACATTCTCTGAAGAAGACAAAACGATTAGCTTGACAGACCACAACCGCCCGTTGATGGTGACAGGTCTCATCCGAGACATAGAGGTCCGAAGATGCATGCTAGACGACAGATCCACTGTGAATATTATGTCTCTGAAGACATTGCAGGAGTTGGGTTTCAGACAGACAACACTTCACCCAAGCGCCATGGTTATCCAAGGGTTCAATCAGGACGGCCAACGCGTCCTAGGGTCCATTACTGTCATGCTAGAGATAGAAGAATTGAGCACCAAAGTCACCTATCAGGTGATCGATGCGATGAAGGCATACAATGTCTTGTTGAGACGATGTGGCTTCATCAATAAGGTATCATTCCCTCGACATACCACCAATGCTTCAAGTACAATAGGGATGGCGTCCAGTATAGAGTGCGGTAGACCCGAGGCCGTACTCCGTCACTGAATCCTTCCTAGCAGATGCGCAATACTATCAGGAGAGTGAGGGGGCCGAGACCGCCAGAGAAGCCAACAAACCGACAGAGGTGACACGGGCTCCGTGAGTGGTTGCTGAAGCGACAAGGGCTCACGGAGGAAATCCGTTGCAAAGGAAGAAGTTTTACCTGATCTCGAAGCACCTCCGAAAGGAAGGGCAGTCAGTGTTGAAACAGATGACAAGCCAACAGATGAGCGTGTTATAGTCCAGCTTCAATATGTCGGTGCTAAAGGTTGAGAGGATTCGTCCCTTCCCTAAAGCTCTGAGCCAGTTCTGCGTGCCGCCGACAATGGGAGCCAGACATGAGATAAGGTTTCAGGCTGGACTCCGCAACCCATTGCAGATGGAAGAGAACGCGAAGAGAACGCCAGCAGAGACACCGCTCATTGAAGAAAAAAGATATAGCAAGGCCAGTAGGAACATCATGAGAAACATGGGGTTCATTTGTTCAGAACCGCCAGCTCGGAAAGGCATGCTAGCACCCTTCGAAGTAAAGACGAAGGTATACAGAGGAAAAGAAGCCCTGGGGGCAGGATGTGAGATCAAGCATATTAACATGGTGACAATTAGTTCCGTAGAAGAGGTGAGGCCCGCTGGACCGAATGAAGTCATACAGCCGAGTGTCGCACCAGAGCAGATCGAAGATGGAGGTCAGCCCACGATAGATGAGCTACAAGAAGTCAATCTAGGGACCACCGAAGAGCCAAGGAATACGTATATCAGTAAGAACATTCCAGAGGAAGAGAGGGAGAGCTACATTCAACTCCTGAAAGAGAACAGAAACGTGTTTGCATGGACCTATTCTGAAATGCCAGGACTGAACCCGACAATCGCGATGAATAGGTTGAATATTGCGAAGGAGAAGAGGTCAGTCAAACAGCCACAGAGGCGCTTCCATCCTGACATCGTCCCGAAGATAGAAGAAGAGGTGAAGAAGCTGCTTCAGGCCGTGTTTATCAGGGAAATTCAGTATCCCAAATGGATCTCAAACATAGTACCTGTAAAGAAGAAGAGCGGCCAGATCCGGGTGTGCGTTGATTTCCGCAACTTGAATGAGGCTTGTCCCAAAGATGACTTTCCTCTACCCATCCCGGAGCTCCTGATCGATAGCACGTCAGCATATACAACGATGTCCTGTATGGACGGTTACTCAGGGTATAATCAGATCCGAATGGCTCCAGAAGATGAAGAGTCCACTGCCTTCCGCACGTCTCTCGGGATATTCTGTTATCGGGTGATGCCGTTTGGGCTGAAAAATGCGGGTGCCACATATCAGAGAGCGATGTAGGTAATCTTCCAAGACATGATGCATAAGCATGTGGAATGCTATGTCGATGACCTGGTAGTGAGGTCCGACGGACATCAACAGCATCGCGAACATTTGAAGCTAGTATTTCAAAGGTTAAGGAAGAAGAGCCTCCGCATGAACCTGTTGAAGTGCGCCTTTGGGGTGTCCTCCGAAAAATTCCTCGGCTTTGTGATCAGGCATCGGGGAATCGAAATTGACCCCGCGAAGATCAAGCTGAAATGCCTCCTCCAAGGGAGAGTCTCTTACTTGCGGCGGTTCATCTCGAACCTGTCAGGTCGCTGCCATCCTTTCTCTCGGCTGAACAAGAAAGACATCCGCTTCGAGTGGGACGAAGCGTGCTAGAAAGCCTTCGATTCCCTCAAAGAGTTACTCGGAAAAGCTCCAGTTCTCGCAGTGCCAATCGAGGGAAAGTCTTTGATACTATATGTAGCAGTGGGAGAGAACTCACTGGGGGCACTGCTCGCCTAGAAGAATGAAGAAGGAAAAGAGAATGCTCTGTATTATTTGAGCCGCACGCTCGTCGGCACTGAGTTTAATTACTCACCGATTGAGAAGATATGCCTGGCCTTGATATTCGCTGTGAAGAAGTTGAGGCATTACTGTCTGTCATACCAGATTACATTGATCTCCAGAGCAGATCCTATCAAATTCCTGATGAACCGACCTATGTTGTCCGGGCGATAGCCAAATGGACCCTACTGCTATCCGAGTTCAACATCACATATCTGTCGTCTCGAGCTGTTAAAGGGCAGGCAATAGCCAATTTTCTAGTAGCCCACCCGATACCGGATAACATGGAAATGGAATGTGATCTGCCTGACGACCAGGCCATGATGGTAAGGGTCACAAAGCAGTGGCGGATGTATTTCGACGGAACCTCCAGAGCTGCAGGATCAGGGGCCGGTGTGATCTTCATCAGTCCTCAAGGCGACTTATTGCCTTACTCATTCACAATAGTGCCGTCGTGCACAAACAACGAGGCAAAGTATCAGGACCTCATTATTGGGTTACAGTTGGCACGAGACATGCAAATCCGATCACTACAGGTATACAGTGATTCTCGGTTAGTTGTGGGACAGCTTATGACAGAATATGAAGTCCGCAAGCCAGAGCTGTCATCCCTTTGCCATCAGGCCCGAGCCCTATTCGATCATTTTTGGGACAGTACAGTGTCGCACGTCCCAAGAGCTGAAAATTCTCAAGCAGACGCATTGGCTAACCTGGTCGCGGCTCTCGCGCACCCAGGGGGCAGCCCACTTTAAGTCACCATAGAAGAAAGGAGAATATTACCATCCCTCACAGCAGCCGAGAATGTCACGAGTGCAAGTCCCGTACATTGCTTTGAGATCACAGAAGAGGAAGATTGGAGAAGACCATTCTCTGATTATTTGAAGTATGGGTTCTTACCCGAGGATCCGCAAATGCGCACTCAAGTCAGAAGGTGTGCTAGCTCGTTCGTCCTCTTAGAAGAAGTACTGTATCGACGCTCCAGCGATGGAACGCTGTCAAGATGCCTGGCCCGAGAAGAAGTTCATGATACGCTGAGAGAGGCGCACGGAGGAGAATGTGGTGCCCATCAAGGCGGACGGAACCTACATCATTGAGTGCGACACATGAGCTATTATTGGCCCACCATGGTGAAAGATGCGATGGACTACGTCAGAAAATGCTATCAGTGTCAAATACATGCCGATATCATACACGTGCCTCCAGAAGAATTGCATCAGTCAGTGATGTCTTGGCCTTTTGTGGCCTGGGGTATGGATGTGATAGGCCCCATTAGCCCCTCTTCCTCTCAAGGGCACCAATACATACTGGCGGCAACAGATTATTTCTCTAAGTGAGCTGAGGCTGTGGCCCTGAAGAACGTGAAAGCTAAACAAGTGGAGGGTTTCATCCGGAACGCCATCATCTATAGACATGGTATTCCCGATCGGATCATCACGGATAATGGCACGCCCTTCCGAAATGCTGTGATCGACAAGCTGTGTGCCAAGTTCAAGATCAAGCATTGGTACTCAACAACCTATTATCCTCCTGCAAACGGGCTTGCTGAGGCATTCAACAAAACCATCGTGAAGATTTTGAAGAAAATGGTGGCAGAGAATAAGAAAGATTGGGACAAACGGTTGCCCGAAGCACTTTGGGCATATCGTACTATGCACTGCACAGCAACGCGGGCTACTCCCTATTCACTAGTATACGGCACGGAGGCCATCATCCCGATGGAAGTTCAGGTCGAGTCCCTGCGAGTAGCACTTCGGAACTCCTTGACAGGTGAACGTAATGCTGAGCTCAGGATGGTCGAGCTCGATGCCTTGGACGAGAAGAGGCTCGCGGCACAACAACGGCTAAAGATGTACCAGAAGCATATCTCAACAGCATATGACAAGCTAGTTAGGGGTAGATCCTTCAAGAAGGGTGACTTGGTACTCGTAATGAAGCGACCGACAGCCGCGCACACTACAAGAGCAAGTTCGACCCTAAGTGGGACCCGATATGCATCATAGAAGAAGTCTACTCCAACGGGGCCTACCGTTTAGTGAATTTCGACGATAACGGAGCCGGTTTTACAATTAATGGCCGGTTTCTGAAGAAATATTACCCCTAACAGTCAACCTATTACTTTCCTTTACATAAATATGAGAAATGTAAACTCCCCAAGAGAGGGAATGTAATAAGTAAGGATAGAAATGGAGAATGAAATGGAGTAGAATACATTAGATAAGCCTGTAGTTACAAAAGCTAATCAGTTACTCCATATTCTTGCAGGTCTTCCTTGCCCTTACTATGGAGAAATAACCAAGAAGGAACATTCGTCTACGACACGAGCGTATCCCGAGTTTAGAAACTCAGGACACTCCCGAAATCGACGACAAAGGGAAGTATCACTCTTTTCATTTCATTCTACATTTATCACTTATTAGAACTGCGATTATTATTGTTATTATTGTAGACCATTCTAACACACATCACACAAACATAACACGATAGAAAAGTAATTGCTATTGCTATTTCATTTAATAAAATTTTGGTTGACATCTTTTCGACGCCGTATACATGAATGGTCAAAAGGTAAGTATCTCTTACACCAATTACAAAAAATTTCTAAAGGTAAGATCCTACGATCATTTCTATACATTTGAAATCAAGAAGGAGAGCGTCGGGAGCGAAAGATCAAAGCTTCTCCAAACATCCCAATATCAGCCTGATCACGGCCACCCTGGCAGTTTCCATCGCTGACTTTGCTGCAGATAACATCTCCGCAGGATCAGGAACATGTTGAAGTGCAGCAGTCAAATCTTCCAACTGCTTGCGCGCTGCGACCGCTATCTGACCCTGAGCAACTACTGACTCGAGACGGGCAGCTTCAAAGCTCACGGCGATCTTCTCCGCTTGCAAACGCTCAATCTCAGCGTCGATTTCAGCTATACGGCCTAAGCACCCTTCATACCGTATCTTATTATTTTGTAGGGATTCTTGTGTGTTCCCCGTAGAATGCGCGTGGTGTTCCACTGCAGGCCCCAAAGACTCTACAATTCTCCGCTTCTCCTCGATAGCAGGATCGGGCTCAACGAGCTCAGCAGCCACTATGTTTGCGAGGGACCTTTCGAACGCAGAGATGTGATTGACAACCACGAGCGCATCAAACCCAACTACTCCGACACAAGCTTCCAGCGCTTTCATGCCAGCGCCTAGCATATGCTATTCTTGTGGATCGGCCAACGCCTTTGCAAGGCTAGACAGCAGGCCCTTCAGCACGCTCTGACCAAAACAATCTAAATGTTCAAATGCAGAAATGTCCGGCATCATAGCAATGGTGACGACAGAATCGACGGCAGCTGCAAGAAAGAATGCAAGACAAACAAATGGTGCGTTAGCAAAAATGAAAGCAAAAACTACAAGTCATAATCTAATGTAAAGTGCGAAGGATTCATACCAGGAATGGTAGGAAGATCGACAGTAGTCTCCGAAGGTCCCGCAATACATTTCCAGAATCGACAATTGTTTCCAAAGCTTCGCCTGACAGTTGAATAGTCACAACCGGAGATGACGCGACGGAAGTGGCAGAGGCAGGTATCGACTCAATAAGATCTGTAGAAATAAGATAATAATAACAAAATATGGTTAGTACGATTATGCAGGAATCAAAGAAGAAAAGTACAAAGTAGAACCACAATTGCATTTCTTACCTTGTGCTCATGGAATGTCGGGTCCGACTTCGACCGCAGTAGAGCGTGATGTATCCACGACCTCCAACTCAACAGGACAGTCTACTCGCAATGAACAGCCTGATGGAAGGACCGAAGAAGGATCGACATTCCCCTCACGCATCTCAAGCCCAGGAATGAATTCCTCAGCGTTATCAGCACGAACGGGCAAACAAGGATGAACATCCGTTGACAACCTCGCAGTCGATGTCGCAACAGCCTGAGAAACGAAGACTAAAGGCTCGGAAGAAGGTTGGACCCTGGCGTTATTGTAGAGTTGTGCTTCGAGTGCAGCTATGGCAACATCATCAAGATCACCTACACCCCCGACTCCGGCATCGTTATCATACTAGTTCGTGAAGGAATCATCGTTGCTGTGATCATTGGCACAATCCACTCCTCAGTCATCGCCAGAATAATCTACAGGCTCATCTTCGATCCGTGACCCCGAACCATCGAGGCACGTCGCTCACTGACCATCATCGGCTTCAGAACCATCTTCGGCATTGTCCCCCTCGACATCTGCAGGCTCGGACTCACCTCTGTCACGATTATCGATAATTATATCTTCTTCGTCTGCAATCTCCTCTGTAGCACCAGACCGAAGCTCACCTTCTTCGCGGCTATCGGCAACAGCCGCACCTGCCACTATTTCTGGAGGATTGATCTACAACGACGGATCCAAACTCCCCCACTTCTTGATATGTAACATTTCTGCCTTTCTTAAGTTTTTCTCAGGTGCTGACGGGCGAACTCTTGGTGTGAGTTTTATCTTGACTCTCAACTGATCTCTCACGCGGCCCGGTGGAAAATCATCAACGAAATCATCAGAAGGTCTAACTCCTGCCATGCCTTCCGTAGGGTCATCCTCTTCGACAGATGGAGGAGCAGACTCTGCCGGAGGACGCGAAGATCCAACCTCTTGCTGACGCCTCTGTATAGGGACCCCGAAGCAATACCATCCGTCTAACGCTCCATCTTCTTTCCTACGAGTGATTGACACGTTCAAGGAAGTCAGATGGCTGGTACCAGGAACTCCGATGGCCTCACGCTGCTCACAAAGATAACCAAGACCATCCTCAAGAACGTCATTCAACCTTGGAGGAGAAAGATAGAGAGGAAAATCGACAGGTTTGGCATCCCGGATGCACGTGTACTGATGCCCCCACCATCTCATCCAACCATAAGAAGTCACGGGACGTCGACTACCGCCAGGCAACACAAACCTCGCACCAGTTCGCGTCAGTAAAAGTTGGTCCCACATCCACTCCCAATGGACAGGACCCGTGCCATATGCTCGTTCTATCCTCGTCACGCTCGGAAGAGTCGACGGAACACCCTGATAGTAGCCGAACTGTCTGGTAAACCTGCTCGAGTAATAAGGCTCGCGCCAAACTCCATGCCTTCGCAAAACGGGAGAGAGGCGGTCCAGATCGATATTAGGAATTCTCTGTCAGAAGAGTCAACCGAATCCTCATCATCGACGACTTCGATATCTTCATCAGCAATGGAAGCGGGAAAATGGTAGAAGTCAACTTCATTCTCACTGCAGATCCTTGAAGACACCCATTCTGGTGTCTTAAGCACCATCTTGGCCTTCATGAACCTGATAAGAGGCGCTCGGTCCGGAAAGAAGTAGGTGTGAGGCTTCATGCCATATACCCACGGGAAATAAATGCCTAACCAGCTGCAGAAATAATGCCACGGGCAATAGGCCGCATCCATTCCATCAGCAGGTTTGTCCGGATTACTGGCAACATAACCAAACGCTCTATATATGCTACAGAGTACAGGTGGTGCTATAGCAAGATGTTGACCACTGGCAAGGGCACCTGCCATCACGAAGCAAGAAACCCTGACGCCATCAGCACTGTTCGAGCTGGGAAGCGTGACTGCGGACAACCAGTAAGTGAGGAAGCCTGCTAGCTCGCAAGTGGGAGACAATACGTTCGGACAAGAAAACTTGCATTAGAACCTTTGTCGTAAGGCCCTTATTCTTTTAACATCAACTTTATATTTTTTGTAGTCGATCCTGAAAGAGAGAAAGGAGAGAGAATTTCACATAAGAAGCTATGCAAGAGAAAAGAGCATACATCATGAAAAGAAAGAAAGGGACGTCTCGTGAAAACTTACTTCAAGCCGTGGCTCAAGTAGACTGACCAATCTTCATAGTGTATCTTTGTAATGAAGTCAAATTATTGCAATTCATTGAACAACTCCAAACACGCCTTGGAATGATAGGCCTTCCGATCACCTTCGCGCCTGAAGTCAGACAATTCTTCATCAAAGGGGATATATTCGTTATAATACCCACCGCGTATGGGCAAGCCCGCCATCATCTTAAGATCCCAGAGGGTTATGCTTATCTCTCCTTGAGGAAGATGGAAAGAGTTGGTAACTGAACTCCATTAATTTAAGAAGCCCCTGAGAATCGTCGGATCTCGCGGAAAGAAGCCGGCAGTCGCCTCGATGGCATAGTAGAGCCCGACCTCCCTCAGCACAGCCTCGTGCCGGATCAGAATCTCCTTCGCCCAGGGGATGTAGTTGTCGTGACGATTCAGATGCCCTCGGGTATGGAAGCTCGAAGTTTCCCACATTGCGGATGTGCTCATAGGAAGGAATCTTTGACGCACCAGTCTCAAAGAAATGAGTCGGATAAGGTGCATGCGGATCACATGTAGGCATGAGGAAAGTCATATCCTTAATCTACCAACCTTCTGTTGTTTCCTGTTGCTTCCTAGGGTGGCAGTGAGTAATCTCTCAGGAACTGAAGACCATCTCTCCACTCCATAGAATTGGCTAGGTCTACGAACATCAGATGGTTCGATGCTCGGAAAACTTTACACCTCATAAGAGATTTTGGTGCAAGATAACTTCACCATCGTAGGGATTCATGATGCAGATGCCACGCTCAGCAACAATCTTGTTGCTCTCCCATCCAATCTTCATCCTTTCATATTTCAAGTCGAGGAGCTATGTCAATCGCTGTGCTTGACTGAGCGCTTTGATTGGTTGTTTTCCTCATCCTCCTTTCTTCTTACCCTTCTGACCTGTCAGATTTTCTTCTGCATTTTGAACAGGTATATCTTGAGGACCTGCCTCAATGGCACTCGCCACACCAGCAAGTTAGGCATACCAATAGACCCACTCTTGTTCTGTTCCCCGCTTTGGAGGTTCAGGCGCTGTCTTGTTGAAGAAGATGCGCACCAGCACTTCATGAGGAAGCTGCCCAATACGCTCCGAGAAATCCTTTATCTCGGATTCAACTGTAGGAAAGAAGCGAGAGTTACGTCTTGGAGGAGGAGGATTGGAAGGACCTTCGACCATTCTTTTTCGACCGCGCTTCATCAGCGTCGGACCAGAAGCATGCGACCCAGAGGTTTCACCAGAAGATCCCATTGCCGCTACTACAATTCACTGCAACATGTAAACAGAGCGACATTAGAAAACGACTCAATACACATGGGCAAATGGCCTAACGAAATCGTACCACAAACACAAGCACAGCATGTAGAGCACAAGCAACAAAGCATGAAAGCAACAAAGTCAAGAGCATAGCATATCAATCATCATATTCATTTCACAACAAAGCAACTGCCATCATACATGCACTCATACATGTGATTGATGCACACACAAAATCACAGATTGAACCCACAATGCATCAATGCATTTAGCCCAAAAGCAGCCTTGACAAGTCCAGGTGCTTATAAGCAGGTACTGGACAAAGTCAGGAAACAGTTTCAGCATCATATATATGCAACTGTTCGCACACAACAACTGCACAAGCAATTGGGATGCTATAAGCGCACTCTGGCAGACATACTCTAAACCTACCTAAAATAGACAGTCACAAGCTGTGACAGGCCAAAGTAGGCAGCCAACTGCAAGCCCAAGGCACTAAGCTCCAATCGTTCTTGAATTTTAAGTGATCTAGCTTCAAACAACACTGAATTTGACTGAGAAACGGAGCCGGAAATGCCATTTCTTCACCGAGTGCAAAGCGGGGGCTAAAAATGAAAATTTTGGCTAAGTGTTAGGCTCACATGCGCCCAAGGTGGAGCCCCAGGCGCATGTGGCCCCTCACATGCACCCAATCCACAAAATTTAAAAGTGCAAACTTCGTCACTTAAGGCCTCAGGCGCATGTGCAATCTGACATGCGCCCGGCTCAGAAGAAAGGAAGGAAACGGGTTTGGAATTCGATGCACCAGGCGCATGTGCATCACCACATGCGCCCACCTCTATTTTTTTGGGAAAACACAAGTCCTGGGTAGTGCCCTAGGTGCATGCCCAGAACAACATGCGCCTGGGACATGCACCTATTCCCGTATGGCATCTCACATGCGCTTGAAGGGAAGTTTCCCCGTCGGAAGATGGATGGCAGGACACATGCGCCCACAAGGGGACCACATGCGCCTGTAGCTCGAGGGTGAGCTCTCTCACCTTGGGAGAATCAAGTTTTCAGACTCGAAAAATTTTGGAATGACTCAGTGAGTCAACTATTTATACTTGAGCCTAAGGGACCGGTGCACTGCACTAGTGTGACGTAAGCATCCAGCGCAGCACACCGGGGGGCACTTGTTGGGGCTCAAATTTGTACCCATTGTAAAACAACATCTTGTGGTCCATTGACAATGATTTGGATAAGTTTTGAGGCCAGGAAAGCCCTGAAAACGCCAGCACAACCCTGATCGCTTGGTAGCAATCGAAATTCGTAAACATCATTTCAGAGCGGAACTAGGACATACGCTTTGCCGCCAAATGATCTGAAATGTCCTAAAACCCCTAACCTGCAAGTTTCGAAGTCATCCGGTGCATATTTTTACCTGCGCACCTCGAAATGCATTTCGTCCTTGCTCGAAGCTGACAAAAAAGGGTCCGTAAGCCTACAGCTCAGAGCGAAACTGGACATACGCTTTACCGCCAAATGATCTGAAATATCCTAAAACCCCTAACCGACAAGTTTCGAAGTCATCCGGTGCATATTTTTACCTGTGCACCTCGAAATGCGTTCCGTCCCTGCCTGGAGCTGACCAAAAGGGTTCGTAAGCCTACAGCTACCATTTCAGAGCGGAACTGGACATGCACTTCACTGCCAAATGATTTGAAATGTCCTAAAACCCCTAACCTATAAGTTTTGAAGTCATCCGGTGCATATTTTTACCTGCGCACCTCGAAATGCATTTCGTCCCTGCTTGGAGCTGACAAAAAAGGATCCGTAAGCCTACAGCTACCATTTCATAGCGGAACTAGACATGCGCTTCACCGCCAAATGATTTCGAGTGCCCCAAAACCCTTAAATATCAAGTTTGAAGTCATTATGATGCGTATTTCCATGCGCGTGCTCCCCGGAACAACGTTCCTATACGACAAGCTGACCCGGAGGCTCCAAATTAGGAAGTACCAAAATTGGCAACGTCTGGACTTCCACACCCCACCTCGTTCATTCAGGAGGTCAATCCTAGCCTAGAAGTGGCTTGGCAACAGTGAGTGCATGTCTAGAAAAGGTAGCTGTCCTTTGGAGGTCCCTCGTCGGAGCTAAAATCCTGAAATTTTCTAAGTGCTAGAATCCTGAAAATCTGGCTAAGTACTGGAAAAGCGCCGGCAAAGGACATGCGCCTGGCCTCCAACCACATGCGCTTGCACCCTATTAGTGAAAGGGAGTGAATTAAACACTTTTCCGAAAAGCGCCGGAAAATGCGCCGGAAAATCACATGCGCCTGGATCCACCACATGCGCTTGGCTGCTTTCTACCACATGTGCTTGACACTATTTTCTACCACATGCACTGGGAAATACCCGCCGGACTGGACCTGGACCCGATTACCGCCCTATAAATAGTGAAGTCACCTCATTTCATCAGCACGAGATCATCCCCTGCCGACCTCAGAGTGATGTAAGCACCACATGTGCTTGCTTTGTTTCCCCTCACCGAATGCCTTGGCCGGAGTGGATTCCCTCACCGAAATCCCTCGCTGGAAAGAGATTTCCTCGTCGGAATCCCAAGTTCGGAGGAAAATTCTGAAATTTTCTAAGTGTTGGGCACATGCGCCAGCTTATCCCCCACATGCGCCGGCTTTTTCCCGCACATGCGCCGGCTTTTCTGGCTGGAAAAATCCTGAATTTTCTCTAAGTCCGGGAGGGACATGCGCCCACTCTTTGGGTCCAGGCGCATGTGCACGCCCGGAACACCTCTCCATCTGTTTTTCATGAAAAATACCTCCACATGCGCCCGGGAGATGGGACTTGTGCCCGGCTCCTAATCGCATGCGCCTGAAAGCTGATGCAGTGCCACATGCGCCTGCACTAACATGACATGCGCCTGCACACACTCCCCCATGCTCCTGGACGCTGATGGAAGGGGTGGACCTTCGATCGTGCCCCGCCTTCGTCCGGGATCGGATTTTGATAAAACCACTTCTCCTGGATGCGTCTCGATGAGATCTATCCATCCACCGGATCAGATTCTCCAACGGTCAATGATAAGTGGCCCAAATTAGTGTTTTGGTCCAAAATGACCAACACTTAGCCAATTTGGCAGCTCCGAAAATCCCTCTGAAAGAGCCGAAAAAGGCTGAAAACGAGAAGAATCGGGCGGAATTGGACCGAGCCTGAGAGGGAAACTTTTCTTCTACTTAACATGATACACCATAATCATGCACTACGACGAGGTTATCCGATCTTAGGACCCTTGAATACCCTAATCAAACGGTCGGCAGTCCCGCTACTTAGTCATTTTCAGCCTTGGGAAGTGCCCTGTTGGCCCGGAAATTAACTTCTGCTAAGCAAATCAAAACGCGATCGCACCGCGATCTTCCTGGATGTAATCCACCCCTGTTCCAAGATGGTCATCGATAATATTCACCAATTTTCCTGATTAGACCACAAATAGTTCCACTACTTAGTCATTTCCAGCCCTGGGAAGTGCCCTGTTGGCCCGGAAATCGACTTCTGCTAAGCAAATGGAAACGCGATTGCACCGCGATCTTCGTGGACATAATCCACCCCTGTTCAAAGATGGTTATCGATAATACTCACCGATTTCTCTAAACGGACCTCAAACAGGTCCACTACTTAGTCATTTTCAGCCCTGGGAAGTGTCATGTTGGCTTGAAAATTGACTAATGCCAAATGAAATCAACAGCGATCTCAAAGACGCAGAGGCAAAGCTGAAGTACTCAGGCTATCCAACAGCCGAGTTAAGCATTTACAGGGCACCGATCCCCATTATTCATAAGAAATTGGCATGAACGGGAGTCCATCGGGCCCGATACTTAGCCATTTGCAGGCATCGGAAACAATCGATCCAACCCATTGAATATTGAAATCTTCAAAAGATCTTGGCTCAATAAAGCCTATTTGATCCCAAATATATCATTGAAAATACTCAGAAGAAAGAGTGTTCTCGAAGACGAGTCGCCCGACTCCAGAAGAAATACATTTACTTTACTGTACAAAGCTCTATTCATCCTGGATAAAGGTCCGAGGCTAAACCTAAGGGGTTATGGTTACCACGAGAAACCACAAACAAAGAGTTCAAACTAAGCTTGAAACATCCTGCTATGGATTGCCACTATGAGAAAGACAGTCGATGCCCTACCCATCAACAACGAGTCCGTCGGTTGAGCTGATGAGGCAGTTGCGGATTGCTTTCCTAAGGTCACATGTTCACAGTAACAGGCGCGGGCTTTAGGTTATGCCGACCAACATTTCGATGTTCGTGTATTCCAGCGGTCACCTATTCACAGTAACAGGCGCAGGCCCAGAGTTGCACCACTCGATTAAAAAACCTCGTTCGGGAATGTTGCGGAGTGCTCTCCTAAGGTCACCCGTCATAAAAATACGGGTGCGGGCCTTAGGTTATGCCGACCAACATTCGAAGATCGTGTATTCCAGTAGTCACCTGTTCACAGTAACAGGCGCGGGCCCAGAGTTGCACCACTCGAATCCTGACAGTCTCTCAACCCGGACAATCCGAAAGAAAATGGGACAGACATCCGGCGTGTCTAATAAATGTGGCTCAGTCCATAACGAGAAAACAAATGTCTACACGACCATGAACTCAAGACCATAATCCCCGGCGGATTAGTCTTTTGCCTTCCAATCAAGGGTGATCAATCGTTGATGTAATTAAAGGCTCGTGACCAGTATCACAGCCTGGAATGTAAAAGATCTCAGAATCTCTGGAATAAAATTCGTCTTGCGATATCTCTCTCTTGTGTACACTTTGTGATTGCTTATGATTGTCTATGAATGTCTCTATACTCAGAATTTCTCCAGAATAAAAGAAACACAAAGGACTGCTGACGAGCAGTTTTGATCTTTTTCTAAGTTCTAACAAACGGGTTTCTTGGCGTACTGGTTATCTGCAGTCACGCTCCCCAGTTCCAAGGGTGCAAATAGTATTAGAGTTTCTTGTTTCATCATGGCCGGTGCTCTTACCAATGGTCGACATCTTTCTCTGGCACCGCTTGTGCTATGCAGTATCTACAGGGCGTTCGGTTATGTTACTAGCAATCCTGACAAGCCTACGAACAGAATGGATGCAGCTTACTGCCCGTGGCATTACTTCTGCAACTGGCTAGGCATATATTTCCCGTGGGTGTACGATATGGGACTTCATTTGCACATCCTTCTAGAATGCGCCCCTCTCTTCAGATTTATGAGAGGCAAGATGGTGGTTCAGACACCAGAGTGGGTATCCTCGCAGATTCACAATGGAGATGAGGTCAAATTCTACCATTTCTCTGTTTTCGAGGTCGATGAAGACCGCGAAGTTGTGGACGATGAGGATCGATTAATTTCACTAACAGAAAATTTCTAATATCTATTCGAACTGCTTCCCTCCCATTTCGAGAGAACATGGAATTCTGACGCGAGCCTTACTACCCAAGCAGGTTTGCTAAGCAATTTGGCTATGACCAGGGCTTTCGTCCACATTGCCAAATGTAACAAGGATAGAACGAGAGCATGGTATGGGTCCTATCCATTGGGATGGATGTGGGACCAACTTCTGGTTACGAGAACTGGTGCAAGATTTGTGCTGCCTGGTAGTTATCGGTGTATCGCCAATTCTTATGGTTGGATGAGGTGGTGAGCGCATCAATATGCACAGATTCAGGGTATTAAGCCTGTCAACTTTCCTCTCTACCTTTCCCCTCCAAGGTTTGTAGAAATTCCTGAGGATGGTCTCGGTTACATTTACGAGCAGCAGGAAGTGGTTGGGACCTCGGGTACCAGTTATATGACCTCTTTGGGTGCACCAATTACTTGTAGAAAGTGTGATGGGGCTTTGGATGGAGGCATACCTTCGGGACGCCTATACGAAGACCTCGGTAAGAGGTCGAGCCCATACGTCCTCCGACTCAAAGAGGTGATGAAGCCGAGAGGGGTCCATTGACGGATCAAGCAGATTCTATAGCTGAAGGAGTTCTAGACGCTGGTGGTGATTTGACAAAGACTACTCCTCTTATAGTCGAGGAGAATGAGCTTACTAGGGTCATAGTAGGGGTTAGACCTTCCGACATATTTGTTGACGATCTTCCACCAGGTCGCTTGAGGGACCGATTGAAAGTTAGGATTAAGCTCGCGCCAAAGGTACGTCCGTCTGCGCCTGAAAAGAATATAAAGAAAGCAAAGGAGTTACAAATCAAGAAGTGGGGGAGTTTGGACCCGTCACTGCAGAGAGATCCTTCAAAGGTAGCAGGCGATGATGTGGAAGGTGGGGTTGTTGTTGACAGCCGCAAAGAAGGTGAGCTCCGGTCTGATGCTACAGAGGGGAAGAGCGATGAAAGGGACAGAATAGTTGACGATGGTTGTGATGAAGGCGATCTTAAGCCTAACGATGCAGTAGAGAACAATGTTGAGGGTGATCTTGCGGTTGTAGGGATCAGGCGATGATCCTTATTGATCACTCGGGATCACAGCTTGAAGAAGAACCTGTCGATTATTCAGGTGATGACTGGGAGGCAGGTTGCGCTAACGATCATGGCAATAGTGATTCTATAGCGGATTACTATGACATTGACGCCGGTGTCAAGGGTGCGGGCGACGATGAAGACGTTGTTACATCCGAGATTGAAGTACAACTTCGTGATGATGTCGAGGTCCAATGTCCTTCTGAGCCTTCATGCTTTATTCCTCGGACTGTCAAGACACCAACCGCGGGGCAGTCGATGAGCGCTCATCCGGGTTCACCTGTTCATGCTGATGATGCTGAGGAGTCCACTCCTGGGTCTAAGGTATGTGAGGTGGAATTTGAACCTCCTTTGGTCCTCGCGTTGAGTTGTCCATTGCAAGCGGACTATTCTGTTGACCTGGGGGTTGTGGACACGTTAATTCTGTTACAGTCGAAGTCGAGTCTAACGTCCCGCAACCGCAAGGTAATAACTGCAATTGCAATTATGTTTCTTTATGTTTTATCATTTCGATCTTGGTGTCATTATGTTAATGATGTATTTACTATTATGTAGATCCCGTCGAATCGACGTCTGCTCCTATGACTTCTATCGCATCGCTTCCAGTTGCGATTGTCGAGCCGTCGAGTGAAACTCTGAAGTTGATCATTGATGCTGAAACATGCATTGCTGGGCCTTCAGAGCCTGCTATTGATCTTCTTGCGGTCTCTGGTATGATTTCTTCATAACTCATATTGTATTGTACTTTGTGTTTTCTGCTTTCATATTTGTCGATGCATCATTTGCTTATCCTGAACTTCTTTCTTGTAGCCGTTGTCGATTCTGCCATTGTTGTTGTGGCTACGATGTAGGACATTCCCGTTTTCAATCAGTTGGATTGTTTCGGGCAGAGTGTGTTGAAGGGCTTATTGTCCAGCATTGCGAAGGCGTTAGATGATCCGCACAAATGGTACATGTTAAGTGCTAGAATGAAAGCGTTAGAAACTTGCATCGGGGTGGTAGGACCTAATTCACTCATGATTTCCAATTGCATCTCTTTATTCGAGAGCTTCATCACAAGAGTAGCAGCTACTGAATGCGCCATGCCCGATCCTATTGTCAAGGAGAAGCGAAAGATTACGGAGTCTCTGGGACCCGTAGTGGAACATTATGTGCGTTCGACGACGGATGCACGAGAATCTTTGCAAACAACAAGACACAGCATAAGGGGTGCCTGGATCATTTGGCTGAAATTGACGTTGAGATCAAGCGACTGCAGGCGAAGAGGATAGCCGTAAGCTTTGAGGCCGGCCGTCTTGAGTTAGTGGTCGCTTAGGACCAAATAGTTGTTATGAGGCTAAAAAGCGAGGGTGAAGCGGTGCGCAAGCAATTGGAAGATTTGACCGCCAAGCTTCAACATGTTCCTGATCCTGCACTGGTGTTGTCTGCAGTGAAGTAGGCGATGAAAACTGCCAGGGTGGCTGTGATCAGGCTAATATCGAGATATTTGGAGAAGCTTTGATCTTTTACTTCCGATGCTCTCTTTGTAGCTCTCGACGTATAGAAACGATCATAAGATCTTACCTTGACTGAACTTTTTTAGAATTATTGTAATCAGTGTAAGGAATACTTACCTTTTGACCATTCATGTATATGTTGTTAAGAAATGTCAACCATACTTTTGTTAATGAAATGACAGTGGCAATTACCTTTCTATTGTGTGATGTTGTGTAATGGGTGTTAAAATGTTTTGCAATTCAATCAATAATAATAATTCTAATGAATGATGAAAATGAATGCAGAATGAAATGAAGAGGGTAGTACTTCCCTTTGTCGTTGATTTTGGGAGTGTCCTGGGTTTCTAAATCTGGGATACGCTTGCGTCATAAGCAGGTGTTTTCTGGCCTACCCCCAGTCATTCTCCCTACAAGCTTAAGTTCCTTGTTATGTATTGAGGCTTGCCCCCAATCTTCTTCTTCTATAAACTTGATTTTCTCATCATATATTGGGGCTTGCCCCTAGTCATTTTCTTCTATAGACCTGAGTTTCTCATCATAAATTGGGGCTTGCCCCCAGTGTATTTAGCTCATTGTTTTGCGAGACCGTCTCCCTCTGATGAAAGATGTCTTATGCTTTAGAAATCCATAAAGAATACTCGTCTGATCATAATCTTTAATCGCATATTCCTGTTGCAAAATTATTCATAAGAGAAAGTCGTCGATATTCTCAAGGTGAAGTGATACATAAGAGAATGCCTTAGTCATCTTCATATAAGGCCGTATGTATATATATAGGAGATTCCTAGTTTTGACTTGTCCTCATATAGAATAGAAGAATATTACAATAATGATGAGAAGATTCACTATAAAATACGAAAGCTGAATGTATGGCGAGACATTCTAATCATCTTCATATAGAACCCAGTGTGTATGTATAAAAAATTGATAATAATAGAATTTCCCGACCATCTTCATGTAGAACCCTATATATAAGAGACCATCATCTCTGAATTACTTTCTTAGGTTTTCTATGGAATGCTTTCTTCTGGTTTGACTGGCTTGATAGGAACATAATAAATCGGTTGATGATTTGTAGAGTCAATTTTTTACGTTCTTTGACATGGTACCTGTCATTCAGAGAAGCTATGCAGATATATTTGTGTTTATATGTGTAACAGTATGATGTGAGTGAGTATGTGGATAAGTAGGAAATGTAGGGCACGGATGCATGAATGAGCACAAGTACATCCCGTCTACTTTATAGCTTGTCATATCTACTTATGGGTATTCATAGTTGCTCAAGTTCGGGAAATAGAGTCCTCGAGAGGATGCTTTCCTGGATCGTATTTACCGGTGACGTGCCAGCTGGGACTTCCTGGGTCTTCAATCTTCAAGTTGATGATGCCCTGATTTATCATCCTCTGAACTTTTTCTTTTAGGATAAGGCAGTCTTTAGTCCCTTGTCCCATGAACCGGTGGTATTCACAGTAGTTAGGATCACCCACTCATCCTTCTTCTTCAAGTCGAGTAAGTTTCGACAATAGTAGTTCTCCTTCTTCGACCAGCTGGTTCATAATTGGGATAAGATCCTCAATGTCGAACGTGTATGTCCTATTTGTCTTGCCTCACTTAACGATTGTCACGTGTCATGTTCTTTGAAACTCCTTGTCCTTGATTCTTGTCTCTGCTGCCTTGATTTTTGTTTTGTATTTTAGATTCGGTTGCTTCTGGTTCTTAGGATTCTTTCTTGTATTAACTCCAATTCTCTCTTCTGTCTCATACCTTGGTCTTTTGCTTTGGAATCGTGCCTCTGAAACGGACTACTCTGCCATGCGGGCCTCTGCAACTAGATTGTGAAAGGTAAAAGAGCTATTGTTTGGCAGCTCCATGAAATCATGGGGTCCATATCTAGCATATGTGTATTTGCTTGTTCAGGACGGATCTGTTGTTTCACTGCAATTAGCCTTTGCACTACCCCCAGTGATTCTTCCTCTAATTGTCGGATAGGTGGGGTGATACTGCAGGTTGCACTCCATGAGATTAAGGTGGTTAAAGCATCTTGAATTTCCCTCATCTGCCTGGATAACTCTTTATGAGTTTGGACCAATTCCCTGATCTACTCCCAGACTGTTAATAGTTCGGTGTCTTGTTCAGTCGATTCTCTTTCTTCAATTACTTGTACCATCGCGACATGGACTGGCCATTCTTTGTGCATCGGTGTTATTATGGGCATTACCGACACTACAACTGATATATCCGGGCTGGTCTTTTCTGTTTTCATGTTAATGACGCCTTCATTGATTAACCGTTGAATCATTCTTTTCAAGATAAAGCAGTCTTCAGTCTTGTGGCTAGTTATGCTATGATATTTGCAGTAGTTAGGATGGTCGATCATTCTCGCCTCCTCCGGACGCTTGGACTCCGGTAACTTTATCACTCTTTCTTCTACTAGCTGTTCCATAATTCGAACCAAATCTTCTAGGTCGAAGGTATAGGGTCCTTTTTTTCGATTGCGCTCTTCTATCGTCGTATATCGCGGCCTTTGAAAACCCTTGCCCTTGTCTTATGTTGTGGTTACTAGCTTGGCCTCAACTTTGCGCTCAGTGTTTGGGCATTTCTTATCGTTCGAGCCTTTTCCTTTGTCGACATAGTTAGACGCTATCATCCTTCCGTCTTCTCTTCTAGGCTTCTCTGCCTTGAACTACACTCTGAACGCGACTCCTTCCACTAGGTGGGCCTTCGTTGCTAAATCTCGAAACGTCGAGAAGTTGTGCCCAGATAAGCCAAACGAAATCATCACATCCATGGCCTGCATGCACAACTTAACCTACTCAGATTCGCTGGGCAGTTCTCGGCATTGCACTGATATATTCCCCCACCTGTCAATGAACTTCTCGACTGACTCCCCCTGCCTCTGACGGACTAAGGCTAAGTCTGTCAGCGAGACTTCTCGCTCGGTAGAGAAGAATTTAGAGATGAACAAATCTTGCATCTGGTCCCAGGACTTGACTGACCCTATGGACAATGACATGTACCATTAGAACGCTTTGCTTGTGAGCGTCGAGCCAAATAATCTGAGACAATACTGGGGGATTGTCGACAATTTGCCCATCATTGTCATGAACTAAGCCACGTGTTCCTCCGACGATCCTCTGCAATCGAATCAAGGGAAATCTGGATGTTTGAAGTTGTTAGGAAATGGAACATCATCAAACTCGAGCAAATACGGCACTCGATACACATATTTTCCTCCCTTCTCTTTTTCTCTCTCCTGACGCATCAGGTTCGCGATTGTTTGAGACAACTCTTCCCTCGTAGCATGAGATGGTAGTGGCGGTGCGCGCTCATACGGGACGTTTCTCAGGCGAACCTATGGTTCGGCAGCAGCTAGCTCTCCCGCTGCCCCTTAGGATTCCTCCACAGACTATTGAGTAGGGACAGTTGGACTCCTGTTTGCCCCCTGGGTGACTAGAGCTAGTAGTGCTTCTTTCATCTCTCTCATCTCTATGGTCGTGTCCTCTTGGACCTGGATTATCTTGTCTATCTATTCTTGGATTGGAGGTAGCTTTGCGTATCGCTCACTCGCCTCTCCTTCAACGACCTGTACCATCATTACCTGTACTCGCTGCGGCCTTGTCTTGGTCACAGCGGGTTCAGCAAGGATTGTCTTCGTCGCTATCTTGATCGACTGTCAGACGACAGATCTCTTCGGTATCTTGACTGGTTACGCTGTCTTCGGCATGGTTGAGAAGTCAGTAGCGGTGAAGGAGAACTTTGGCATGGGCGACATAGTAATCTTGATGTCACTGCGGGTTTCGTTCATGCAAACTAGCTTCCACTGTTTCCTCGTGCTGATCTATGACTTGGCTACCTTCACTCCGGCTGAAGCGGTCTTCCTGTCCTTTGTCTTCTTCGGTGACCTACGCTTCTAAACCACTTGCCAGCCGGCTTCAGGGATCACTGCTCCTGCTGCCGTGAGGTGAGGGAAATAAAATCCCCCGGATGCCAAGAAGATCATTGTAGTTTTCATTGTGATTTTGATGATTGATTCTTTCTATTTCTGTCTCTCTCTCTCTCATCTCTCTCTCTCTCTGCACAGTCATACACACATTAGAATATTTCACAGTTTTGAAAAGGAGAGGAGGTGCGACCTTACCAATCGCAATACAGCTTAATGATAGACAGAATGTACGAACATGAATCACGTTATCATTTTGAAATTCTTTTGCTTAAAGATGAAGGGAAGAATGTTCCCGTTGAGAGTCACCAGTTTGGCGCCCGTGAAGGCGTCGAACATTTCTCCTTGTGGTAACCTTTCTCACGTACACATTGGTGTTTACAAATAATTTGTCTTAGAATTTCTATTTACTCAAAAATAACTAAGGATTTTGGTAGTTTGATTCCCCAGCGGAGTCGCCAGTTTGTTAAAACTAGAAAAATGCTCAAAATGGGTAGTTTTTCCTGTGTTTCATTATTCTAGGGAATTCTGAGTAAGAGACATTCATAGAAAATCATAAGCAATCATAAAGTGTACACAAGAGAGATATCGCAAGGCGAATTTTATTTCAGAAATTCTAAGATCTTTTACATTCCAAGTTGTGATACTAGTCACGAGCCTTTAATTACATCAATGGTTGATCACACTTGATTAGAAGGCAAAAGACTAATCTGTCGAGGATTATGGTCTTCAGTTCATGGTTGTATAGACCTATTTGTTTTCTTGGTATGGACTGATCCATGTTTCTTGACAAGTCAGATGTTTATGTCCCATTTTCTTTCAGATTGTCCGAGTTAAGGAACTGTCAGGATTTTATCAAGTGGTGCAACTTTAGGCTGTTGACCTCTGGAATACACAAGCATTAAATGTTGGTCGGCACGACCCAAGGCCCGCGCCCGTATTTTTATAACGGGTGACTTTAGGAAGGCGCTTCGCAACTTCTTGAGCGAGGTTTTTAATCGAGTTGCAACTCTGGGCCGTTGGCCTCTAGAATACACGAGCATCAAAATGTTGGTCGACATGACCCAAGGCCCACGCTCGCATTTTTATTACGGGTGACCTTAGGAAAACACTCCACAACTACCTCATCAGCTCAACCGACGGACTCGTTGTCGATGGGTAGGGCATCAACTGTCTTTTGTAATGGCAGTCCATAGCATGACGTTTCGAGTGTTCATTTGAACTTTTTGTTTGTGGTTTCTTGTGGTAACCATAATCCCTTAGGTTTAGCCTTGGACCTTTATCCGGGATGAATAACTTTGTACAATAAGGTAAATATGTTCATTCTGGAGTCCGGCGACTCATCGTTGAGAACATTCTTTCTTTTGAGTACATTCTGATGATCTATTTGAGATCGAATAGGCTATATCGAGCTAAGATCCTTTGAGGATTCAAATTCAATGGATTGGATCGGTTATTTCTGATGCATGTAAGTGGCTAACTATCAAGTCCGCTAGGTGCCTGTATATGCCAATTTCTTATAAATAATAGGGATTGGTGCCCCGTAAATGTTTAACTCAGATATTTTATAGCCTGAGTGCATTAGCTTTGCCTTAGCGTCTTCGAGATTGCGGTTGATTTCATTTAGCATTAGTCGATTTTCAAGCAAACAGGGCACTTCCTAGGGCTGAAAATGACTAAGTAGTGGACCTGTTTGTGGTCTGATCGAGGTATTTAGTGAATACCGGCAATGATCGTCTTTGGACAGGGATGGATCATGTCCACGAGGATCGCAATGATGCTGGATCCACTCTGGCGTCAATGCGATCACATTTCATTTCGCTCGATGTAAGTCGATTTTCGAGCTAACAGGGCACTTCCCAGGGCTAAAAATGACTAAGTACTGGGCCCGCTGACCGCTTAATCAAGGTATTCGAGGGTCCTGAGATTGGATAACCTCATTGCGGTGCATGATTATGGTGTATCATGTTACGGAGAAGAGAAGTCTCTCTCTCGAGGTCGGTCCAATTCCGCCCAATTCTCCTTGATTTCGGTTGTTTTCCACTCTTTCGGAGGGATCCAGGGTTTGCAAATTTGGTCAAGTATTGGTCATTTTTGGATTAAATCATTGATTTGGACCATTTATCATCGACCGTTGGGGAATTTGATCAGTTGGATGGAAAGATATCGCTAATGTGTGCCTGGTATGATCGGGAGGCGAGCCAGATCAGAAGTGGGCCACTTGACGGAAGGTCCCACCTCCCTATGACCGTCCAGGCGCATATGGGTATGGGAGCAGGCACATGTGGCATGGAGGCAGGCGCATGTGCCCCTCCCCTCTCCTAAGCACATGTATGTCAGACGACAGGTGCAAGTGGTTGACGTAAGTGGCCTAGGGTTGAGCGCATGTCTCCCCTTTTCAGGCGCATGTCGCTAAGTTCAAGTGAGAATAAAAGGGGGGATCTCCTCCAGGCACATGTTGCTTTGCACATGTGCTTGACTCCTTGGGATAAGCTCATGTTACTTTGCAACTTGTGATATTTTTGAAATTTTCAAAGGGGGCCAAGGGAGTGGGCGCATGTGCCCTTCACATGTGGTCTCCACATTTGGTCTCCGCATGTAGGCTCCTACTGTTGCAAACTTAGAGAGTTTTTTGTATTTTTAGGCTCTGACTATTGCCTCCTCTCCGACTGTATCCCTTTCCAGCGAGGGATTCCGACGAGGAAATCCACTCCGACGATGGGATCTAACGAGGGAAGATAGAGCAAGTGCATGTTACCTCTTGCGTTGCTCTGATACTGTCTGAAGATGATCTCCCCTTTCTGACATCAAGGGCTTACTATTTATAGTATCCTAAATAGATACGGATCTAGACCAACGGATACTTCAAAAGCATGTGCTCTCCGCATGTAGGCTCTGCATTAAGCTCCACATGTAGGCTCCACATGTAGGCTCCGACTGTAAAGGACAGGTACCTTTTCGGAGGCCAAAGTCATTGACTCTAGGGCATTTTAAGCCTCTCATCGGACTGTCAAATGAATGGGATGGGGTACGAATGACCAACTACCATGAATTTTGGTAGTTCCTTACCAATTTGGAATCTCCTGGTCGGCTCTTCGTATAGGAAATCGCTCCGAAAAGCGCGCACACTAAAAATGTGAATCGCGAGACATTCAAACTTACAGGTTAAGGTTTTTAGGGCATTTCGAATCATTTGGCGGTGACCCGCATGTCCAATTCCTCTATAAAATGGTACCTATAGGCTTTCAAACCCTTTCGGTCAGCTCCGGACAGGGGCGAAACACATTTTAAGGTGCGCAGGTAAAGATATCCTCTATGTGACTTCGAAACTTACAGATTAGGGGTTTTAGGGCATTTTGAATCATTTGACACCAACCCGCATGTCCGGTTTCGCTCTGAAATGACGTTTATATGTTTTGGTGATGGCTACGCGTGTTAGTGTTACGCTGGCATTTTCTAAATATCTACGATCTCAAAACCGATCCAAATCATCGTAGATGGACCACTGGATGCTGTTTTATAATGGATGAGAATTTGAGCCCCAACACCCATCGAACATCTTGATGCGCACCGTACAAATACCCATCACCTTATGAGCATAGCCATCACCCACAAACACCGATTCACCACCATACTCCCTGTATGTCGTGAATGAACTTCGGTCAAGACAAACGTGATGAAGCCCTTGAATCTAAGATCCACTCTCTACTATGAGATCCCTTGCTAAATACAGTCAGAACTTTACAAAGATTGCTACCGTCCTCTATGGTATTAGCTCCATCTCCAGAAGAATTTTCATACCTCTCTTGCTTCAACTTTGGGATTCTGACAATCCCCTCTCATGTGGCCTTCCTGAGCACAACTCCAGCACTTCACCTTAGCTTTCCCTTTACCCTTGGCCTTAGATCCTGATTTCGAATATCTTCCACCATACTCAGAATTTCTTCCCCTCATAATCAGTGCCTCTGAGGAAGAACGAGAACCCACGTCACTGCTTTTCTTTCTCATCGCCTTCGACTGGAGGGCTGAGATAATGGTCTTGATGTTGATGGTCTCCCTCCTTGCACACACAGAGTCCCTGAATGACTCATATGAATCTGGAAGAGAATTCAACAAGATGCATGCTTGATATTCATCCTTCATCGGCTAGTATTAACTATCGGCTTCTCATTACTCAATGTTTGCACAATTTCACATATAATGGGGTCATCAGAATCCTAGAAATGTGCCAAGCATGTTTCCAATGTTTCAGGGGGTTCAAGTTGAAGGAGTTCCTCTTCTTCAAAGGATTCAAGCATGTTTATCTCGAAGAGCTCATCATCCTCCTCATTCATTTGCCTCTTGCACATGTGGAACTCATTCACCTCTAGTGTCATTTCCCAAAAGATAATTGCATCACCCCATTCTGGCAATTTATAATTGCTTCTGATGTGGCCAAGAATGGGCGGCCTAATATTACCAGTATTTGAGTGCTTGTATCTATAACCGGTTGTGTGTCTAAGACGACAAAGTCTACCGGGTAGTAGAATTTGTCGACTTAGACTAGAACATCCTCACTCATCCCTCTTGGTACACGGATGGATCTATCAGCGAGTTACAATGTAGTTTTAGTGGGTTTTAATTCACTAAGACCCAATTGCTAATATACCGATTATGGGATCAGATTTATACTTGCCCCCAAATCTAACAAGGCTCGCTCAATCATGTAGTCTCCAATGATGCATGATATTGTGGGACTACCAGGATCTTTATATTTTAGGGGGGGTCTTTTAGAAGAGAATGACACTCACTTACTCATTTAAGAAGGCCTTTTGTTGCACGTTATATTTACGTTTGGCCTTCCATAAGTCTTTGAAAAACCTGGCATAGGAGGAAATTTGTTTTATGACATCAAGCAAAGGAATGTTAATTTTAACTTGTTTAAAAACCTCTAGAATGTCGTGCGAGTTTGAAAGAGGTTTGAGAGCTACCAATCTTGAAGGGAATGGTGCAATGGGCTTGTATTCGCGTTCCTTAACTTGTGGGGTTGAACTAGATCCATCCTTATTCTCAAAATTTGCCGGATCATTAGGAAAGGTTGGGCTGGAAAGGTCCCTTCCCAAGCGTTTAAGCGTCCCTTAATCTCTTCAACCAAGACCTTAAGTTCTTGGAGCATTTGCTGGTTTGACTGATTGATTTGCATTTGCCCTTGCATGAATGCCTTCAGAGTATCCTCCATGCTGATTTGAGGTGGGGCCCTGTTTGGTACAATGTTTGGTATTTGTGGCCCTTTTTTAGGGTTGGTAGGATTAGCCATGGGACCATTCCTCCAACTGAAATTTGGATGGTTCATCAATTTAAATTATATGTGTTACCCATCGGTCCATTGAAAGGCCGTTGATAACCTTATGCGGCGTTTGCTTGCTCATGTAACACTTCCTTGAATGCGGGTATTGTTGGACAATCTTGAGTCGAATATACATTAGTGGCACAAATACCACATACGTTCTCAACAAACTCGCTGGATTTTGAAGACTCACCCTTTCTAAGTTTCATGGCCTCTATCTTCCTTGTGAGGCTAGCTATATTTACATTAACATCATTTTCTTCTCTAATGATGTAAATTCCTCCTTTCTCTTTTTGTTGAAGAGGCCTACGGTTACTAGATTTGTCCGAGGTATCCCAAGATTGGGCATTCTCGGACAACTCATCCAAATAACTCCAGGCATCCTCCAGGTCCTTGCTCATGAACTCGCCATTACACATCATCTCTACGAATTAGCGTATATTTGAGTTCAATCCTTCATAAAAGAAGCTTATGATTCGCCAAATCTCGTAGCCATGATGTGGGCATGCGAGTAGGAGGTCTTTATATCTCTCCCAACTTTGGAAGAAAGTTTTACCTTCTTTAACAAAAAAATTCATAATGGCTCGTTGAAGGGTATTCGTTTTACGAGTCAGGAATAATTTTTTTCAAAAAGTCCCGAGTCATCTCATTCCATGTCCCAATCAACCTCGATCTTAGAGAGTAAAGCTATGATTTGGCTCTTTCTTTCAAAGAGAAAGGAAATAATTTCAATTTAATTACATCCTCTGTCACATTATTGTATTACAAAGTGGCTACTACCTCATCAAAATTTTAGATGTAAATATGAGCTCTCGGAATCTAGCCCATGAAACTTAGGTAAAAGTTGAATCACTCCCAGTTTAAAATCAATCATTCTGATATTATAGGAGAAAACCATGCATGGGGGCGTGGTAGCCCTAACAGGGTTGTAAGTGAAATTACGTAGGGTAGTCTAACACGACACCCTACGCATACGCGTGCGGAAGCTTAAGGAGCAACTAGAATTATGGCTAAGTCCTAGAAGGGGGGTGATTAGGACCTTTTGAAATTCTTTTCGCCTACTTATACAATTTATCAATTTAAATTAAGTAAGAAACTAACACTTCGGCTTCCAAGCCTAAGTGAGTCCAATCACAAGACTAGTATAAGATTAACAATAAACATCCTAGTCTAAGCATGCATAGATAATGATCAATGAGCTTAAGTCTACATTTCTAAGTGGAAGAACATCATGTGTGTGTGGATGTGCCTATCTAGTACATAGCATACATTCTAATTAAGCATTTCATAATTAACATTTAAACACAATGCATAATAAGAAATGTGCTCAATAACAATCACAAACACAACGATGTATAGTAGTTCGACTTCGGGCATACTCCACTCCCGGTTCAAGTACTCAACCCCTTTGAGCACATCGGCATTCACTAGAGAGTTTAAATCTGGTTCCTCCCAACCAATGTGTTTTAACTTGGATCCACCCAATTGGAGAGTTTACAGGTTCCTCCCAACTTACACGTTCACACCCATGTTCGTGGCTCCCCTTGGCGACTTGTTTAGGCCCGGCAAACGTGCCAAGGAATGGCAAACGTCACTATTTTTAGGCTCAACTAATAAGTGAAGGATCTACAAACGACCCTCGAATGCGAGTTTGACAAACAAACTTACACTCAATTCTCCATAGGAAAAGAATGGATTTAAGCCCCATTGTCAGCTATAAAAATGACAACTCACTTATCAGATTTAAGCCCCATTGTAGCGCCGCTTGGGGTTGCTTCTTCTTGCTCTCTCGTGCTTGAATCAGCTCCCCTTGTGCTCCCCCGATCTTTGATGCCGCTGCTTTGTCAAGGCTTCAGTTCCAAGATCCGCTACCTTGCATGTGATGCTCCATTGAAGATGCCCAAGGTGCTAGGGAATGGTGCAACCTCTACAAATGGTAGGAAATGGGTTTCCTAGAGGTATACTTAATTAGACTCCTAGGTGGTGTTTAGACAAAAGGATTTAACTATGATCAAAGTGTCTAAACTCCTAGGAATCAAGAGGGAACAAGCCTATTCTCATTTTAGCATTGAATGCCTTAAGCTTGTGATGAATCACAAGGAGAATAACTTGTATGGGTTAGGATTAGAGCTCCAAATGATAAGCAATGATGGTGGCTTCTAAATCTTCAAAATCTCCTATATTAGCTTAAAAATTGCATCTCCCGTATTTATAAAATTTCCTCCAACAGTCAAATAACGAGCAGAAAACGACAGAAAATAGTTGCTGGACAAAATCTCTAATCAATCAAATAGTGTTCCGATCGATCAGAAAATCGATCGGAAAATCAATTCCGATCGATCGGAGTCCGATCGAAAATTGATGTTTGGGCAGTTTTCTTTACAGCAACTTCCACCTCTTTAATTAGTCGAATTTATCATGTTTTTCAAGGTGTTCTAAGACTAATAATCATGACTAAAGATATTCCTAGTTGTTCTAAGTCATTTAAGAGAATTTGGGTGTTTAGGCCTAAAGGGTTAGGGTCACTAAGGCATCTCATTTACCTGTTCTTCTTCTTTAATGCTTCTGGTCCACTTGAATCTCCGGTCTTCAACTTGCCAAGGCTCAACCGACATTACAACACAATGACTCACGTGATTGACAAATACGGTGCACTAGTATGCCACGGAAAAAGTACACTAATAGTAAGTAATCACGTAAAGTTCTCATTGGAGGGGCATCGTGCACCTCATTGTCTCTTACTTCTTCTCTAGTTAGATTTGCGGTTGTAGTGGGAGGGGGAGGATTCCTCAAGGGTGTTTGATTCTCAACCATACCTCCCGAACTTTCACAAACTTCTAGATATTTTCGCACTTGTCTTTTGACAGAAAGTGGTTTAACTATCCCTCCTTCAGTTTGAAGATGGTTGTGTGGTCACGTTCCCAACGGGACATTAACCACACAAATCACAACTAAATTTAACCTAAATCCTAAAAAAAAAAAAAATAGAAATCTGGAAAGCCTAAAAATCTGAGAAAAAATGAAAAGTCTAAGTTAGAAGGATGTTACCAATAGATCTTGAACTAAGTTAATGAAGTTCCTACAAAATAAAACGGAACAATATTAGTTCTCAAGAAAAATAAAAAAAACCTAATTCTAAAAATATGAAAAATTCTATCTTACTATGTTAGAAATTTACTTTATAGCTATTAAAATTATTAAGACCATTTAGCCTACAAAAATCCCCGGCAATGGTGCCAAAAACTTGTTCGCCAACCCCAGTGCAAGGTTGCGATGTAGTAATAATCGATCGTGAGACCAAGATCATCCTCAGGGATTAGTAACTACCAATTCTAACTCTTCTAATAACTTAGATTAAAAAGTTTAGAAATTCAGAGATCTAGAACTAAGCATAAACAGTAAAGTGATTTAAGGAATTCAGAAAATTAAACAACTAGAGCGTCGATGATCCACTTATAGTAAATCAATGTCAATTCATTCATCAAGCACATACACTATTGGAGTCAAAGTCCTATCTCTCATCCAATTAGAAGATATTGCATTCACACACATAACAAAGCAAACTCAATCTAGAAATCAATTCTAGTTCTAATGAAGCATGGAGAAGATGAACTTGCAATACTTTGAAGCATCAGTCATACTAAGAGATAATGTCATGATCTAGGGTTACCACAATTCAAATCTCATTAAACCAATATGATCATTCTTAGAAATTTGTAAGCAGCTTGTGTCTAGAATACACAAACTCTCAAAATCATCTAAAAATACCAACTTTATTCAAATTAGAACTTGAAAATCCAAAACCAAAGTTTAGAGTACTTAAATAAATGAATCAAGCATTAAATATAATTACAAGCTTCACCTCTTAGCTTTAGCTAAGAGGTCTAGCCAACCAAAGACATGATTGAACTAGAAAATAAAAGAAAAAAACTAAGAACATGAACTAAAAGAAGAAAAACTTAGAAAAGTTGAAGTGGAAGCCTTCACTTCAAATTTCCCTTGCTCCCAAGATTTTAGGATTCCTTGGAGTCTTAGGATGTCTTAGAAAAACCCTTTAAATAGAAAAAATCCAACCGGTTTCGCAGTTCTAGAAGATTCCACCGATTTTTTCGATTTTTGCAATTTTCGCACAATCACACTTTCACCGCCTTTTTCAATTGTAGTTTTGATGGTATCTAAACTCAGTTTTGACTGGTTCAGAGAGTTCAACTAAAAAATAACAGAAATTCATGAATTTTCGATGGCACTTCGATTGCACTTCAATGACATCGAAAATTGGTCCAGCAATTCTGCAAGGTTATTTTCTAAACTTTCTGTATCTTACTTTTCTGGCTATTTTAGGTCTTTAATTTTATTTTTCTCAGACTTTTTCTTTATTTCCTTAGCTCATCAAATCTTAGTCTTCTAGTCATTCTAAATCCTTCAAATTAGCATTAAATCCATAACATATCTATCTTTTACCTACAAACACAAAAACAAGCATAAGTCCTTAACTTTAATAACTTAAACTATACACTTATGCTATGAATTGGGGTTGGAATATGCACAATTCAGAGCTCAACACCAACCATGAAAATGATTAAACTAGAAAACAAAAGAAAAACTAAGAAAAGAATGAACTAAAAGAACTTGGAGTTGTAAAAGGTATACTTCGAATCTCTCCACCTCCCAAGCTTTTAGAACTCTTTGGATGGATTAGGATGTGTTGGGAGAAGCCTTTTTATAGGAGAAATTCAACTAGTTTCACAGTTCTAGACAGTCCCACCGACTTTCACAAAAATTGCACATTTATCACTATCTTCGATGACATTGTAAATAGTTCGATGCGAACTTCGATGGCATCGAACTCTCAGTTCGATGGCATCGAAAAGAATTTAGAGAATGGCCTTTTTTTCTTCTATTCAATGGCATTGAAGTCATTTTCGATGGAATCGAACTATCAGTTTGATGGCATCGAAATGTGGTCAAGCAGTTCTGCAGGGCTATTTCCTAAACTTTCTGTATGTTTCTTTTCGACCATGCAACTCTGCACTTCACTTTTCTAGCCAATTCAGGACTCGTAACTTGATTCTCCAAAGCTTTGGTAACTCGTTTCCCCATCTCTTTAGCTCATCAAAACTCGGTCTTTTAGTCACTCAAAATCCTTCAAAGTAACATTAAATTCATGACATCTCTCTCTATTGCCTACAAACACAAAAACGAGCATAAGTCCTTAACTTTAACAACTTAAACTATGCAATTATGCTATGAATTGGGGTTTAGATATACACAATTCAAGGCTCAACAAAGAGCGAATATCACATATGCTTTTAAGAGCCGAAAATTTTAAAATTAAATTTATCTTAGCCTTATCCACCTCAATTTCATTCCACGAAATCACGTCTCCAAGGACAATTCCTTTTCGAACCATGAAGTGGCATTTTTCCAATTTAACACAACCTTGTCAAAATCGAATTTAAGTGCTCAAGGCACTCGTTGAAGGAACAACCAAAGATGGAGAAGTCAGCCATGAAGACTTCCAGAAAATAACCAACCATATCTGAGAATATACTAAGCATGCATCTCTGGAATGTTGTAAGGGCATTACATAGTCCGAATGGCATCCTTCGATGAGTAAAGGTGCCAAAGGGGCATGTAAAAGTTATCTTCTCTTGATCCTCGGGCGTGATCTCTATTTGATTGTAACCTGAGTAACCATCGATGAAGCAATAATAGGATTAACCAGCCAACCGTTCCAAATTTTGATCAACAAAGGACAAATGGAAGTGGTCTTTCCTCGTGACAATATTTAGCTTCTTGTAGTCAATGCAAATCCTCCAACCAGTGGTAACTTTGGTTAGCATGAGTTCATTATTGGCATTGGCCATGATGGTGATTCCGGACTTTTTATGCACCACCTATGTTAGACTCACCCATTGACAATCGGATATAGGGTATATAATACTTACATCTAGTAGTTTTAACACATCGGCTTTAACCACATTTTTCATATTTGAATTTAATCTTCGTTGTAGTTGTCTTGATGTTTTGGTATTTTCTTCAAGGTGTATTCGGTAAGTGCAAATCAGATGGTGTATTCCCTTTATATCCACAATACTCCATCCTATGGCACTCTTGTACTTTTGGAGAGCATAAATCAATTTACTTTCCCATTTCCCATCCAGGTGAGCAGAAATCACCATCGGATATGCATCATTTTAACTTAAATAAATATATTTCAGCTCGAATGACAATAGATTTAGGTCAAGCTTCGGTGCTTCGATACTTAATGAGAGGCCTTGAATCAACGTAGGGCAATTTTTCAAATGAAGGCCTCTGTTTGTTAGCTTCGATTAGGTAAGGCCACACCAGCACCTGTTCAACACGAGTTAGTTTTGTGTTGGACCCACCATGGTATTTATTAGGGCTGTAAATGGTCGGGTTCGGGGCGGGTTTAGCCAAAACCAGACCCGCCCATTTACTAAACGGGTCTGGGTCCAAATTTTAGACCCAGACCCTTTTACTAAATGGGCAGGTCCGGGTCGGGTCTAAGTCAGCCCATCAGACCCATTTATAAATGGGTTCGGGTCTGGTAGAGGGAGATCCACCCTGACCCATTTATAAATGGGCCGGGTCTAATGGGTCCGGGTCTGGATCAAGTATGCAAGCATTTTACAAGGCTTAAAACTGGGTCTGGACGGGTCTGGGCTGGACGGGTCCCTTGTAACATAGACCAAACCCGCCCACTTACTAAATGGGTTTGGGTTGGGTCGGGTCGGGTCGGGTCGGGTCGGGCCTAATATAAAGGAAACCAGACCCAGACCCATTTAACAAATGGGTCTATTCTTGGACCCAGACCCGTACCATTTTAATAAATGGGTCGGGTCTGGGTCGGGTCTAAATGGGTTGGGTCTGGGTACCCCATCGGGTCCACTGACCCATTTACAGCCCTAGTATTTATTTACCATCCGATCTATTCACCTGACGTGCCTCATTGGGATGAAATGGCTCATCATTAATTAAAAAGAGAAGAAAAAAAAAAAAAAAAAAATTGTGGCAGCTCCGTAATTTGTTGGATTTTCGGTGGGCTTTTAAGTAGGTTGCCCATGACCCGATCTGAGACATCCTCCCCGGATTCCCCGGATTCGAAAGAAGATACTGCTCGGCACTTAATATCTTCTGAAAAGTCTACAAGCATGGCCCAATAACTGAATAAGCGCACATGGTCATACGTGTGGGCCCCACCAAACTTAAATTAGAAAAACCGACCACCTAAATTGGTGGGCCTATAAGAGAATAAAAAAATCGAATGGCCATTGGACCAACATACTTGGATGCTTTGGAAAAATAAGTGCATGGGGATTTTTAAAATGACAGATGGTATCCTAGCTCAACAGCCTGTCAAACCACCCATCCACTTGCCATATTTATTTCTGTACGATTTCCAAGGACATGCAACCGTAAAAATTTCAATGCCAAACCTTTCAAATTCCCGCAATGCCCCCTACGTTTGTGTTGAGTTACTTTGTCAGAGTGACGGGAGCGGACTCGGTTACACCAGCCAGTTAAGCTGGTGTCAAAGATCTGTGGGCCCCACCATGATGTATCTGTCTTATCCATTCCGTCCATCCATTTTGAAAATTCATTTTAGTGCATGAGCCCAAAAATGAAGCACATCTAAATCTTAGGCAAAGCACAACACAGGAAAAAAGTGTTGATTAGACGTCCATCATTAAAAACTTCCTAAGGCCCACTGTAGTGTTTATTTGCCATCCAATTGATAACGTTACACGGATTTGGACGAAGGCAAAAACAAATATCGGCTTGATATAAAACTTTTATGGCCCCAAAAACTTACCACCGGTGGCTATTCAACCTCAGATTTGGATCTGCCTTCTGTTTAGGCTCATGCCCGAGAATGAGGCGGAGAAATGATGGATAACGTGGATAAAATACATACACTACAATCGTGTATACCTCGTGTTATACCTCGTGTATAGGCTCATGTTACTTGCATCCTAGCCCCCAATCAATCATTCCAGATTATTTTAAGACATGGCCCCCAAAACCAGGCTCATCTAAAGTTCAGGTGGACCACACCGCATGAAACAGTGGGATTGAACTGTTAACGTTGAAATCTTCTTGCTGGCCCACCATGATTTATCTGTTTTATTCGAGCTGTCCATCCACTTTTTGAGATCATTTTAGGGCATGGCCCCAAAAATTGGGCCGATCTAGGCTCATGCGGGCTGCACCACACAAAATAATGGTGATTGAGCAACCACCGTGAAAGCCTTCCAAGGCCCACCCTATTGTTCATTTGCCATCCAACTTGTGCAAAGGTCACACATAACATTTTCCTTAAAAATAATAATAATAATAATTAATAAATAAATAAAAAGAGAGGTAGCGAGGACGGTCACCGCCTAGCTAGGGTTCTCAATGGGTTGGATCTGGACCCAATCCGGCTCCATGTCTGAATATCTGTAGATGAATTCGGATCGGATTCAAATCTAAAAGGTGATATCCATATCCGTTCCATTTATAAATAGTTAGATCCATTTCCAATCCAAAATCCATATAATCATGGGATTCGGGTTGGATCTAGGTCTGAATCCACCCCATTACAAATCTAAAAAAATATATAATATAATATATTTAATTTAGTAGCAAAATGATGCAAATCCCACTATTTACTGTGATACGGTGGACCTGAGAGTGACATGTCTCAATTTTGAGATATGGCCTAAAATAATTTGGAAAACGGATGGCTAGCATGAATTATAACATATACAGTCAGGTGACAATGAGTCGGATCTGGATCGGATTTGGATCAAACTCGGATATGTTTCTGTGAATACAAATCCAAACATATCCAGTCCATTTAAGTAATCGAACTTATTTTAAGATCCAAATCCGGTCCATTTAAATGATCAGACCTATTTTAATATCCAAATCTGCATTATATGGATTCGGAGTGAATCAGATCTCGGATCTGACTAGCTCCATTGAGAAACTTATTGCCCAGCCCAACCCTTCGGTCCATGGGGTTATGGGGCCCACTGTGAACCCCACCTTCATGTGGTGCAAGATCCACACCGTCCATCAGTTTCTCCAGCTCAGTTTAGGTACAGGCCTAAAAATGGGGCAAATTCAAATCTCAAGTGGACCTTGATATAGTAAACAATGTGGCTGAACGACCACTGTTGAAAACTTCCTAGAGCTCACCTTCATGTATATATTTTATATCTACTCTATCCATCTGGTGGTGCCCTCTATGGCCCACTGTGGTATATGGGTTTTATCCACCCTGTCCAGAAGGAGGGCCACCCCAAAATGAAACAAATCCAAATTTCATGTGAACGGCATCAAAAGAAACAGTGTTGATTGGACGCCCCCAGATCGACTATGATGTTTATTTGCCATCCAAACTGAGAAAAAGTGGGGCCCTCTGTGGACCCCACCTTGATGATGTATTTTATCCCTGTCGTCCACCAATTTAACTCATTTTAGGGCATGAGACCAAAATGAAGTAGATCCAAGTCTAGGTGGGCCACACGTACGTCTGGACTGTCCAGTGTGTGGGGCCCACTGTAGTCCCTACCATGATGTATGTGATTATATACATAATGTCCATGAGTGGACCTCACTTGATGTTTGAATTGTATATCTTGAGTACCGACCACCATGCGAAGCCCACTGGATGCATGAGTTGTATACCCGCACAAATCATCATGTGAGGCCCACTTGACCCATGAGTTGCAAATCAACGTCGCCCATCATGTGGCCCACTTGACATATGTATAGTATATCAATAGTGTCCATCATATACCCCACTTAATGAGTAGAACAAGGCCTTGGTAAGCCCAAGCTAAGGATTAATAAAGATGGTTATATGCCTTTGAATGAGCCGATTATTGGTATGACAAAAACTCAATCATATCAAGTGTTGGAATCAATTACTGTTAATCGGCACATTCATATCGAACTATAATTGGGCTAAAACCCAACTAAAGCACCCCAAATATATTGATTCAGCTAAGAAATGTTCATAATGCTTAAGGGTGATTATGATTGTGATAATAAAATGATGGTGATTAGTAAACAAACAATTAGCCAAGATGGGAAGCCATAAGTTAGATAGCTACAAGCTAATCGAGGTACGATAGTTATAATATGCTTAGCAAGCTTATATAAAATGCTAATTAGTTGAGCATAAATCATACTTATGCATTATGGAATAATAATGTGTATGTGTGCCATAATACATCCATTCATGCATAAGAAATGACATTAGTGACTCATAGATGGGTCACATGACCCTGAATTGATATAGCAAATAGTGGCACATGATAGTTATATACGAAATCTCTTAGACTAAGGGTTAAATAAATCCTAATCTCTTAGCATTACATGCACACCACATGCACATGGTGAATGTATGCCTTAGCATGATTGCTTGAGTTCATGCATGACCATAACATGCATGATGATGCCAACACCACAGTTTATACCTGTACAACATGGATGTGATCTTGGTAATGAAATGTATACCTATGATGATAACTTAGATTATCACTAAAAAGGGAAGGATACCGAAAATGCAAAATAGTAGAGGTAGAAAAGGCCTCTTGGGTTAAAAGTCCCTAAATCCTGATGATACCTAAGGATGCCTCACCGTCAGGTCGAGTGAACATATGGGTCATGGATTTAACTCTCACTGACTAGGTCAGGTTGAGAAGAAGTGGATTTTGTTAGTACACCATATTTTGTCAATTGCCGTGTCAACAAGTTGTGTCATGTTTTGTGAGCCCCGACAAAAGAATTGAAGCCCAAGACTTGAAGCCGATGCTTCTTCCTTTGCTCATGCTCAAACCGAATCAAGATCTAAAGGTAAGTTGCATATAGATCGTCCTTAGGTAATCCCAAAACATCAATGAATGGCGTAATAAACAAACCATCTTTAACCCATTCCTTGCTCGGCTCAAATGATCAAGTTTCTCAAACTTGAATCATCCTTGGCTAGGTGTTAGAATCATGATAAATCAAAGATCAAATGAAGTTTGCTAACTCCAAACATATAGGCTAAATCTCAGCTTGATATTGCCAAGTAATAAGGCTGACGATCAGTCTGGCTAATCAGCCGACCGGTAGGTCAAGCCTTTATTAGGTCAGGGAGCTTGACTATGTAATTTGACCGGTCCTGACCGGTCGTCCAACCAGTCACCCGATCAGTCACGACCCACAAATTTAGTCTAGCAATAAACGGAGCATGGACAGACTAATTCGACCGGTCCTAGGACCGGTCGGCCCTCAAATCCGACCGGTCGTCAGGTGTTTCAAACCAGTTGGCTATGTTGAGCTTTGAATTGTACATATTCTAACCCCTAATTCATCACACATTATGCATGGTTTGCATGTTTAAAAGACTATTCTAATACATGTTTTATGATTGTAAGAATGAGAGAAAGACTTCACCAATTTGATGCTAAATGAGTCCCTTTATATGCATTGAAGATAAAAAAGAATACATGCCAAATGGTTGAAGAAAGATGCAAGGGAGAGAGAGAAGAAAGAAGAAAAGGTTGCAGAAAAATATACACTGCCGACCGGTTGACTAACCGGTCAGCCATGGCCCACGACTGGTCGTCCGACCGGTCAAAAATTCAAATCAGAAGGCCCTGTGGCTGCTGACCTTGCTGAACGAAAAATGCCTGAAACGATCGGTTGGCCACCACAGACGATCGGTCGTCCGACCGATCGAAATTTCTGGAGCATTGAAGTTTTTAAGAAGAAACTCACTGGACCAAAAACACTATTTTATGACCAGTTGACCACACAATAGAAAACAGAAATTTCTATTTCTGTTCCGAAATTTTCTACGTAAGTGCGTAAGTCCTTACGCAATTCTGAAATCTTCCGTGAGTTGGAGCCTCAAACCTATAAAAGTACATCTAGGGTTCATTCCTAAGGTATCCTAAAAGAAATTGAAGGTCGTGGGAAGTGAAGGAGAGCATCGTGGTCCACAACTCCGCCGATGTTGAACCTCCAATTTATACATTGCATTGCCTATTACATCACATTATATGCATGGTTTACATGCTCAAAAGGCCCATTTAATGCATGTTTTGTGATTGTAGGAATGAGAGCAAACTTCACCCAATCGGAGACCAAAAGAACGTATTTAGATGCATGGGATAAAGGTAGAAGAGAGAGAAGAAGAAAGGAAGAAAGAAGCAAAGGAGAGAGGAAAAGAGGGCAGGAAAAAGCAGCCGAGACCGGTCGTCCGACCGGTCCGAACACTCAACAGAAAAGAACTCTCGCTGCCAAACTTCACTGGACCATCCACGACCGGTCGTGCGACCGGTCCTTGAATTAAAAGTCTGCGTTTTGAAATTATGAAAACTCACTGGACGAATTTTGCACTTTTGAGACCGGTCATGCGACCGGTCGTCCAGGAGCTCAGACCGGTCGTGCGACCGGTCGTCTGCGTAACAGAGCTTGTCCGTGAAGCTCCGATTTTCTCTGCGCAGTTCGGAATTTCTTGCGCAATCTGAAACCTTCCGCACTACACTATAAAAGAACACCTAGGGCTTCTTCCAAAGGCATCATAGAAGCTAAGGGACGTCATGGGAGAGGAAGGAAGCCGTCGTGGAGCGTCTGCAACCCTCCAAATTTCGATTTTTCTATGTTTTTTAGTTTTCTTTTATGAGTTCTAGTTGTAGTATGACAATGCTTGGATAGAATCTCTCAGCTAAGGCTGAGAGGTGAAGCTTGTAGCCAATTTCATGTTTGATTCAGTTTAATTGAAGTAGTTCTATTTCAAGTTTGGATTTTGAATGTTCTAGTTCTTAAAGTTGGTAGTTTTAGATGTTTTATGAGAGTTCATGTACTCCGGACATGGATTCCTTGCAATTCTCTGAGATTATCATGTTTTGCTTGTTTAGATTCGAATTATAATAACCCTTGAGCAAGCCATTGTCCGGAGGCATGGTTGTTACTCTGAAGGCTATGATTTCGAATTCTACATGTGTTGAATGGGATTAGAACTTGGACGTTCAACTTGAGTGGGATTGAATGTGCTTCAAAGCTTTATTTTCCAACTAGATAAGAGATAGGACTTCAAATCTAGTTGTGTATCATGCTTGGATTGATTGGATTGACATGGGATTACTACAAGTGGATCCTTGAATGCCTTAATACCTTAAATTACTATTTCTTATTGAGTTACTGTTTTAGCATAATTATTCCAATTGAATCTTTTTTCTATTGCAAACTGAGTTACTGGAGTAGTTTGGAACTTGTTCTCCAATTCCCTGTGGATCAACCTCGGTCTTACCGAGTTTTATCACTACATCGCAGCCTTGCACTTGAGGCGAGCGAACAGCCGACTTCGGATTTTTCTAGTTTTTCATGTTATTCTTTAGTTTTTCTTTTGATTATAGTTGTAGTATAACAATGCTCGGCTAGAACTTCTTAGCTAAGGTTAAGAGGTGAAGCTTGTAGCTAATTTCATGTTTAATTTATTTTAATTCAAGTTCACTTTATTTCAAGTTGGATTTTTAAGTTCTAGTTTGAATAAAGTTTGTATTTTTTAATGTTCTATGAGAGTTCATGTACTTTGAACATAAATTCCTTATAATTCTATAAAATTGCAATGTGGGGATTGATTATATTCAAATTGTGGTAACCCTAGAGCATGCCATAGTCTCTTGGCATGGCTATTACTTCGAAGGTTACAAGTTTGAATTCTACATGCTTCATTAGAACTAGAATTCTGAATTTTCAGATTTGAATAAATAACGTATGTTGAATGTTTTATCTTCTAATTAGATGAGAGATAGAACTTTGATTTTTTAATTGTATTTGTGCTTGAATGAATGGATTGACTGACATGAGATTACTACAAGTGGATCCTTAAAGCCTTAGTCTTTTTCCTATTCTCAGATTTTCTTCTTTAAGTTGTTGTTTAGTTCTAGTTCTTATAATTGAATTCCAAAATTGTTTTAATTGAAGTTGCTGGAATGTTTAGGATTGTTTACCTTAATTCCTTGTGGATCAATCTCGATCTTATCGAGTTATTACTACATCGCAAGCCTTGCACTTGAGGTGAGCGAATAGGCTACTAGCTGTTTTCTATCCATTGGAGCCCATTTTTGGCATATATAAGAACACCTCTTGAGGGCTTTAATGGTATACATTGAGCACCCATCTAACGTATTGTGATAGAGCATTTACTCATCTTTTCATACCCTCCTTGCTCTCGTATGTCTTGAGTTCATCATTCAATCCTAGCCATTAATGGCACTACATTGAGTATTTAAAGCTCGGTTTAAACTATGAACTCTAGCTTTGCATTCATACATGACCCAATCATTGAAACTCCATCTAAAAGTCATTAATAGCCATTGAATGCTCAGATTGGTGGTTCCTACATTAACCATTTTATTGAATAGGCAAAGGGAACCCCAACACCTTCTCCCAACTACCCGGCATTAGTATAGGCATTGCATCCTTCATTGATAGCTGATCTTAGGAGCACAAAGAGGAGATGAAGCAAGTCATAATAGGAGCTGAATCGAGGCTCAACTTCTCTAGGTAACTCTAGTATTGAGAGTCCTCTTTATTGGTTATTCCCTAGATTGGAAAACTTCGGTGGGAGCGTACATGGCTATCCTTGGATTAGGATTGGTGATAATTTGATATCCAAACTCGATAAGTCCCTGGATTGGGCCATCAATGGATGGTAAACACGCTCCTAGAAGATAGGATGTTAAGGTTGATGGTTAACCTGATTTAAAACCATGACTATAGTGAAATCCGGTGTTCTCATTGGTTGAGAACGTGAACTAGGAGTGGAGTAGGGAAACCGAACCACTATATATCGTTGTGCATGTGAGAATGAATGATTGCAATGTGTTGTACTTGTGAACTTGCTGAATCAATCATGAATATCAACTGTTGTTCGCTTCCCCAAGTGTAGGGTTGCAATGTAGTAATAGTTCAGTAGAGACCAAGATCGTTCTTGGGGACTTGTTTAAGAATTCACAAAACTACTCTAATATTCTCTAATTAAGATCAAACTAAACAGATTTTAGAATTTGAATGTAGAGAAGTATTCTTAAACTAAAAGTGATTATAATTAATATAAAAGAGCACTAGGGGTTCAAGGATCCACTTGTAGCAATCCTTAATGCATAATTCGCTGTGATTTCCCAATTACTCAACTAGAGTCGAAATCAAATCCCATTTAGCCGGATGATAGAGCGGTTAATTCATCAAAACAGTCCAATTCATTATTGTTCATACATATGATTCCCTCAATTCAAGTTAGGACTTGAGCACACTCAATTGCATAGGTCAATCCTAGTTCTAATAGGTTAAGATCACAACCATAATAATCATCAAATCCTGTCACAAAGCTTAACTATATCATGATTTGAACTTCATTCAAATCACATGTATAAGCAACACCTAAATCAGACTTTAGAACAAAAGGTAGAACTTTGGTTTGAAGTTCCCACATGAGAATCTAAGTCTAGAGCATCTTGAATCCAATTCCTCAGAGCGTATAGGTCTAGATCCATACAAAGCAACTAAGAACTAAAGCAATTCTTCCAAACATCCATGAGCCATCATAAGATTAAGAAAAACTACTTAGAACTTTATTCAAACTTCCATAAACCATTGTTCTTCAATAAAAATTCAAACTTGAAACCAAATAAATGAATTAAAGCATCTTAGATTCACTACAAGCTTCACCTCTTAGCCCTAGCTAAGAGGTTTAGCCAATCATGATCCAAGGAAACATGAAATGAACAAAAAATATGAACTAGAAAGAAAACTAGAGAAGGGAGTTGTAGAACTCTGAATCCGCCTTTCTCCACCTCTCACCTTCGTAGATCTCTTCTAGGATGCCCTAGGAACGAAACCTATGTGCCTTTTTATAGTAGAGAGGTCCTACTGCCTTAGAATCTTCCAGAATTGCGCAACATTTATGCACAATGCATGGATTTTTGGAGCTTGTTGAAGAAGCTGCTGATTTTCAGCAAAAATTCACTGACCGACCGGTCTTGACCGGTCGGACCTGTCTAATGGACAATTCAGAGAGCACAGTGGGGAGCCCGGACTGTTGGTCGACCGGTCTTGACCGGTTAAACCTAACTGGACCTTGTTCTAGCTAATGAGAGAGAGAGGGCAACACTTGGCCAACCAGTCTGGCCGGTCGGTCTTCCTTTTTTTCATCTTTTCTTTCTTTCTCTCTCTTCTCTCCTTCTTTCTTCGTGATTCTTTGGCCCACCTTGGATCCTCATCCAATGGCTCTAAATATGATCTTTTAGATATCAATTGAGCGAAGTCTCTCTCATTCCTACAATCATAAAACCATGCATTAGGATAATATCTAAACATGTGAATCATGCATAGTTAGTGATGTAATGGGGTTAGAATATACACATTTAAGAGCTCAATACACCCCCGAACCAGCATTTTGCTAGTCCCAAGCAAAACATGCGTGAAACAATTTTCGTTCTCCAAAACCCAACTCTCCTTCAGAAACTATGCTCCTATTCACTCCAGGACGTGCAAGTGCAAAAATCGGGAAAACTTAGTGATAGAAGTTGAGACCTTAACCTTCTCAAAATATAACAAGTGTTCATAAAGAATTCCCGTTGATTGATTGATAAATAGAAGAATCCAAACAGATTTAACCTAGTGTGCATAGTGAATGTTCATCTCATGAATTTTCGGAATTAGCTTCTTCATGAATCAGCTAGATTAGGGATCTGAAGGTGTATAGATCAACAACAAACCTATAACAGGAATTTACCTTACCGTCATTCCGGCGGCTTTCTCACTACTTCCTGTTCCCAGCTTTGGTTACAGGTAGACCATCCCCCGGTTGGTAATAGGTAGCCCTTTTTGAAATTTTTCATCATATGTTTAATCATTCCCATATTTTCATCATTCATTTCCTTTTCATACACATTAGATAGGATTTTTAAAAATCCATATCTTTCGTTCTTTTCCCATGGACAATGATGGACAAAGTACCCCGGCCTGGTTTCTCAACACCTCAAATCTAAGCCAGCCAATCCACAAATCTACATAATCCCTTCAAATCATGAGAATCGTGTAATGTGTACTATGTGTAAAAGTGTTTCAATTTTCTATTAATCACATAAATAGGGGAATTCTCATAAAAAATCATTATCTTAGAGATATTTCAAGATGCTCAACATCACTTACTTCGTATCTCTTTTTCTTATACTCGTATCATCCTGAATGCATAGAAACGAAGTTTTCCAAAGGAGTTTTGAATTTTCAGAAAAATTGAAAATTTTTCTACATACCATTGCTCAAAATGTTATAAATCACTAGCTTCATTTAGAAGTCTCACCCCCTCCCCCCCCCCCCCCCCCCCCAAAATCTTGCATTGTCCTCAGTGTAAATGATATGCAATGAGCAAAATATGAGAGCAATGATCAAAATAAGAGTGAGGACTGAGAGTACCTGAGAGAGTAAGAGATGAAATTCTACCTCCTTCTAACAACCTATAAAAAAATAAATAACGTAAAAAGCAACAAAATCCTAGTCCTAAACTATGCTATACCTCCATCAAACTAGGAGATCAAAATATCCTAATACACAGGATCAATCAGAGGTATGGACGTACCTTCTGAGGGAAAGTTATCAAAGAACGGCTTTAAACGCTGACCATTTACTTTAAAAATGTTGTTGTTCCTTGGATTCAACAACTCGACAGTCCCATGAGGATAAACAATTTTCACAATGAAGGGACCGGTCCATCAAGACTTAAATTTTCCCTGAAATAAATGTAGCTGAGAATTATACATAAGGACCTTTTGATTAATCATGAAGGTCTTACGAAGGATGTTCTTATTATGGAACAACTTCGTCTTGTCCTTGTAAATTCTCGCATTTTCATATGCCTCGTTCCAGAGTTTAGTAAGTTCATCTAATTGAAGTTTGCGCAACAAGCTTGCTTTGTCAGAATCAAAATTCATTTTCTTTATCGCCCAATATGCCCTATGTTCCAATTCCACAGGCAAGTGACAAGCTTTCCCATAGATAAGTCTATAGGGAGACATTCCAATAGGGGTCTTGAAAGCTGTACGGTAAGCCCAGAGCGCATCTGTAAGTCGTAGTGACCAATCCTTGCGATCGGTGTTTACTGTTTTCTGTAAGATATGTTTGATTTTCCTGTTGGATATCTCTGCTTGTCCACTTGTTTGTGAGTGATAAGGAGTGCTCACTTTATGATTGACACCGTATTTCTTCATTAAAGCTTCAAATGGGAGATTACAGAAGTGAGACCCTCCATCACTGATAATGATTCGAGGAGTTCCAAACCGAAAAAGAATGTTTTCTTTTAAGAATTTAATAACTGTTTTATGGTCATTATTCCAACACGGAATCGCCTCAACCCATTTTAAAACATAATCGACGGCAAGTAAAATATATAAATTTTCAAAAGAAGATGGGAATAGACCCATGAAATCGATGCCCCAACAATAAAAAATTTTACTTGGTAAGATGGGATTGAGTGGCATCATATTTCTACGGGATATTCCTCCTAATTTCTGACAAAGCTCACACGTTTTACAAAACTCATGGGTATCTTTGAACATGGTCGGCCAATAAAACCCACATTGCATAATTTTGGCTATGGTCTTCTTAGCCGAATAGTGGCCACCACACGCCTAAGAATGACAAAAGGAGATGATACTCTGTTGCTCATCATTCGGCACACATCTCCTTATAATTTGATCGGGATAATACTTAAATAAGTACGCGTCATCCCATAGGAATTTTCTCAGCTCGTTGAAGAACTTATCCTATCTTATTTTTTCCAATGTATTGGAATTGCACCTATAGCAAGATAGCTAGCAATGTCCGCATACCATGGTAATTGGGAGAGTTTGAAAATTGTTCATCAGGGAACATGTCATTAATCGCAGTCGTCTTAGGGGAATCGGTGAGAACAAGTCGTGAGAGATGGTCAACCACTACGTTTTCTACTCCCTTCTTATCTCGTATTTCTAGGTCAAATTCTTGGAGTAAGAAGATCCATCTTAACAAGCGTGGTTTAGCATCCTTCTTAGAGAGAAGGTACTTAAGCGTAGCATGATCGATAAATATGATGATCTTGGATCCGATCAAGTAGGATCAAAACTTATCCAAAGCGAATACTATGGCTAGGAGTTCCTTTTCCGTAGTGATATAGTTTGCTTGAGCCAAGTTTAGAGTTCTACTTACATAGTATATGACGTATGGCTTCTTCTCTTTTCTTTAGCCTAACGCTGCCCCAATAGCGTAGTCACTCGCATCACACATAATTTTAAAAGGAAGGCTCCAATCAGGTGATTGCATTATGTAAGCACTTGTCAACATTCCTTTAAGTTTTACAAAGGCATTTTGACAATCCTCATTCCACTCAAATGAGGTTTCCTTTTGAAGGAGGTTACATAAAGGACGTGAGAGTGAACTAAAGTCCTTTATGAACCTTCTATAAAATTCGACGTGTCCTAAAACCGCACATCTCGTACGCTCTTGGGTGGTGGAAGGTTAGAGATAGGATCGATTTTAGCCTTGTCCACCTCGATTCCTTTTTCTGAGATGATATGACCAAGGACTATTCCTTTTTGAACCATGAAATTATACTTCTCCTAATTCAAAATGAGGTTCTTCTCTTCACATCTTTTTTAAAACAGTTTTTAAGTGCTTAAGGCACTCATCAAAATTACAACCAAATATCGAAAAATCATCCATGAAGACTTCGAGAATCAATCCCACCATATCAGAAAAAATGCTCAACATACAACGCTGAAACGTGGCAGGGGCATTGCACAGTCCAAACGGCATCCTTCTATATGCAAAAGTGCTGAATGGGGCATGTGAATGTAATCTTCTCTTGATCCTTTAGGGTGATCTCTTGAACATGTTTCGTATTTTGGGAGGATGGGCCGAGGTCTTGTATCTCAAATTGAGTTCTTAGGTTAAGGAGATGTTGGGCAGGAAGTGCGCCTTTCTCCCTAACACTAAGATGAGATTCAACTCTAGCCATTGAAGTTTTCAAATCATGGATGGCTTAAGATGAATTCTGGTTGAATTTTAATTATTCTTACATGAACCCATCAATTTTTTAAGAATTAGTCTTGTTGTACTCAACTTGGGCCGAGACGAATGTACTCAATATCTCCTCAAGCGTAGCTTTTGGGTTATTGTTTGCATTCTCTGATGGCCCATTCCTTCAACTGAAGTTAGTATGGTTCTTCCAACTAGAATTATACGTGTTTGAGTTTGGATTGTTATATGGTCGTTGATAATTATTTATGGCATTTGATTGTTCTTGTAGAACTTATTGAAACGCATAAATTGTAAGACAATCCTGTGTTGTATGTTGGTTACCGGAACAAATTCCACAAATATTCTCAACTTCCTTAGTCTTTTCCCCATTTCTTAATTCCATGGCCTCAACTTTTCTTGTAAGGCTAGCCACACGTGCACTTATGTTGTCTTCTTCGGAGAGGACATAGATTCCTCCCTTTTCTCTTTGTTGGCTTATCTTAAGATTTGCTGGTTTAGTTGTATCCCAAGATTGTGCATTCTCGGCTAAGATGTCAAACTAGTCCCATGCTTCCTTGGCCTCCTTATTCATGAATCTCCATTGCACATCATCTCTATGAATTAGCGTATGGGCAAAGCCAGTCATTCATAGAAAAAGCTTATTACTCGTCAAATTTCGTAGCCATGATGTAGGCATATGTTTAATAAGTCTTTAAACCTCTCCAAACATTGGAAGAAGGTCTCATCCTCTTTTTGAACAAAATTCATGATTAGGCGCCTAATCATCTCAGTCCATGTACTAATTGATCTTGGCCTTAATGCATGAAGCCAAGCCTTAGCCTTTTCTTTTAGAGAAAAAGAAAATAACCTAAGTCGCACAACATCATCAGATACATTGGCAAAGTGCAATGTGGCTATCACCTCATCGAATTCCTTAAGATATTGATATGCGCTCTCACTGTCTAATCCAAGGAACTTGGGAAGGAGTTGAATTACTCCCGATTTTAAATCAATATTTCCTGCATTATATGGAAAAATTATCCATGAGAGAGTACTCACTCTTGCAGGTTGCAAGTAATCACATAAAGTTCTAGGTCGAGGAACATTCTCAACTCATTCTCACCCGTTTCAGTTTGTTTTTAGCCTAAATTTTGATTGGGCCATGGATCGGGTTGATTTTCAGCCATAATTTCAAGAAAAATTTGGAAATCTAAACGTTTCTTAGCACAGGGTTCCTTATCAATCCCCTCAACAATCCCTACTTCACTAATCAGTCAGTTATTGGAATTTTGAACCCAATATGGCATGCAAATCTCAGAAAAGTAAAAGATTAAAAAGAGTTAGAAAAACCTTATTAAAGTGACTACTTAGACTGCTAGAATCTTTCTAAAAACAAAACAAAGTAAACAAATTAAGTTAGTAAGGACTCCTAAAAATCTCAAATAGAAACTATTTTCAGAAATTTTATGAAAAATCATTAAAAATCCCCAGCAACGGGCTAAAAACTTGTTCGCTTCCCCAAGGGTGGGGTTGCAATGTAGTAATAATTCGGTAGAGACCGAGATCGTTCTTAGGGACTTGTTTAGGAATTCACAAAACTACTTCTAATATTCTCTAATTAAGATCAAACTAAACAGATTTTAGAATTTGAATATAGAGAAGTATTCTTAAACTAAAAGTGATTATAATTAATATAAAAGAGCACTAGGGGTTCAAGGATCCACTTGTAGCAATCCTTGATGCATAATTCGTTGTGATTTCCTAATTACTCAACTAGAGTCAAAATCAAATCCTATCTAGCTGGATGATAGAGCGGTTAATTCATCGAAATAGTCAAATTCATGTGTTGTTCATACATATGATTCCCTCGATTCAAGTTAGGACTTGAGCACACTCAATTGAATAGGTCAATCCTAGTTCCAATAGGTTAAGATCACAATCATAATAATCATCAAATCCTGTCACAAAGCTTAACTATATCATGATTTGAACTTCATTCAAATCACATGTATAAGCAACACCTAAATCAGGCTTTAGAACAAGAGGTAGAACTTTGGTTTGAAGTTCCCACATGAGAATCCAAGTTTAGAGCGTCTTGAATCCGATTCCTCGGAGCGTAAATGTCTAGATCCATGCAAAACAACTAAAAACTAAAGCAATTCTTCCAAACATCCATGAGCCATCATAAGATTTAGAAAAACTACTTAGAACTTTATTCAAACTTTTATAAACCATTATTCTTCAATAAAAAATTAAACTTGAAACCAAATAAATGAATTAAAGCATCTTAGATTCACTACAAGCTTCACCTCTTAGCCCTAGCTAAGAGGTTTAGCCAACATGATCCAAGGAAACATGAAATCAACTAAAAACATGAACTAGAAAGCAAACTAAAGAAGGCAGTTGTAGAACTCCGAATCTGCCTTTCTCCGCCTCCCACCTTCGTAGATCTCTTCTAAGATGCCCTAGGAACGAAAACTAGGTGACTTTTTATAGTAGAGAGGTCCTACCGCCTCAGAATCTTTCAGAATTGTGCAACACTTACGCACAGCGCATGGATTTTTAGAGCTTGCTGAAGAAGCTGCTGATTTTCAGCAAAAATTCACTGACCGACCGGTCTTGACCGGTCAAGGCTGGCTGGCCGATCGGTCTTGACCGGTCATACCTGTCCAATGGATAGCCTAGAGAGCACAGTGGCGAGCCTGACCTGTTGGCTGACCGGTCGGACCTAACTGGACCTTGTTCCAGCGAGTGAGAGAGAGGGCAGCACTTGGCCAATCGGTCTAGCCTTCCTGGCTGACCGATCATGACCGGTCGGTCTTCCTTTTTCCATCTTTTCTTTCTTTCTTTCTTTCTCTCTCTTCTCTCCTTCTTTCTTCCTGATTCTTTAGCCCACCTTAGGTCCTCATCTAATGGCTCTAAATATGATCTTTTAGCTATTAATTGAGCGAAGTCTCTCTCATTCCTACAATCACAAAACCATACATTAGGATAATCTTTAAACATGCGAATCATGCATAGTTAGTGATGTAATGGGGTTACAATATACACATTTAAGAGCTCAACAATTATTTGTTAAAATGCTAATGATAGTTCATCCTGCAATCTTGAACTCTAATTTACTTAGAATAATATTGTGATAATCGTGGTTTTTAGCACTTGTTTAAATTGCTTTTAAATTGTGCTGGAATTTTAGAAGTCCTATTCACCCCCCCTTTAGGACCTTAGACATATCTCCAAGTATCTCTAGAAGCGATAAAACCGCAATTTCAGTTCTAACCTGCTGAAGGGTAGATGTGCAAACATAGACCAGTTTGACCCGTCAACGAGGAGAAGTGAGAAAGGAGGTTTGCTACCATACCAGGTAAAAGTCCTATGGTATCACCAAGAGTGTAGGTATGCAAGGTTGATTATTGTTGCTCGATGTGCATGAGTGTCAAACATGGTGATTCTCAAGATACATGGTACTCTGATATGCTATGGGAGCATGATGACGATGATGTAGCTAGAAACACTGTGTGGTACAGTTATGATTGTGTTAGTATATATCTTATATTATCTTATCTTCCTAACTTCATAACATGCATATAGGATACACTACACTCTCTTACGTATCCATTGAGCCCTATAAGCTTATTCTTTCTTTTATTCCTACCATGTATGAATATAAGGCAGAACAGAAGGCAAAGGTCACTTGTAAATAAATTACATTATGTTTTATCATGAATTAACATTTTAGGTTTCTTGTAGATGTATATATGGTTGTACAGACAGACTCTATGTACATATTTGGACGTATATAGTGAAATGGTTATGTTGTGTATAATTAAAACCTATTTCAATGTTTGAAATCACAAAGAAAAAAAATTACTCTTAAAATTTATAATCAGGCATCGAGCTTGGAACTTGATGTAGGGGCATCGGATGCCGAACTCAGAGTTCAACAAGTTATGCATTAGGCCTGAGACTATGTAGTGGTAGTACATGACATCAGATTTGGAATGTGACATTGTGCTTGACGAACGAGGTGGATCTCATGAAAGATCCATCCATGTGACTATAAGAGGTTTGTGAAAGTAACCCATAAGTACTTAGGGCGAGTATCTTAGCAGGGCTCCTTTCAAAGAAATTATGCACGTGTGGCATACATTAACTTGACCTAAAAATCACACTGGCTGAACAACTGATAACCTCTAACCCATTGACACATATTTGTTGAAAGGAGACCATGAGATGTTTTTCATTTTCAATTGTCCAATGAAGTGTCCACTAATCCGATAGTCAATCAAATCTAAACATGACGAGAAGTGAGAAAAGAGGTCTGCTACCATGTTAGGTAAAAGTCTTATAGTATCACCAAGAGGGTAGGTGTGCAAGGTCGATTACTGGTGCCCGATGTGCATGGGTGTCAACCATGGTGATTCTCAAGATACATGGTACTCTGATATGCTATTGGAGCATGATGACAATGATGTGGCTACGAATACTGTGTGGTATAGTTATGGCTGTAGTAGTTAGATGCTAGGACATGATTAGGATCCTATGATCATGACACATGATTATGCATATCTTGAATCTCTTACATATCTTGCATACATTATATACTTACTCCCTATATACATCATCATCTCTAATCGTAGTTGTTGAGCCACTAATTTATACATATCTAACCCCAATTCATCATACATATGCATGGTATGCATGTTTAAATGACCCATCTAATGTTTGTTTTATGGATGTAGGATTGAGAGAGAGACTTTACAGAATTACTGTTCAAAAGAGCATAATTAGGAGCCCTTTGATGATGATCAAAGGTGGGCCAAGGAATGGTGAAGAAAGAGAGGAGGAAAAGGAAGAAAGAAAGAAGAAAAATGAAGAAAAATAGGAGTTCGACTGGTCAAGACCGGTCGGCCAGCAGTGGAGCCACTACAGAGGTCGCTAGATCAGCCAATAGCTTGGTCCAACCGGTCAAGACCGGTCGGCCAACAGGTTGCCCCCCCTCTGCACTCCCTGGACACTCTCCCAGACAAGTCCGACCGGTCAAGACCGGTCGGCCACATGCAGACAGCGAGTTGCACTTTCCCATTCCGATTTTTGGGTTTCCTAAGTGCGGGAGGACTCCGTAGTTTCACAATTCTTCCAAGTAGGTGACGCCTCCAAGCTATAAAAGGACACCTACAGCCTCTTCCTAACCCATCTAGTAACGTGGGGAGCAAAGAATTCAAGACTTAGGAGGCTTCTTAGCCTCCTACAACTAGTTTTCTTCTTCTTCTAGTTCTAGTTTGTTTTTATGATTTTCATTAGCTAACCTCTTAGCTAGCTAAGAGGTGAAACTTATAGTTTACCTAGATGTTTTAATTCGTTTTATTGGTTTCAAGTTAGATTTATAGAAGAACAATGGTTTTTAGAAGTTTGAATAAAGTTCTAAGTAGTTTTTGTTAATCTTATGATGGCTCATGGATGTTTGGAAGAGTTGCTTTAGTTCTTAATCGCTTTGCATGGCTCTAAACCTGTATGCTCCGAGGAATCGGATTCAATACGCTCTAGACTTGGATCATCATATGGGAATTTCAAACCAAAGTTCTACCTTTTTGTTCTAAATTATGAATTATGTGTTGATTGTTCACATGACTTGAATGAAGTTCAAATCATGATATAGTTAAGCTTTGTGACAGGGTTTAATGATTATCATGGTTATCATCTTAACCTATTGGAACTAGGATTGACCTATGCAATTAAGTGTGCTCAAGTCCTAACTTTAATTGAGGGAATCATGTGTATTAATCACACATATGACAGATTGTATGTTATAACCGCTCTATCATCCGACTAGATAGGATTTGATTTCGATTCTAGTTGTGTAATTAGGAAACTATAGCGAATTATGTATCGAAGAAGAGCTATAAGTGGATCCTTGATGCTCTAGTTACCCTTTCAAAATCATATTTTTTTGTTTCATGTTCAAAACTGATTCAGCAAACCTCTTAGATTCTAGTTATTAGGATAGTTGGAATTGTTTACCTCCTTCCCCGTGGATCGACCTCGGTCTTACCGAGATTATTACTACATTGCAACCTTGCACTTGAGGCGAGCGAACAAGTTTTTGGTGTCGTTGCCAGGGAAAGAGGTTAAACGGTTCTAATTGTTCTACTGGCTATAGAGTAGTCTTAGTTTAGATAGGATTTCTAGTTTTTCTAGAAGTAGTTTTCTGATTTTTTCTAGATTACTAACAATTTTTTGTTTTTGTGTTTGGTAGGAATTTAATTGCTGACATAGTTCTCACCTTCACGGGTAACATCTCTTCATCTCCCTTCCTTCTTTTTGTTCTTCTTCCTAGATTAGGGTAGTTTCAACTCCTCAAAATCTCATTATGGCTGATTGGGAGGGTGGTGCTTATGCATACCTTTTGGAAGATGAGATGTCGGACCATGGAATCCAAACTAATTATGATTGGAACAATTATAAGCATGATTATCTTCCTAAGACTCAATCTACTTCTAATACTCCCCCACGTAAGACATTGCAAGATTACCGGAATAAGAACAATGTCTATAACCTTTCATCGGGTAAAACGATAGGAGAGTATCGAAAAGAGATGAATAATGTTCCACCGATTAAGACAATGCATGATCACTTGTATGGCTACGCATATCAACAATCATCTAAAAGCCCAACATATGACATTCATAATCCAAGTTGGTGGGAGCATCAAAATTTCAACTTAGAAGATGAGCCAACCATGGATGTCAACAGTTATCCTCAAGAGTTTCTTTCTCATGAGCCGTAACCGACATGAACTCTTGAGGATACACTGTGAGAGTTTATGGAAATAACTGAGCAATGCATACAAAACCTCTCGCCATCTCAAAATCCTGAACCCGACATTGGAAACAATGAATCATTCCCCAACAATGAGGATGAGGCTATCCAAGCCCAACCCGATTCCGATTTGATGACTAGACTTTTAGGGGATGTAGATCTCAGTGATCCCAACATTACCATCGATTATGGTAAATCAACTATCTCTTTTAGCTATTCTGATTTGAATGATGAAGAAATTTCAAGGACAGTTGACGAACCCGAGGAATCTACTAAATTTGAAAGTGATAGCTTGATTAACCACAATAAGGGTTCAATGGATGATTGTGAGTCCATGATTTCTTCTTCCGAAGGGCCGAATGATTATGAGTCGCCGGAAGATATTTTTGCTAGAGAGATGGCCGAAGTGGATCTCTTTGAGTCCTACCACCAACATAACATGACCAATTCTATTGTGGAAGATTTCCCTTTGACTGAAAATTTTGTTTCTTTGGATGATGTGGTGGCACAATCTGAACTTTTAGATCAACCAATGTTAGATGATGTGCTTACCACTGAATCTGAAAAATTTTCTTTGGAAGACATCCCCTCTATAAAGGAGGAATTCCTTGCCATTGAAACAGACTTTCCTCAATCACTTAGGGAGAACGAGGACCCTTCGTCCAACTCTCTCGATTTCCTAGAGGAATGCATGGCCCAACCCTATGATCTTGATGATGAGATGATTTAAGGAGTTGTATAATTTGTTAGACACGATGTCGGTGCCTGAAGAACACCATTCCAGTGATTTACACTCTTTACCATTATTTGTAGAAACACCGTGCAATTCTGAATTTGTGGAGGAGACAACCCAAACTAAAGAATACTTATTGAATGTCTCTCCACCATCATGGATTCTTCAGCCCATTGAAAATTCTAATTGGGAGGACCCGTTTTTAATTAATAACAACCCAGTTCAGAACTTGAGGAGATATCTTTTTACTGCTCCTATCTCCTCCTTACATGCGTGTGGTGCACACTATGATTGGACCTTAATGAAGAAACGCACCCATGTGTACATTCGAGCAGGACTTTGGATGGTCCTCATGAGAAACCTATTAAAATTCATGAAGATCCTGCTCAAATTTGATCATGTAGTCGATCGGAATAATCAAAGGTAGGTAGGTAGGTTAGGATTTCTTTTCTGCATTTATGATTGAATAAGTCTCATCGAGACAATGGAAGATGCTAGAATTGATCAACTTGCTACCTCAGGTACTCTCGTTCTCACCCTCCTTTGTTTTATGTCATTGCTTTCATGTCATGCATATTGCATTTCTTGTTACATTGAGGACAATGTAAGATTTTGGTTGGGGGGTGAGATTCCTTAGATGAATGTACTAGCTTTTGTGACATTTCGAACAATTATGTAGAAATTTTTTGATTTTTCTGAAAATTCAAAACTCCTTTGGAAAATCGCGTTTATATACACTTGGGATGTTATAAGTATAAAAGAAAGAAAGATGAAGTAATTGATTTTGAAAACCGTGAATTACTTAGAATATGATAGTTTTCTATTTGAATTCCCCTATTGATACGATTGATAGAACTTTTGAACACTTTTACACCTAGTTCACTTTACACGATTCTCATGCTTTGAAAGGATTATGTAAATTTGTGGATCGGGGTTTAGATTTGAGGTGTTGAGAAACCAAGCCGGGGTACTTTGTCCATCCTTGTCCATGGGAAAATAACGAAAGATGTGGATTTCTAAAAATCCTGTCTAATGTGTATGAAAAGGAAAGAAATGATGAAAATATGAGAATGATTGAAAATATGGTGGAAAATTTTGAAAAGGGCTACCTATTACCAACCGAGGGATGGTATACCCATAACCAAAGCTGGAAATTGGACGTAGTGTAAAAGCCGTCGGAAGGACGGTAAGGCAAATTCCTGTCATAGGCTTGTTGTTGATTTGTACTGTCACGCCCCAAATTCGGTTCTCAACGTCCATTCGCTGTAACTCGAATTCAGAGGTGGCAGCCTCCGTAGTACCCCGATCTCGGATCCTAACCCCACACGCCAGGTTCCGATCCTGGGATACCACAATGAGGATTTTAGGGTCTGAATTTTTTTTTTGAAACATGAGCATCATGTTAGTGCACTTTTCCGTGGCATACTAGTGCACTTTGTTTGTCAATCACTTACGTCAGTAAGTCTAGTGTCGGTTGAGCCCAATGAAGACGAAGACCGAAGACTCAAGACGGACCGGTTACATCAAGGAAGAAGAATCAGGTAAAAGTGATGCCTTGGTGCCTTAACCTTGACCAAAACCCAACCCCCCTTGCTTCTTTGATAACCTTGACCATATTAGGGAACTTTTAGTCATCATAGTTTGGCCCTAGGTGTCCCAAAAGAACACCCAAACCTTGGCCAAAATGGAAGGGCAAGTGTATGCATGGGGCAGCAAATAGCAGGGCTGAACCCAGGCCTGTCCGACCGGTCTAGACCGGTCGGCCATGCTGCCAAGACCCACAGCAACTTGCTGTGTTGAGATAGCTGGGCAGCCGACCGGTCAAGACTGGTCGGCCAGACTGTCCAGCAGCCTTGCTGCACGTTCAAATAGGTAGCCGACCGGTCAAGACCGGTCGGCCTTCACAAATCTGCCTGACCAGCAAGCATTGCCGACCGGTCAAGACCGGTCGGCCTGTATTTATCGGCCTGTAGTCTGATTGCTTCCAGCAAGGGGATCCGACCGGTCAGGACAGGTCGGCCAGAGCCGTTTTCTGCCCGTTTTATGACCGTTAGAGCTCTCCTTTCTTACATATAGAGCTCGGTTTTTTGGGCATTTGCATGAGGGATTTTGAGGAGTGAAGCCACCATTGTAGGAGACCATTTGAGGCTCATTCCCAACCTATGCAAGGCATCTTCCTTGTGCTTTAACACAAGATTAGAGCATTCCAAGCTCATGAAGAAGATGACCTTCATCCCCTCTTGATCTCTAAAGTTTGAAACTTTCTTAATTGGCATACTCTTGTCCAAAACTCTAAGATGAGATCATTGTAGGAGAGAGACTCTAGGCAACCCATTCCCACTAAGTTGTAGAGCTCTCAAACCTACCCTCCTAGCACCTTGGGCATCTCAAAGGCATCGCATGCAAGGTGTTTGATCAAGTGTGGCTGAGGCATTGGCGACGCAACGGCAACACGATCGTGGGAGCAAGGGAAGCTGATTGAAGTACGGGAGAGCGGAGATCAAGCAACCCAAACCGGCGCTTAACAAGGGGCTCATCCGACAAGTAGGTTGTCTTTATTGAGAGTCCATTTAGAGTTTGTTTGTCAAGCTCCATCTAGGGACGTTAGCTGTTCCTTGGCCCGTTTGTCGGGCCTAAACTAAGTCTCCAAGGGGGAGCCTCCGACACGGGAGCAAACGTGCGTTGGGTTGAGAGTTAGCCTTTGTCTAAAACTCTGGTTATGGTTGAGAGGTGAACCAGTAAAACCTCCGTGTAAAGGTTGAGAGGTGAACCTCATTTAAAACCTCCGATAGTGAATGCCGGTGTGCTCAAAGGGGTTGAGTACTTGAACCGGGAGTGGAGTAGACAAATAGTCGAACCACTATACATCCTTGTGTTTGTGATTGTTCTTGAGCACATTTATATCTTAGCATTGTTAGTTTAATTGTTTAATTATGTATGCTTGATAGGAATGTATGCTAGGCACTTATTAGGCTCATCCACACACAAGATGTACCTTCACTACATGTGTAGACTTGAGCTCATTGATCCACTCTCATAAGTCTACACAAGTTGCATAGGTTAGAATCTTGATTAGTTGAATCTTTTATTTACCTATGCATATTTTCGACTAGGATTGCTTATTGTTTAACCTTATGCTAGTCTTGTGATTGGACCCACTTTGGCTTGGAAGCCTAAGTGTTATTGCTTACTTTGTTTATTTGATAAAATATATTAGTAGGCGAAAAGTATTTGATAAGGTCCTAATCACCCCCCCCTCTAGGTCCTTAGACATATCTCGAGTATCTCAATAAGCGGTAAAACCGCAATTTCACATCACCATATGAGTACCATCAAAGATAAACACAATATTTCCACTAAGTCATTTCGTTTACATACAGTACTGAAAGGTAAATACACAATGCGTAAATATAAAACTGTGCACGATTCGACACCTCCTGCTATTGCACTCCCAACTCCAACTCAATGTTGCTGATACACTCTGGTATAACCTGCAGCGTAACAAACGCGCATAAGCTTCGAATGAAGCTTTGTGAGTACGTGTGTGCATGCACATGCGTATGACAAGCATGATAAATATCAGAGTAAGCAGTAAAGTATGATGAGAACTTTAAACCAAGACTTCGCCTAATTAGGCTACACGATCATGTGATATGAATAACCAGTCTACCGCGGCTATGCAAGCATGCAATACATATAACTAGCCTACCATGGCTATGCAAGCGTGCAATACAGGTAACCAGCCTACCAAGGCTATATACTCATACTATGCAATGGCCTATAGGGCCTAATGTCACATACAATGATCCAATGCATGTATGCAAATCACCACCTCTTAGTACAGTGGTCCAGATACGAACAGTCATATCGCGATCACCTAAGCAATGCAGGACTCGGAACTGGTAGCTCGCCCAGTGTGGTAGCTAGCCCAGGCTTACAGCCCCGCCCACATCACACCCGCCCACGTCAGGACCATCCCACACCATACAGAACATCAGTCACATCACTGATACCAATACCATCTCTGAAACGGAACATCACCGGGGTCTCACAGACCTCACTACTCACCAGTAGTATGCCAAAGCCTATCTGGTGCAATAGCGGACCTACTCACAGCTGGTCAAACTCAACCCACTTTGCCAACACTCTTCCGGCAGGTTAGGTCAGACCTCCTTCCAAACTGACCACGTGCAGTGGAAAACACCCGGTCCTTGAATGGAGCACCCACCTTGGTACCAACGGGATCAGGGACTTTCACCCAGGGACATCTTTGGCATCCAGTTTAAAGATCACATATTTCCGGTGTTCTGCAAACCACGATGGAGCTGTGGTTGCAACGTAGTAACCATGCTATATGCAGCACAAGCAGACGGTGCAAAATGCAACCATGCATACAAACGCGGAACAACATGCCCGTGCAAGTCTCCAAAGAGCACCATAAAACTATAGGGTCTCAAATACAATGTCACCGTCGACTAGTAATGAACTGCACGACAATCGCGGCCGCTATGGCCGGTTGATACAAGACAATCAGATGAGCCAAGCATTCATGATGCATGAGTCAAGCATACAGTATGAGTGCCAACAAGTAGTCCATCTACCACGATGGCTATAAATCAATTTAGTCCAACCTATTTGAGATATGATTAAAATAAGGGGACACATATGAATGATCGAGTCATAGTGCGGGATGTCGCTAGCCAGGGAATCTCGCACCAAGGGCTACAAGGTATGCTAAGCTATTCCTACCATACATTGTAAGTCAGGATGATAGACTCCTGTCCTCGAATAGTCCCATACCTATTGGAGAGGTTTGCGATAGAGAGCACGTGAATTACATTTGAGCGACTACATCTCGAATGCTTTATGAATGCGTTTATGCCCTAGTGGTCCCCAACTAACAATGGTGATTCGGGATGCATACTCATTACACATGCATGGTGGTCGTCGAAGCATATAGTATAAAGATCACATATGAGTATTCCAATAACACTACGTGTGGCAACAGACATACTAAAAACATCATAAAAAGATAATTCACTTATAACACAAACAATCACAAAGAGATAGGACCCTAAATGGATGGTATACAACAACACAGATGGTCCAACAATTGAACGGTGTGGATTAACCTTCAACATTCAGATAACCCAAATGGAAAGAAAAATGATTGAATACACTACCGACACATCAGAGGTAGAACCTACTTGAGCGGCAAGAGTAGAATACCCCAAAATCATGCCGAGACTAGTCCTGTAGTACAGTTGAGATAAACACAATAATGGTCCATAAAAGGAATGTCATAGAACGGGTTGCAAGATAGACAGGTCATGACAGAGAATCATACATGGTAGGGTAATCTGAGATAGATGGTCAATACAATGAGGTCCAAAAAGGGACGACAGGTCTAACCTCATACTGTAAGATATGCTCCATATAATGGATGTCCTAGATGACATACGAACGTCGAGGATGAGCCCCACACTCGTCCTAAAGGTAAACGGACGGTGTGGATGGGATATACGCGATATGGTGGTCTTTAATAGTTGGGTACAAGGGTAGAAGAGGTGAGTCATATGAGTATACAACAAGCTGAGTTACCAGGATCAATTAACATGGTGAGTCAATAAGGCAGTTGACAAGGCGGGTCAACATGGTGAGTTAACAAAGTGAATTGACAAGACAGTTCAACAGAGTGAGTTTAAGAAAGTAGCCCTGTGACTTAGATCGAGCGAACTTTAGGGATTCCCATGCATCCAGATCTATATGACCTTTCAATAAGGGTTTACACAACTAATCATCAAGGTGGATCCACGGGATGGACAACGCGGTCATTCGAACACACACACTAAGGTGGTCCCAAGGCCATCCTGTACATAACATGCTAGGGTCCATTCATTTGGATGGTTTGGATCAAGCACAAAATTAAGGTGGTCCTAATCGATGGGCAACATACATATCGCACCATAGAGGCCAATGGCTGACGTGGATAGAACACATGCATAACAAGGTGGACCCGTGGTTGGGGATAGCCGCACAAAGGAGTGGGGAAGCCACATACATCAATAGGCCCCAACAGCTTGGGATCAACCTGATATTTGTGGTTTCCCACTAATCAAATGAGATGGCAACCAAACACCATGGTGGGGCCCGCACACCACACGTGTGAAACCCCACCCATGGCTGGGTGACTTAAGAACAGGAAGAATGGCAAATAAATATAACAGATGTGTCCTGTAAAGTTTCCAATGGTAGGCGTTCAACCACCCTTATTTTCTACGTGTGGCCCACCCAAAACTCACACCCCTGCCAAGAAGAACGACAAGGTATACCCAACATTCATCAAGGTGGGACCCAAAGTTGGGCCCCATCACCTTTGGTTAGATGGATGAATAAACATTACAATGGCCCCAAGGAAGATTTCCAAAAGTGGGCATCAATGACCACTGTTTCCAACAATGTGGTCCACCAAAGCTTTGGATTGCCTCATCTTTTCTTGGAGGGCCCATGGACTAAAATAATATGGAAAAATAGATGGGCAGCATAGATAAAACAGATGCATCATGGTGGGACCCACAGGGTAGGCCACTTGCTGGGCAGTGTGCCAAAACACGCTGCTTGGAGCATGGCACCCAAATGGGCCCCAAGAGTTTTGAATCAAACTGATATTTTCGTTTGCTCCTTCATCCATATCCATGTGATCTTATGAATAGGTTGAATGACAAATAAACATCACTGTAGGGCCTGGGAAGGTTTCAACAGTGGAATTCATTATTCCCACTGTTTCCCGTGACATGGTCCACTTGAGGTTTGGATATGCTTAAATTTTGGCTCAGCCACTAAAATGAGCTGGAAAAACATATGGACGGAATAGATAAAGCACATACATTCTAGGTGGGTCCCACTAGTGGGACACCTGCTGGGCAGCCCAGCCAACCCACGGCCAGCGCCCCCTTCCTTCTCTCTCTTCTTTACTTTATTTATTTATTTATTATTATTTTTTTTATCTCATCAAGAGGGGCCCACGGAAGTTTTTGATCAAGCTGATATTTTTGTTTTCCCTTCCTGTGCACATGTGTGAACTCATGAACAGGTTGGATCTCAAATAAACATCATGGTGGGCCGTAGGAGGGTTTCAACGGTAGGGTCACTGTCCCCACTATTTCCTTTGGTAGGGCCCTCCTGAGATTTGGATCTGTCTCATTCTTGAGATCGTGACCTAAAATGATCTCCCCAAATGGATGGACGGTGTGGATATAGCACCCACATCATGGTGGGACCCATACAGTGGGCCACCAGCTGGGCAGCGAGCCCAGCGTCCGTGGACGCTGGTACTCCCAGCGTCAGCGACGCCTCTCCTTCTTTTCTTTCTTTCCTTTTTTTCATGGTTTTGATCGAGTGGGGCCCACATAAGGGTGATCCACTCCGTCTATCAGGTTCCCCAGATCATGGGGGACCCAACAAGCCCAATATTGGGTGGCTGGATTGGTCTACAAACATCCATGTGGGCCGAGGAAGTTTCGACAGTGGGCATCCTTACCTCCACTGTTTCATGTGGTGCGGTCTGTTTAAGATTTGGATCTGGTTCATATTCGGGCCCTGGCCCTAGAATGACTTGGTAAAACAGATGGACGGTGTGGATACAACATAAACATCAAGGTGGGTCCCACGAATGGGGACCTCATTCACACGTCCAGGTGACGCTGGACTGTTCCAGCGTCTCTGACGCTGTGAACGTCCAGCGTCTGACGTTCCCCTTTTTCTTTCTTTCTTTTTTTTTCTCTTCTTTGTTCATATCAAGTGGGGCCCACATGGGTATGATACGCGCCCTTCATCAGATTCCTCAGCTCATGAGGAACTCATAGAGCCCTATATTGGGCATCTTACGAAGCCTAGAAACATCAAGGTGGCTCAAGGAAGTTTTAAACAGTAGGCATCATTACCTATACTGTTTTCTATGGTGTGGTCCACCTGATATCTGAATCCGCTTCATTTTTTTGGCGGTTAGTCCTAAAATGGGCTGTAGAAACGGATGGACGGTGTGGATTGAATGCATGCATCAAAGGGGGTCCCACGAGTGGGCCCCAATGTCAACGCCCAAAAGGGGCCAGGCGCTGCTGGGCAGCAGCGTCCTCTGGACGCTGACTGTCCAGCGGCCGGGCTTCCTCTCCCTTTTCTTTTCTTTTCTTTTTTTATTTTATAATACTAATTATTATTATTATTATTACAGTTATGTGGGGCCCATTCATGGACGATCCAGCCCATCCATCTCATTGCCCATCACAAGGTGGGCCCAAGGAAATAAAATGAAAGGTAAATGAGAAAAAAGGGGGGGGGGAGTTTGCACTCACAATGATGGTTGGACGGTTGGATTGCCGATCGGACGGTCCGGATGATGATCGAGGTCCTCCAAGCTTGATCTCCTCCTTCAATCTCTCTCTTTCTCTCTCTTAATCTCCCTCTAAATCTTTCTACTTCTCTCTTCTCTCTCTTCTCTCTCTCTCAAATCTCTCTCTTTCTCTCTCCTTTCTCTCTCTAACTCTTGAAATTTTGAAATGAGAAGCCCTCCTCTCCCCCGACGTATGGACTTGTATGGGGAGGAGAGAGAGGAGGAAATCATGGAGGGAAATGATGGTGGTGGTGGTTAGCATGGGAGAGGGGTATGGGAGGTATGGGTGAGAGTTGACTTTTGGGTGAGAGAGTGATGGGGTGGGTATGGGGTGTGTAGACTAGGGTGATGAGAGGGGTATGGGTGAGGGTGATGGTGCTTGATTAGATTGATTTGACATGTACTTGAGATTTGTGCAAGTAGGGCCCACGCCACACGCATGTTGTGCGGCCCACCTCGGATTGTGCAAAAGTACGCATCTTTCACACCGGGTATCACAATGGGGCGTGCCGCGCGGCGTTGGAATTGCAGCGCCTACGCGGTCGCCAGGGTATAGGTCTTGGGTCGTTGTGGTACTAAATCAGGGTCGCAATCGAGGCTCTCTAATCTAGTCCATCCGGGACGTACCGGTACTGGAAACTAAACGTACGGAGGGCAATCCAAGGTACGGGTCTTACATGTACACCTTAGATCCCTAATTTAGTTGATCTATGAAGAAGATAACTCCGAAAATTCATGAGATGAACATTCACTATGCACATTAGGTTAAATTTGTTTGCATCCTTCTATTTATCAATCAATCAACGGGAATTTCATATGAACACTTGTTATGTTTTTAGAAGTTTAAGGTCTCAACTTCTATCATTCATTTTTGTTGATTTTTGTACTTGCATGTCTTGAAATGTATAGAAGTGTAGTTTTTGAAGGAGAGTTGGGTTTTAGAGAATAAGACTTGTTTCACGTATGTTTTGCTTGGGACTAGCAAAATTCTGGTTGGGAGGTGTGTTGAGCCACTAATTTATACATATTTGACCCCAATTCATCATACATATGCATGGTATGCATGTTTAAAGGACCCGTCTAATGTTTGTTTTGTGGATGTAGGATTGAGAGAGAGACTTTACACAATTACTATTCAAAAGAGCATAATTAAGAGCCCTTTGATAAGGATCAAAGGTGGGCCAAGGAATGGTGAAGAAATAGAGGAGGAAAAGGAAGAAAGAAAGAAGAAAAATGAAGAAAAATAGGAGTCCGACCGTTCAAGACCGGTCGGCCAGCAATGGAGCCACTACAGAGGTCGCTAGACCAGCCAACAGCTTGGTCCTACCAGTTAAGACCGGTCGGCCAACAGGTTAGCCCCCCTCTACACTCCCTGCACACTCTCCCAAACAGGTCTGACTAGTCAAGACCGGTCGGTCGGCCACATGCAAACAGCGAGTTGCACTTTCCTATTCCGATTTTTGGGTTTCCTAAGTGTGGAAGAACTCCGTAGTTTCGCGATTCTTCCAAGTAGGTGACGCCTCCATGCTATAAAAGGACACCTACAGCCTCTTCCTAACCCATCTAGTAACGTGGGGAGCAAAGGATTCAAGACCTAGGAGGCTTCTTAGCCTCCTACAACTAGCTTTCTTCTTCTTCTAGTTCTAGTTTGTTTTTATGCTTTTCATTAGCTAACCTCTTATCTAGAGCTAAGAGGTGAAACTTATAGTCTACCTAGATGTTTTAATTTGTTTTATTGGTTTCAAGTTAGATTTATTGAAGAACAATGGTTTTTAGAAGTTTGAATAAAGTTCTAAGTAGTTTTTGTTAATCTTATGATGGCTCATGGATGTTTGGAAGAGTTGCTTTAGTTCTTAATCGTTTTGCATGGCTCTAAACCTGTATGCTCCGAGGAATCGGACTCAATACGCTCTAGACTTGGATCATCATATAGGAATTTCAAACTAAAGTTCTACCTTTTTGTTCTAAATTATGAATTATGTGTTGATTGTTCATATGACTTGAATGAAGTTCAAATCATGATATAGTTAAACTTTGTGACAGGGTTTGATGATTATCATGGTTATCATCTTAACCTATTGGAACTAGGATTGACCTATGCAATTGAGTGTGCTCAAGTCCTAACTTGAATTGAGGGAATCATGTGTATTAATCACACATATGACAGATTGTATGTTATAACCGCTCTATCATCAGACTAGATAGGATTTGATTTCGATTCTAGTTGTGTAATTGGGAAACTATAGCGAATTATGCATCGAAGAAGAGCTATAAGTGGATCCTTGATGCTCTAGTTACCCTTTCAAAATCAGACTTTCTTGTTTCATGTTTAAAACTGATTTCATAAACCTCTTATATTCTAGTTATTAGGATAGTTGGAATTGTTTACCTCCTTCCCTGTGGATCGACCTTGGTCTTACCGAGATTATTACTACATCGCAGCCTTGCACTTGAGGCGAGCGAACAGTAGTCTTATATTATCTCATCTTCCTAATTTCATAACATACATATAGGATACACTGCACTCTCTTATGTACCCATTGAGCCCTATAAGCTCATTCTTTCTTTTATTCCCACCAGGTATAGATAGAACGCAGAACAAAAGGCAAAGGTCACTTACAAATAGATTATATTATGTTTTATCTTGAGTTAACGTTTTGGGTTTCTTTTGCATGTATATTTGGTTATACAAATGAATTCGATGTATATATTTGAACGTATATAATGAAATGGTTATGGTGTGTATAGTTAACATCTATTTCAATGTTTGAAATCACAAAGAAAAAAATTACTCCTAAAATTTATAGTTAAGCACCGAGCCTAGGACTTGATGTAGGGGCATCGAGTGCCAGACCCGAAGTTCAACAAGTTGTGCATCAAGTCCGAGATTGGTAAATCCATCCGAAAACCTCTTTTTCTCTCTGGTTTTCCTTTGTGTTCTTTCTGCAATCTCTGTTTAAGTAAATCAGTACGAGCATTCTTGAGTTCGTATGGCTGAGATTGTGAGTGCACCTGATCAAGGTTGTTTACCTTAAAGGAGAGTTATTCTATCCTAGGGACAGACTTGCTATGACACAGTGCATCAGGGATCATCTTCCTCTGAGAGAAAATGTGTCTTTAAGATAGCTTCTGCAACGTGCCTCAGCTCTCTAGATACTTTTCTTATTATTTATAATTTAATATTTTGAATTTTCTACTATTTCTCTATATATTAAAACCAACAACATGATCATGAGGTGAGCTAACATGATAATGGTACTACCACCACTAATTGTGATGGTATGGGATGTTATGGGCCCCACATGATATGTGCATCAGAACCACACCATCCATTAGATGTGCCTTTCAATCCTAAGCCATTGAGCCAAAATCAACCCGAGAGCTCTAGGAAGTTTCGTGGGCCACATCACATGGAATAGTTAAGTGGGACTTGGATTACGTAGTGTAGAATATGGCAGAGGTCCATACTATGTTGATGTGGCAAAGCTATGTGGGCCCCATCATGATGTAAGTATTATATCCACACCATCCATCCATGTTGCACCATTAATTTAAGGCATGAGTCCAAAAATAAAGCAGATCCAAAATGCAAGTGGACCACACCATAGAAAGTAGTGAGGACAATGACGCTTATCCTTGAAAACTTCCTAGTGCCTAAAATGATGTTTATTTACCATCCAACCTGCTCATAAGGTCAAATAGACCTGGCTGAAGGGAAAACACAAATATCAGCTTGATCAAAAACTTATGTGGCCCACAAGAAGTTTTCAATGGTAAGCATTTAATCACCACCATTTCCAGTGGTGTGGTCCACTTGAGTTTTATATCTGTCTCATTTTTTAGCTCATATATCTAAAATGATCTGGAAAAATTGATGGACAGTGCGGATATAACACATTCATCATGGTTGGACCCATAGAGCTTTGTCATATCAACAGAGCACCGACCTCAGTGATGTGTTCTAAGCTACGCAATCCGAGTCCAAAGGGGGTGCCCAAATAATAAGAACGTCTAGACTGTTTATGGAGCCACTATCTTATTTATATGACATCTAGTCCATTCATCATACATGCCCCATCAAGGTGAAGGGACACTAAAAATAAAAATAAAAAAATATTTCAAAACCCAGTTGGGCGACACTATGTGAAGCCTAAGTATGATTTCACATGTTCGCAGCGTTTTGTCCAACCCAAAGTTTTGGATCCACTTGACTTTTGTTTTCTAAGGAGACCATGAGGAGGAGGAGAAGATTGACAGGTTGTGGGTGTAATGCAAACATCACACGGACCCCATAATATCACAACATCACCAAAAAGTTGTGGCTATACCAATACTATGTGAACTCACCACAATTCATTCCCACTGAGTTTACAATATCATCTCACCCACAACTAATCAAAGACGTCCAATAAGTTAGATATTGGAAAAGAGACAAACTTCAATGCTCTTGGCATTTTGAAATGGTTCTACACAAGATTCATCCCACTCTCCTATAATTCACAGCTCAAGCAAATCTTTTCATTTATGAAAACTTGGATGATGCTTTCCTTAATTGTAAAAGATTATCCCATAACTTTATATATGTGTGTGTGTGAAATACATCACAATAAAAAATATTAAGAATTTTTTTAATTCAATGCAAGTGTTCTTCATGCAAATGTACTCAAAAGCATACAGATTACATGCACGCATCTCAAATAAACCATCCAGATTGTGGGGCTCACTTTAAGGTGGGTCTCAATTAATTAGTAATTAAACTAAAATAATATCCTAATTTGGATTGTGGAACACCCAATGGTTGGTTTAAACGAATACAATAAAAAGTTCAAGTTCAACAAACATATGTTGATTAGAGGTTAGGATCATCTAATCAGTCTGATTTTTTTATTATATAACCTATCTGCCAATGGGTCCCATGATAAGGATGGCTTAACTTAGATTGAAATTGTCTACAAACATGTGTGCGACTTTCGTGGAGCTCGGATCCACTAAGGTTGGTTGATCTTTGACTGTTGGGCCCACCATGATATATGTGCCTTGCATTCACACTAACCATTCATTTTGATAGATCATTTTATCATTTTAGGGCATGATCCTAAAAAATGAAGCAGATCCAAATCAAATCCAAATCTTAGGTGGAGCATGCCACACAAAATAGTGGTGATTGAATAACCACCATTAAAAACTTCTTGGGGGCCACTTGAATGTTTATTTGCCATCCAACCTGTTTGTAAGGTTAGGGCATGATCCCAAAAAATGAAACAAATACAAATCTTAGGTAGACCATGCCACATGAAATAGTGGTGATTGAATAACCACCATTAAACACTTCTTGGGGGCCACCGAAATGTTTATTTGCTATCCAACTTGTTTATAAGGCCATAACGACTTGGATGAAGGCACCATGCAAATATCAGCTTGATCCAAAACTTTTGTGGCCCATAAGAAGTTTTTTAATAGTAAATCACCTCTGTTTCTTGTTGTGAGGTTCACCTGAGATTTAGATCATCTGCTTCAATTTTTTAGATCATGCCCTAAAATGAGTTGTCAAAATTGATGAACATCATAGATGTAAGGAACATACATCATAGTGGGCCCCACAGTCAGGGATCAACTGAAGTCGTGCTCCACTTTACATAGCGTGAAAAACACCCAAACTCTATGGGGTCCCCCATGTTGTATATGGAAAATCCATCGAGTCCATTAAGTGAGAATCATTATTTGGATATTACTAAATAAGATAAACCCTGTTAGAAACTCATATGGACAATACCAATAGGAACAATGTAAAATTACTCCCAAAACATGCTATGTTCACATAATGTGGCTGTTTACACCTGTCCTAGCTAAGTCCACACAGCCCATTGAAAGGTTGTCATGTGCCGGCACTATATACAAATGGCGAACAAAATCTTACTTGTTGTTCGCAAACCCTAAGTGCAAGGTTGCGATATAGTAATAATCGATCGTGAGATCGAGATTGTCCTCAGGGATTATGTAACTAAACCAGTTCTAATCGTTCTAACAACTAAACTAGGATTATCAGAAATTCAGAATAAAACATAAACAAAAATTTAATTAAGAAAAATCTCAGAATTTAAAGTAACTAAAGCACCAAGGATTTACTTGTAGTAATCTTAATGTTAATCCATTCACCAAGCACAAACACACAATTGGAATCGAAGTCCTATCTCTATCCAATTGGAAGATATAACATTGAAAAGAACATAACAGTCCAAACTCAAATCTGAACTTCAACTTCCAGTTCTACCTAAGCATGGAGAACTTGAACTTATGGCACTTCGAAGCATCAAACATATCTTGAGATCATGGCGGATCAAGGGTTTTTGCAACTCAATTTTCATAAAACCATAAAGATCAATCTAAACAACTCATAAGTAACTCATGTACTTGGAAAACAAGCTCTCAGAATTGTCTAAAAATATCAATTTTATTTAAACTAGAACTTGAAAAACCCAACATAAAAGCTTAGAGTACTTGCATGAATGAATTAAACATTAAAACTAACTACAAGCTTCACCTCTTAGCTCTAACTAAAAGGTTCTAACCAACCAAAGACATTATTGAACTAGAAAATAAAAGAAAAACTAGAACAAACTAGGAGAACTTGGAGTTGTAGAAGCTCCACTTTGAATCTCTCCACCTCCAACACTACTAGAACTCTTCTAGGATTATTTAGGAAGGATGTGGAGGTATCTTTTATAGAGAAAGTCCACCACTGCCTTGAAAACTTCGAGAAATCGATTAACTTTCGCGGTTGAATGTCGGTGGCCAACCGGTTTGAGCCCCCTGACCGACTGGTTGGTGCTCAAAACTCAACGATCATAATAGAAATTCGAAAGTCTGGATCTTCATGGCCGACCGGTTGTCCGACTGGTCGTGGCAAGTCCAAAACTGTCCAGCGTGTTCAGCATAAAACTCTTAATTTTCAGACCAGTCGGACGACTGGTCCTTGCAAAAGACTATCGGACCAGTCTTTGAAGACTATCTATTGTCAATGTTTCTTCTCTCTTTCCTTTCTTCCTTGCTTCTTTCTTCCATCTCTTGGCTCTTCTTCCTCTATTCCTTTAAGTGCTTCAAAGTAGTCCTTTTTATTATTGGAATCATGAGGTCTCTCTCTTTCCTACAAACATAAATATACATATAAGATATCTGCTTTAACACTGTAAACCATGCATAATGTGTGATGAATTGGGGTTAGAATATGCACAATTCAGAACTCAACACTTGCACCTTGAGGATATCTTCCAACCCCCCTTCTTTCGACGACACCTCACCTACCATGTTATCCACACACCTACGCCATCAAGCAAATCAAACAAGCCATGAATTCATCTCTTAATGGAGTAGAGTAGGGATTAAGAGCTCTGATCATCTCTTTTCATTAAGGGTGTCGAGTTTCTTCCTCCCTTGACTCACATCTCCATTAAGCTTTAAGCCGAGGCTTTGCTCGCCATTGGATTCATTACATCAACGTAATCTCATCCTTTTCCACCCCCTGCTTTCTAGGCATCTTTAAGCGTATGCTTTGCAGTTTGTAGGATTGTCGGATTTTGTTGCATCAAAAACTTAAGATCGCCTAACTTCCCTTTTCTTTTCTAAAAATAACAATTCTCGTTGGGTACTAACTAATGTGAGCAACAAGCCTCCACAACTACCCCTAAATTGAGCTCCCTAGTCAGTTTCAGATCTTATTTTTGGCGAACTAGATAACAAAACTACATTCATTACTTACATCATTACATTAACATTGTCTTATCAATCCCATTTTCTTTTCTTTCTAAAAGGAATGACACTTCTTGGGTGCCGACTGATGTGAGCTAGAATCCTCCATTGCACCCCCAAATTAAGCCCCTCTAGTGGGCTTCAAATCTTATCCACAGCTAGCTAGCTAATAAACTTCTCTAGAACTTACAATCCCTTAACATCTCACTTATCCCATAAAGTAGAGATCATACTTTCATGTGGGTAAAGAAGGGTGCTTAGCTCTTTCTTTTCTGTCACCGAGGTCCCTTAAAATCTCTTAGTCGTAGATCAGTAGCAGGAATTATTATAAAGCAGGAAACTTTAAAAATTCTTTTATGTTTAAATATTCTGTAGGGTCTAGTCAACTATAAAATCCCAAGTAAGAATTGGCTAGTGGCTACTCTAAAGTCAAGTATATCATATTCCTGAGTCAAACAGCAAGCCACCTCAAAAGGCAATAAAGTACATGTGAGAGCCTTAAAGACGGCCTTATGGGCAGGATCTCGGCGTCCATGGGCGCATATGGATGGATGACGTGAATAAACACATGCATCAACATGGGGCCCACAGATGTATTGGATTTCAAAATCCACCAGAAATCCAGTTGTATCTCTTTCTTGGATCGAAAGTTCAAATATTTTGATTAATCCAATCCTTCCCATTTATTCCAAATGCTAGATGTAATTTATATCCCACTAAGTGCAATTTAGTACATTCCAAACACACCTTGAAAGGGCATTCTTCGGAATATGGAAAGACATCCACAAAATGTGAAAAGTCAAAATGCCAAAAGATACCCATGAAAGTTAAAAAGGTGTGATCATATGGGTTGCTCTTTATATGTATTCCAACAACTGAGACTAAGGCCTACATGAGATTTGAAGTTATTCACATTGTTGAAAAATTGTCAACTTTGTGTAGATATCATTCATCTTCATCTAAAAGTTATTTAAGTTCCTATGTAGGGCCCATTATGTTAAATGTATCCATCCAACACACACAAATCATCCCCACCAAGATGATGATATGCCTAAAACATTAAGCTTATACAACCAATTACATAGGTTGTGTCATAGAAACCAATGAACCACTTAAAAATCTCAAAATTCATGTGGTCACTTACACAACTGATGGATCAACCTTATTTTTTAATAATCCCACTTTCATGCTTTGGAGGTCCTTTTGAATGATTTATGTTTATGTTATGTGCCCCCTAAAGTCAATGTGTAAATCTTAACCATTGATTTAGTAATCTCGACCATAAATGATTATGACCATAAATCCCATGTGGACATATTATTAATGACATACTAAGTATGTAGGTATGAATCTTAAATTGTACATATATATAATTTAAAGGAGAGAAATTCCTCTAATTGTCATTAGAAACTTGAGATTGGACATGACAGTCACTGGTGAAGTAAGAGATAGTTTATGAATCTTAGTAACTTATTATTTTACAATCATCTAGTAAATTCTAGGACAAACCTATGGCTGTTATTATTATATAGTCATTTTATGTGAGGAAATCAAGGACAAATCGTGATGAGAGGTCTCCACCATTGGGTTCGATAGTGAATTAGTGTGCCTGTACCCTACCCTATATAAGAGGGTATGTAATGGGAATAGGTTCATGTTATTACACCTCTTAAGCACATACATTAGAGGACATTATGCTTGGACTATGATCGACTTGTGTAGGTACTATATTTGACTAATCCTTAAACCTAATGATATATTGGGAACTTAAATTCCTAGTGTAATGTGTTTTAGCATTGCCTCACAAAGTCAATTGCAATAACTCATATGTGGGTATTGTTGGGTTCATGAACTAGAATTCAGTTAAGGTTCATATGATCCAATAAGGTGTCCACTAGTCTCCCAGGGACACTCTTATAGCTAAGATATGATAGGTCAAACTATCCATTAAGTGATTTTTTTTATTAGTATTAGTATCTAAAAATTTTCAAATGATTTTACTAATTTTTCAACTGTTGATCTTATTTTAATCATTAAAATGTTTTCACCACACTTAATGATAATTCTAATGGTTGAGTCTATCATTTAAATGGCATAGGAATTGAATTAATGATAAATGACTATGTTCAGTAGAGGAATAGAATAAATTTAAGTACATGGTTAAGCAAGATTACTAATTTTAGATATAGTAGAACATACAAAGTCTATAAGTTGGTGGAGCACTATAGTAGTCTCTCTCTCTCTCTCTCTCTAAAATCATATATTATTATAAATAAGATTTTATTATAGAGGGGGAGGACAAAAAAAAAGAGCCTTAGACACTGAAGCCCCCGAGGATGCTACAACACACACACACACATAGAGAGAGAGAACTTCTCTTCCCCTTCTGTGTCCACATGTGTGGCATATTGTGTCCACCTTTCTATGCATTACTACAAGCTACTTTAGGGTCAGTGTGTTGGCTTTTCTCTTCTTATTTGCGATAGATCTAGGAGAGAACATTCTATTTGAAGGTACAATAATTGAACAACACTAGACATCGACGATCAAAATATATTTGAATCTAAATCACTTTTTTTGTTTACTGTAGAAAGGTAAAGATATCTAAATGATAATCCTTATAGCTTAATTAAATAACATGAACTTTAAGAAAATTAGTTTTCATTGCATTTTCAAAACTCTAACAAGTTAGATTATGCATCACATCATAGTGGACGCACATACCGTCTTGTTGACAGGGGGATTATATGATGCTCTCAAGAATCCTAACATTGATCCTTGGACACGTTTTTGTTGAAATAAGAGCACAGAATATTTTTCATTTTTAATTGTCCAATAATAATCTACCAATCCAAGTCGAACCACTATACATGCTTGTGTTTGTGATTGTATTTGAGCACATTTCTCATTATGCATTGTGTTTAATTGAGTAATTATGAATGCTTAATTAGAATGTATTCTAAGTACTTGATAGGCACATCCACACACACAAGATGTACTTTCACTCCTAGAGTAGACTTGAGCTTAATTGATCTATCCTCATTTAAGTCTACTTGAGTTGCATAGATTAGGTTCTTCATTAGTTTAATCATTTATTAATCTATGCTTGCTTAGATTAGGTTTTTTATTGTTTAAATCATATGCTAGCCTTGTGATTTGACTCACTTAGGCTTGGAAGTTGAAGTGTTCTTGCTTACTTAGTTTAATTTGATAAAACTATTAAGTAGGCGAAAAGAATTTCAAAAGGTCCTAATCATCCTCCCCCCCCCCCCCCCCCCCCCTGGATTGAGCCATAATTCTAGCTACTTCAAGCTTCAGCACGCATATGCGTTGATGTCGTGTTAGACTACCGACATAATTTCATTTCTATGTGCCTGTGTATTGTTTATAATACTTTACTAAATATTACAGTTTTCTTTTCTTATAGTCATTTGGTTGGGTAACCTTGCATCCTCTAAAGCATGCCCATGTGTTATTACGGCCACACGTGCCATATAAGAAGGTTGAAAATGGACAGTTTAACCAACGGTCTACATCAATGTCAAAATGTTCCACCGATGGGGCAAATTTCTAGGGATGGCCCATTCATGACATGTCACACCCAGTAAGGTGAATGAACATTGAAAGCTGCATTGCTCACAACTTTAATAAACACTGTATAACTTGGACCACAAAAAAAAGTGGTGGAAAAAAAGAGAGAGAATTACATGACCGAAATGGTACATGTGGATTCTCAATTCTGACAAGAGGATCATATCTAGTAATCTAAGCCATTGATCTATCTTGTGTATGGACCATGACTCAAAGAGTAATGCTGCATGCAGTAACTAGCTGGGAGACGATTCTCCTTGCTGCAACTATACGTGTCCTATCCTAGCACGAAAAACATAAATATTTATGGGGCCCACCATAGCACTTAAGCCAGCCCATCCAAAACTCAATAGGGGTTGAAATATTTCAAGAGCCCCATGATGTTTATATGACATTTAATCCATTTTACATTTTACAAAGGTAAATAAACGGAGGATGAAGAGATCAAAAACCAAATATCTGCTTTATTAAAAACTCGTTGGGTACCACTTGAAAGATTTCAATAGTGTAGTATGTCCTCCTATCTTGCTGCACCCAGTTATATAAGTTTTTGGATGAGAGGTGGTTCTCTCTCTCTCTTTAGTCTACAAGGATTGAACAGAATGGCCGGTGAGTATATTTATGTGGCACCTGCTGCCTTCGTACATGTCGAATTATTAAAGCATTACTGTGCCGCAAAAATATCCCATATTAGATGCCTCTCTGGGTAATATTTTCAGTTTGTTGTGTAGGGTATAGGTATATTTCTCTCTTATTTGTCAATTTGTAGGATATAGATCAAAAGGTTATGATGCCCTATCAAGAAGGTTTTTGGGGGCATGGCCATTGCCCTGAGGCACCTAGTAGTGTACATGAATGCCCTTGAATTCATAAGACTTGGAGTATGGATGGGCAGTTCCCATAAACCATCCAAATTTTAATTCCTTTAACTCCAATATATTCAAGCTGTGTGGGGCCCACAAATGCCTATGACAAATCTACTTCGTCCATCAATTTTGAAAGACCACAATAATATAAGATTCTAAAAATTAGGCATATCAAAAACTCATGTGGGCCTTATCTATCTACCACTGAGTAGAACTGGACATGAATCGAGTTTGATTGTTCGGATTGACTTGGATCGACTCAGTAAAACTCTGTTCGAACAGAAAGTCTTCGTGTTTGAATTTTGTTCGAACACACATGTCTAGTAAAAAAATTCTGAGTCGGTTTCAATCATAGCCTTGTTCGACTCGACTTGAACTCGAACTCGACCTGAATATTACCGACTCGTTCATTCAACTCAAATATATATATATATATATATAAAGAGAGAGAGAGAGAGAGAGAGAGAGAGAGAGAGAGAGAGAGAGCATGTTGGATGACAAATAAACATGATTGTGGCCCTAGGAAGATTTTAATGGTGGACATAATTCTCCTCACCATTTCTTATGGTGTGGTCCATTTGAGCTTTTTATCTGCCTCACTTTTTGTTTAATGCCTCAAAATGAGTTGTACAAATGGATGGACGGAGTGGATAAAACAAATACATCATAGTGGGACCCATAGAGCTTTGACACCAACTTGAAGGTTGGTGTTGAGCTCTTAAATGTGCATATTCTAACCTCATTATATCACTAACTGTGCATGATTCGCATGTTTAAAGACTATCCTAATGCATGTTTTGTGAATGTAGGAATGAGAGAGGGATTTCACTCAATGGATGTTCAAAAGACCACATTTAGAAGGCCTTTGATGGTGATTAAAGGAACAAGATGGGGACTTCACCAATTCAATGCTTAAAAGGTCACTTTGTACGCATTGAAGATTAAAAGACCAAGCGCCAAGGGGTGGAAGAAAGAAACAAGGGAGAAAGAGAAGGAGAGAAGAAAGAAGTGCAGAAAATTGCACTGAAGACCGGTCGTTCGACCAGTCTGTCATAGCCCACGATCGGTCATCAAACCAGTCGGAACACTCAACAGAAGAAAACCCTTGCTGTACAACTCACTTGACCAAAATCGCCCATTTACGACAGGTCGTCCATTACTCAGATCGGTCGTCAGATCGGTCGTTAAAATAAAAGTAAGGATTGAATTTCCAGAAAACTCTCTGGACTGTTTTTTGACTTTTGCTACCGGTCTAACGATCGGTTGTCCATGAGCTCAGACCGGTCGTGCGACTGATCATCTGCGTAATAGAGCTTGTTCTACAAGCTCCAAATTCTGCTGCGTAAAGCGCAACTTTTGCGCATTTTCTTGAAGATTCTACGCAACTAGAGCCTGAAATCTATAAAAAGGACTCCTCTACCTTGTTCCTAAGGAATCCTAGAAGAGATCTGTTTCCTTGGATCATGATCGGAGTTTGGAAGGATTGCTTTAGTTCTTAATTGTTTTGCATGGATCTAGACCTGTATGCTCCGAGGAATCGGATTCAAGACGCTCTAGACTTAGATCCTCATGTGGGAACTTCAAACCAAAGTTCTACCTTTTGTTCTAAAATCCAATTTAGATGTTGTTTATACATGTGATTTGAATGAAGTTCAAATCATGATATAGTTAAGCTTTGTGACAAGGGTTTGATGATTATTATGATTGTGATCTTAACCTATTGGAACTAGGATTGACCTATGCAATTGAGTGTGCTCAAGTCCTAACTTGAATTGAGGGAATCATGTTTATGAACAACACATGAATTGGACTGTTTTGATGAATTAACCGCTCTATCATTTGGCTAGACAGGATTTGATTTCGACTTTAGTTATGTAATTGGGAAACCACAGTGAATTATGCATCAAGGATTGCTACAAGTGGATCCTCGAACCCCTAGTGCTTTTTATATTTATTACAATCACTTTTAGTTTAAGGATACTTCTCTACATTCAAACTCTCAAACCTGTTTAGTTTGATCTCAATTAGAGAATATTAGAAGTAGTTTTGTGAATTCTTAACAAGTCCCTGAAAACGATCTCGATCTCTACCAAATTATTACTACATCGCAACCCTACACTTAGGGAAGCGAACAGTTGGTGTTCACGTCACTAGCCAACTCACTTCCGCGAATTGGGTACTACCAGTCTACCCCCACCAGGACCTATCTAGAGACGGACGGTCCTGTTAGTGCTCTGTGGTGCCCACAATGATATATTTTCTTATCCAAGCCATCCATCCATTTTTTAAAGATAATTTATGACATTATCCAAAAAATGAAGTGGACCAAGGGCATGAGTAGACCATGAAACTACACCTTTTAGATTGTATAGGCGTATGTTTGCGGAAGCTTGGAGAGCAACTAAAATTATGGTTAAGTCCTAGAGGGGGAGGGTGATGAGGACCTTTTGAAATTCTTTTCGCCTACTTAATAGTTTTATCAATTCAAACTAAGTAAGCAAGAACACTTCGGCTTCCAAGCCTAAGTGGGTCCAATCAAAAGGCTAGTATATAATTAGCAATTAAACAACCTAGCCTTAGCAAGCATAGATTAACATATGATTAAACTAATTAAGCACCTAATCTGTGTAACTCAAGTAGACTATATGAGAGTGGATCATATAAGCTTCAGTCTACTTAAGAAGTGAAAGTACATCTTGTGTGTGAATGTGCTTATCTAGTACCTAGCATACATTCCTATCAAGCATTCATAATTAAACAATTAAACATACAATACTAATATAACAATGTGTTCAAATACAATCATAAACACAAGCATGTATAGTGGTTCGACTTCGGGTCTACTTCGCTCCTGATTTAAGTACTCAACCCCTTTGAGCACACCGGCATTCACTAAGGAGTTTAAATCTGGTTCCTCCCAATCAAGGTGTTTTAACTCAAATCCACGCAACCAGAAAGTTTACAAGTTCCTTCCAACCTACATGTACACACTCGTATTGGTGGCTCTACTTGGAGACTTCTTTAGGCTTTACAACCAAGCCAAGATCTTACAACCGAACCTCAATTTGGGCTTACTCAAGCCAACGTCCTACAATCGAACCTTAATTTAGACTCCACTCATGAGTCAATGTCCTACAACCGAACCTCAATGGTTTTAGGCTCTACAACCGAGCCAAGGTCCTACAACCAAACCTAACGTTCACTCCCGATGGAGGCTCCCCACTTGGAGACTCAATCAACCCTACAACCAGGTCTAGGCCTCATGTTGAGCTCTTATTTTATACATATTCTAACCAAACTACATCACATTTTATGCATGATTTCCATGTTTAAAAGACTATCTAATGCATTTTTTGTGATTGTAGGAATGATAGAAAGACTTCACCTATTTGAAGGCTAAAAAAACACATTTGGAAGCCATTTGATGATGACTGAAGGTGGGCCAAAGAAGAAAGAAGAAGCAAGTAAAGAAGAGAGAGAGAAGGAATAAAACTCCACCATTTTCAATGGGCTAGACTGGTCGGCCACCCTCTGTATCACACTTCAACAACTGCTGGAGCTTGCTGGACCAAGCCCAGAATTGGTCCAACCAGTCATGACCAGTTGGACAGCTAAGCTTCGACCGGTCTTAACCGGTCGTCTATGTACAAAAATCTGATTTTTTCAGATTTCCAGCAACTTGTGTTACAAGCTCCGATTTTTCATGCGCTGCGTAACCTCTTACGTAATTCTGGAAGATTCTGAGGCGGTGGAGCTTCGATGTTATAAAAGGACACTTATGTTTTGATCGCAAGTCATCATAGAAGGCTTGAAAACTCGTGGGAGGTGAAGAGGGTCATCGTGGAGCGTCTACAACTACTCCAATTCTGATTTTTTATGTTTTTAGTAGTTTTTCATTATTTTTAATTGAAGCATGATAATGCTCAGCTAGAACCCTTAGCTTGAATAAGATTGGTATTTTTGAAAGTTTTATAAGAGTTCATGTACTTCGGACATGAGTTCCTTGTAATTCTCTGAGATTTCCATATTTGGATTGGTTAGATTCGAATTGTAGTAACCCTAGAGCATGCCATAGCTCTTGGCATGGTTGTTACTTCGAAGGCTACAAGTTTGAATTCTATGTGCTTCATTAGAACTAGAATATGATTTTCTTACTTAAGTGAGACTGTTTGTGATTGAATGTCATATCTTATAACCAGATGAAAGATAGAACTTCGAATCTAGTTGTGTTTATGCTTGGATGAATGAATTTACATTAGACTACTACAAGTGGATCCTTAAGGCCTTAGTTTCATTAATTATCAGATTTTTCTTAAAGTTACTGTTTTACTTAGTTTTTGAAAACTGAATTCTAAATTTGCTGAAATTGAAGCTATTAGAGTGGTTTGAATTTGTTTACCTTAATTCCCTATAGATCGACCTCGATCTTACCGAGAATTATTACTACATCACAACCTTGCACTTGAGGCGAGCGAACACCCTACAACCAAACCTATCGAGTTTGAAGACAAACTCTATACTTAATTTCTACAGGGAATAGAGTAGAACTGGACTCTTACAAATGACAACTTACTTGTTGGATTAAGCCCCTCCGTTGCGCCGCTTCGGGTTGCTTTATCTTCGCTCTCTCGTGCTTCAATCAGCTACTCTTGTGCTCCTCCGATGTTGATGTCGTTGCATCGTCAATGCTCCAGCTCCAAGATCAGTTACCTTGCATGTGATGCTCTATTAGAGATGCCCAAGGTGCTAGGAGGGTAGGTTTGAGATCTCTACAACTAATGAGAATGGGTTGCTTAGAGAGTCTCACCTACAAGGATCTCATCATAGAGTATTGGATAGGAATATCACTATCAAGAACAATCCAATCTTTAAATATCAAAAGAGGGACAAGTGCATCTTCATCAAGAGCTTTGAATGCTCCATACTTGTGATGAATCACGAGGAAGATAACTTATTTAGGTTAGGAATAGAGCACTTAAAGGTAAGCAATGGTGGTAGCTTCTATCTCCTCAAAATCTCTTTGTCAAAGCCCAAAGACCATCTGTTAAAAGTAGAAAAATGCTCATATGGCAGTTTTTCCTATGTTTCGTTATTCTGGGTTCTGAGTATAGAAGCATTCGTAGACAATCACAAGCAATCACAGAGTATACACGAGGAAGCACCGCAGGGTGAATTTTATTCCAGAGATTTCGAGATCTTGTACATTCCAGGCTGTGAACTAGTCATGACCCTTAATAACATCAATGGATGATCACCCTTGATTAAAAGGTAAAAGTAAATGCATGCATGTATCATAAATAAATTAAATAGAGCTTTAAAAGAGTATGAATATAAATAAAGCACAACATAGACAACGCAGAGATTTTTACGTGGAAACCCTCGCGAGAGAAAACCACGGCACAAAGCGATAAGATTCCACTATGAATGCAATTATACAATAGACGGAATATTAAAAAGATGGAGCCCGGATGATCGAGCAAGTAATTTAAATCATTAGGGATTATGGTCTTGAGCTCATAGTTGTTCGCTCGCCTCAAGTGTAAGGCTGCGATGTAGTAATAAATCTCGGTAAGACCGAGGTCGATCCACAGGGAATTAGAAACAACTTCCAAACTACTTCAGCAACTCAGTTTTTGAAAGAAAATCAGGTTTAATTGGGTAATTAACTAAAACAGTAACTTAATAGAAAATCAGTGATATAAAGTACTGAGGCCTTCAAGGATCCACTTGTAGCAATCCCATGTCAATTCAGTCAATCCAAGTAGAAAACACAACTAGATTTGAAGTCCTATCTCTCATCTAGTTGGAAAATAAAGCATTCACACACATTCAATCCAAATCAAGTTGAACTTCCAAGTTCTAGTCCATTCAATCAATGTAGAATTCAAAACCATAGCCTGCGGAGTAACAACCATGTCTATGGACTATGGCCTGCTCAAGGGTTACTATAATTCGAATCTAAACAAGCATTATATGATAATCTCAGAGAATTGCAAGGAATTCATGTCCAGAGCACATGAACTCTCATAAAACATCTCAAACTACCACTTTAAGAAACTGGAACATGAGAAAAATCCAAACTTGAATTAAAAAGTACTTGAATTAAACTGAATCCAACATGGAATTAGCTACAAGCTTCACCTCTCAGCCTTAGCTGGGAGGTTCTAGCCGAGCATATTCATGCTACAACTAAAACTCTTAATAAAAGCATAAAACTAGAAAAACCGGAAATAGGAGAGTTGCAGACGCTTCACGACAGCTTCCCCTCCTTAGAACCACGTCCCTTAGCTTCTATGATGACCTAAGAAGAGCCCCTAGGTGTCCTTTTATAGTAAGAAACCTCCCTTGCGTCGGAAACATCCAGAATCTGCGAAAGGTTACGCAGTGCGCAGCAGTTTTCGGAGTCCCGATTAAGAAAGGACTCTGTTTACGCAGAGCCGACCGGTCTAGACCGGTCGGACTGGCCTTTTAAACGGTCCAGGGAGTGCAGCCGACCGGTCAAGATCGGTCGGGCTTGTTTTAAGAAGGAAGTCAGCATGCATAGCCGACCGGTCAAGACCGGTCGGACTTCATTCTAGCCTCCAGTGTGCATGGCCGACCGGTCAAGACCGGTCGGTCTGGTCTTCCCTTTGATCAGTGCACATGGCCGACCGGTCAAGACCGGTCGGTTCTGTTTCCTTTTGCCCAGAGATGTGGCCGACCGGTCAAGACCGGTCTGGCTCTTCTTCAATTTGCTTTTCTTCCTTCCTTTTCTCCTTTTTCTTCTTCTCTCTCCTCTCCTTACTTTCTTCTTTCTTTGGTCCTCTTTCATCATTCATCCAAAAACTCTAAAAGCATTCTTTTGGTCCCTAATTGAATGAAGTCCACTCTCATCCCTATAATCACAAAACATGTGTTAGGTGGGCCTTTAAATCATGAAAATCATGCAAACCATGTCAAGTAATGGGTAATGCAATGTATAAATTGGAGGTTCAACAATAGTCATAAAGACCAAGTTTAGGATCTCTTATGGACCAAGCCATTGCTAAGACCAGTTAGATGTTGGTCCCATGCTCTTTCGGGCGTTCCTAGTTGAATAGCAACTAGGATTTTAACCAAGTCGTGTATCTCAGTGTCATCAGGCGTCTCTATAGATGAAATGACTTTTAAGAATACACTCCACAGTTTTCATTTAGTGCAACCAGTGCCATTAACCGCCTCAGTTTGGGACGGCTGACTTGCTGGAGGGCACCCCATGGTTTCTCAGCGAATGAGTGCCATTAATCGTCTCAGTTTGGGACGGGTGACCTGCTGGATGTTCGCTTCCCCAAGTGTAAGGTTGCGATGTAGTAATAATCTCGGTAAGACCGAGGTCGATCCACAGGAAAGGAAGTAAACAATTCCAACTACTCTAACAACTAGAATCTTAAGAGGTTTGTGAAATCAGTTTTTAAACATGAAACAGGAAAATCTGATAACGAAAAGGTAACTAGAACATCAAGGATCCACTTATAGCTCTCTTTAAATGCATAATTCGCTGTGGTTTCTCAATTACTCAACTAGAATCGAAATAAAATCCTATCTAGCCGGATGATAGAGCGGTTATATTATCAAAGCAATCCAACACATGTGTTGTTCATCAACATGATTCCCTCAATTCAAGTTAGGACTTGAGCACACTCAATTGCATAGGTCAATCCTATTTCCAATAGATTAAGATCATAACCATAATAATCATCAAACCCCATAACAAGACTTGACTATATTATGATATGAACTTCATTCAAATCATATGAACAATCAACACAATATTTAGAATTTAGAACAAAAAGGTAGAACTTTGGTTTGAAGTTCCCATATGATGATCCAAGTCTAGAGCGTATTGAATCTGATTCCTCGGAACGTACAGGTCTAGAATCATTCAAAACAATTAAGAACTCAAGCAATTCTTCTAAACATCCATGAGTCATCATAAGATTGAGAAAAACTACTTAGAACTTTATTCTAACTTCTAAAAACCATTGTTCTTCAATAAATCCAAACTTGAAACCAATAAAACGAATTAAAACATCTAAGCTATAAGTTTCACCTCTTAGCTCTACCTAAGAGGTTAGCTAATGAAAAGCATAAGAACAAACTAGAACTAGAACTAGTAAAGGAAGAAAAACTAGCTGGAGGAGGCTAGGAAGCCTCCTATGACTTGAACTCCTTGCTCTCCACGTCCTTGCTTGCCTTGGAATAGAAGAGAGCACCTCCTTTTATAATACAGCAAGAGTATCCCAACATAACAGATTTTGTTTCGCTTCGTACGACTTAACTAATGGTCGGATTGCCTTCAAATTTGATTTGTATCTTCCTTATAATGTGATCTTCCTCATAGATGATTTAGATTTCCAGGATTATCTTTTGAATGGACCCACCAATCAGATCAGCAACCGCCTCTCAAAATCGCGCAATTCGGGTACCTAGAGAACCAGTCATCTTACTTTCAACGCTCCGGAGTGTACACAGGTCGGATTGATCTCAAATTTTAAAAATTGGTAGAAAACTTCCTCCTCTATATGATAGAAGGATTAGATTGTCCAAAACAATTCCATAATTAGGTGCAAAAATTAGAACACTTAGCCCTTTTATAAAATCTGCGCAGTTGAATCTTTCTGAATGGTCCATCTTTTTTCAACCGGTACGATCAAACCACACATCCTTTTGATCTGAAACTTTGTGCTTATTCATATATAGATGTGGTTTAGAAGATGGTCAAAGTAGATTCTTCATATCATCAATGATGGGCCACCTGGACCGGCCCAGAGTTGAATAGGCGGAATCTGGAACTTTCTGGACAGTTCGTATTGTTTTGGCCACTACGGTCAATCCGTAGCTCCGATCGACACGAAACCACTTGGGTTATTTCGAAGTCGAGCTCTTCTTTGACATGGATGGGTTGGATTTCCAAATATCATCAAGATGGGCCTTGAAAACTGAGCTAAAAAACAAAACATGGGACTGCTGCTGTTTGAAATCTGAAAACCAGAATTTGTATGGCCAACCGGTCTTGACCGGTCATGACTTGTCTGGTTTGGTCCAGAGCGACCGGTCTTGACCGGTCATGACTTGTCTGGTTTGGTCCAGCAACATCTGTAGAAGGCAGTAGTGTTGGCCGACCGGTCTTGACTGGTCGGGACCGGTCGGGGCTTGTTTGGCCGACTGGTCATGACCGGTCGGACCACCTTGTGGGGCTCCTTTTTCATTCTTTCCTTCTTTTTCTTCTTTCCTTTCTTCTTCCCTCTTTTGTTCTTCCTTTCCTTTGATCTTCGAGGTATGTAAGAAGGGCCTCTAAACATCATAATGGTGAAATCTCTCTCTCATTCCTACAATCACAAATCCATGCATTAGATTAGTCTTTAAATCACCATGCATAATGAGTGATGAATTGGGGTTAGAATATGCACAATTAAGAGCTCAACACTGGAGGGCCTTCCATGGTTTCTCAGCGCAACTAGTGCCATTGACCGTCTCATTTTGGGACGGGTGACCTGCTGGAGGGCCTTCTATAGTTTCTCAGCATAACCAGTGCGATTGACTGTCTCAGTTTGGGACGGGTGACCTGTTGGAGGGCCTTCTGTGGTTTCTCAGCGCAACCAGTGCTATTGACCGTCTCAGTTTGGGACGAGTGACCTACTAGAGGGCCTTCCATTGTTTCTCAAAGCAACTAGTGCCATTGATGGTCTCAGTTTGGGACAGGTGACCTGCTGGAGGGCCTTCCGCTATTACCTTAGTAACTCAACTAACGAATCCCGCTGTGGAAGGACGCTCATCAATTGGTCTTAATGATGAAGTATTTTGGATATTTTAGAACTCTTTGATTACGATTTTCGATGATAACCATAATCCCTTTGATTTAATTTGGTATCTTGATCCGGGATGAATGAAATCCATGTAATGGATGCAAATGAGTACAGTACAAAGCAAATATACTTGATGTATACTCGAGAGAGGATTGCATTTATGCTAGATGTTCAGTGTATCAGACGAATTATGCATTATTGATATTTTGAACGACTGGATCATTTAGAGAAGCTGTGTCGAGCTATACTTCTTTGAGAAGTTCGAGTTAGATGGGCCAGATCGGCCATTTCTGATGCTTGCGAATGGCTAAGTATCGGGTTGATAAGCGGTCGTTTATACCAATTTCTGATAAACAGTAGGGATCAATGTCCTGTAAGTGTTAGACTCGACTATTTTATAGCATGAGGACATTAGTTTTGCCTTCACGTCTTTAAGATCGTGGTTGGTTTTACTCGGCAATAGCCGATTTCCGAGCTAATAGGGCACTTCCCAGGGCTGAAAATGACTAAGTATTAGACCTTTTTACAATCTGATCGGAGGATTTGGTGAACACCAGTCATGATCATCTTTGAACAGTGATAGATCATGTTCACGAGGATCACAATGACGCTGGGTCTACTTTGGCGTTAGTGCGATCGCATTCCGTCTCACTTAGTGTAAGTCGATTTCTGAGCCAACAGGGCACTTCCCAAGGCTGAAAATGACTTAGTGGACCTTTTTATCGCTCAATTGGGGTTTTTGAAGATCCTGAGATCAAATAATCACGTCGTAGTGCACCCTTATGATGTATCATGTTATGGCGAAGAGAAATCTCTCTCTCGGGATTGGTCAAATTTCGCCTGGTTCCTCTTATTTTCGGTCATTTACTGCTTTTCCGGAGGGATTTCCGAGCTTATAATTTTCACTAAGTGTTGGTCTTTGTTTATTAAATCGTGATTTGGCCCACCTAACATCGACTGTTAGAGAATCCGGTCCGAGGGATGGATAGAGGACATCGATGTGTGTCCAGAAGAGTCAACTTGATCGGAAGGCGGGCCACATCAAAGGCGGGTCACATCACGGATGGCCCCACCACCACATTAGCATCCGGGCGCATGGGAGAGGAAGGGAAGTGAGAGTGGGCGCATGTCCTAGCTGGTGTGGGCGCATTTTGCCCTAAGATGGGCGCATGCAGCCCCACCCAGGCGCATGTTGACAATATACATAGAGAGAGAGAGAGAGAGAGAGAAACAAACTTCACCAGGCGCATGTGCATTTACACATGCGCCCAGCTCCCCATAGTGGGAGCATGTGGGCTCCCCCACTTAGTGCATTTCTGCACATTTTTCCCACCCAAGAATGGGCGCATGCTACTTAGAACTTGGGAGATTTAGAATTTTCTCCCTCCGGTGAAAGGAATTCCTTTCCGACATGGGGATCCAGAGAGGATTCCGGCTAGGATTACCTCTGCAAGGGTGCTCTGGATGGTGATGTCATGTCTTTCTCAACGAATGAAGTCCTATTTATAGTAAAATTATCGGGTATCTAATCGGGTCCAGGAATTTCGGGTGCATGTCTTTGTAAAAGGGGAAGTGGGTGCATGCTAAAAGGAGGTGAGCGCATGTGCCCTGCAATGAGCGCATGTCCCCACATTATGTATTTTTTGAATTTTTTATTTTTTTATTTTGATTTTGAAAGAGGGGGAAGAATCATGTGCATGTGTTGAGGGGTCAGGCGCATGTCTCCTCCATGTGGGCGCATGTGCCTTATGTGGTATGTGTGCATGCCTCCAACACTTAGAATTTTTATGGTTTAGGCTTCGATGGGCGACCTCTAGAGGACAGCTACCATTTTGGAGATAGAAATCAATGACGCCAAGCAACTTTTGAGTCGGGGTTGACCTCTTGAATGAATGAGGTAGGGTACCGACAGTCATCTGCCATGAATTTTGGTAGTTCCTTACCAATTTGGGCTTCCGGGTCGGCTCTCTGCATAGGAATATTGTTTCGGGAAGCGCGCACATGGAAATATGCACCGCAAGGACTTCGAACTTGCTAGTTAAGGTTTTTCGAGCATTTCGGATCATTTGGAGGCGTTACAAATGTCGAATTCCACTCTGAAATGGCACCTGTAGGCTTTCAGAACCTTTCGGTCAGCTTCAGACAAGGGTTAAACACGTTTTTGTGCGTGCAGGTAAGGGTATGCATCGCGCAACTTTGGAATTTGTAGGTTAAAGGTTTTAGGGCGTCCTGGATCTTTTGGCGGCCATCTGCATGTCCGGTTTCACTCCAAAATAACATCTGTAGGTTTTGGTCACGGCTGCGCATGTTAAGATTGTGTTGGCATTTTTTAGATATTTTCGATCTCGAAACTGATCCAAATCGTCGTAAATGGACTGCTGGATGCTTTTTTATAATGGGTGCGAATTTGAGCCCCAACAAGTGCCCCCTATGTGCTGCACTGGATGCTTACGTCACGCCAGTGTAGTGCATTGGTCCCTAGGCTCAAGTATAAATAAGGGACTCACTGAGTCATTTGCACATTTCCAAAAGAAAAGTGAAAGTTTGTAAGGTAAGAGAACTCCTCATGAGGGAGTGGGCGCATGTGCTTTCTCCCTGGGCGCATGTGCTCTCCCAAACTGAACTAGGTGCATGTATCTTTTGCTCCCAAGTGCATGTGGGAACATCTTAAGAGCTAGGCGCATGTGAGGTTACTCTGGTCACATGCTCCTGGTCTTCCTCTTTCCAATTTTGTTCTTTCTCCTCTCTTGAGCCAAGCGCATGTGGGAGTGTGCATGCGCCTGGTCCTCTACATAATGAGTTTACATTTTCCAAGGTTGTGGGTTGGGCGCATGTGAGAGGGCACATGTGCCTGGGGCTCCTCCATGGGTGCATGTCAGCTCATTACTTCGAAAATTTTGTGGTTTTGGCCTCCTCTTTTGCCTACGGTGGATAACTCATGTTTCTGGCTCCATTCTCAACCAAATTCGATGCCGTTTGCGGCTACCTTGCTCAATGTTCAGACATTATTAGGGTTTAGTGTTTAGTGTTTAGGGTCCGTAATATGCTACTTATGTTGGCCTTTTACAGCCTGCAACTGCTCTTTTAAATGGCTCTATAATATGTACTTCCAAGCGAGTGCATATGCATAACTCAAGGTTAATACGAATTCGCACGCACTCCGAGTGAACGTGCAGGGTTGCTATTGTGTTTGTTGTGCTATGATATGTACGTGCTTGTTTATCGAATGTGCGCTCGAATTCAATTTTTTCCATATTCTTGCGGATCGTGACTTTATGCATGTATTTATTGATGTGCTTTGTGTGTGAAATCCGTGTTTGGATGATGCGATATTTACCTTATTGTGTTGCATGTTACATGCGCTGGTCTTCTGTTTGATGTTCTTTTGTTTACATGTTGTAGCGAATCATGGCGACAGCAGTAGGATCTTCTAGTGAAGCTTCTGGATTGTAATTTTCTAGTTCTTCATCTACGCAACGTGAGAAGAAGAGGGTGGCTGAAGATACTGTTGATCATCCTCGGCAGAATGTCGTTCGCATTCCTTTGGGACAATCAAATCCAAAGTGAAGAATTTCTTTGATCGTGTTAAGCAGCTTCCTCACTGAAGTATTATTACATATCTACGTGGATAGGGCCACATCTGAGCCTCTGACACAAGGGACTGAACAAGAATGATCCGCTTGGTATTGTCAGTTTAGTGATATTCTAAATGTCGTCGAAGCAAGTCCTTCTAGTGTGCGTGTTCAACATTCCGAGGATGATCAGGAAAGTCAGAAGAAGTGGAAGAGATGGAATCGAGGTAAGAAGTCGGCTGAGGAAGTCGACCAGGTGGAGCGATCGCCGCAACTCGTTGATTCGAAGAATGACCGAATGAAGATCGGCTGGAATAGCAACAAGATCATCACGACGTGCAGTTTCTCCATCGTAAACCCCTACCGACCGAATCATCAAGCATGAAAAATCTCTTATGAGGCATAGGCCCTTCCCGAGTATCGAACCGTCCAATGTTCAAGGCCCTTTTCAGTTCTACGGGGTCAAGAGGTGGACATCCGCCCTTGAGCAGTTGTTGACTACTTTACTGGTTGACGATGGGAGAGAACAGTGGGTAGGTTTCCTGAGAGAGATGGTTTTCCTCGCATCCTCATGCTCTTTCTCCAGTCCATTATTTTGAGACAGTGCAGCAAAGGTTTCGGCATATGGATAAGACGATGATGCGGGCGACGAGAAGTTTCCATACGCAAGGCCATCTGAACGAGCGAGTTGGTTATGAGCCGTGGGCAAAAGAGATTTTGATCCGCCACGAGAGAGTTTTGAAACAAGTCGGCCTGTATCAGGCTATCGATGCGACCTCTGAGCATTTCTCCCGAGATCCAACAATTCATCGAAGCTTCTTAAACTACTGGTCTTCCGTTACCAATTCGTTCCACTTTCCATATGGAGAGATGAGCATAACCTTATGGGATCTCCGGATGATGGCTGGCTTGTCCGTAATAGGAGAATATTACCAGGAATATATTCCAACTAATGAAGAGCTATCTTCGTCTCGGCTTGAAAGTCCTCGAGAAGCTTATCATTCAAAGGCTTGTTTGGAGCTGTTTGCTCAGTTCTCGCAGTTTAACAACATTGCAAAAATTCATCATGGTGACTGATTGGTCTACTTCAGCCAAAGGATGAAGTAGCATTTCTTCTTATACCTCCCTTTATATTTTGCATTTTTCATGCTTTTAGTTTCTTTGCTTCTGACATGAGACATTTCTTTCTTCTTGCAGCATTGATTACGAAGGGTATGAGATCTTGTCAGAAGACCAAGCCTTAATGAGGGAACGTTTCGAACAAAAGTTTCGCAATCTGAATGAGCTTACGCCGTCTTGTGAACTGGCGGGCTTCTTATCATACTGGTTGTCAGCGGTTATGTTGCCTAGTTCCAAGAGTGCTGATGGTGTCAAGGTTTCTTGCTTCATCATGGCGGGAGCTCTTAAAAAAGGTTGTCGATATTCACTAGCATCGCCGGTGCTATGTAGTTTATATAGGGCTTTCGCAATATCGTCAGTAACAAAGACCAACCCTGGTGAGGGATGAACGCGACTTATTGCCCATGGCATTTCTTCTACGGATTGTTGGGTATATATTTCCCATGGACGTATGGAATAGATCTTTTTCAGTATTTTCATAACGACCATGCACCTCTTCATCGTTACAGGAGACTTGAGATGATAGTGCAGTCATCTGATTAGATTGCTTCGAAAATCGACAGTTGGGCGAAGATTTGCTTCTATCACTTCCCCATTTCTAACGTCGGAGAAGATCAAGAAGTTGTTGATGATGAGCATTCTGTGAACACTATTGACAAAGAGTTCTTGATATCTATTCATACTGCCTCGCTTCTGCTGCGTAGAGGAATAGAGTTCTAGTGGGAGCCTTATTACCCTAGCTGGTTTGCTAGGCAATTCGAATATGATCAAGGCATTCCGATGACGTTACCAGATGTAACTAAAGTAGAGCGGGTGTATGGCACAAGTCCTGCTCACTGAGAGTGGATATAGCATCAACTTCTGATGACGTGAATGGGCATGAGGTTTATGCTTCCTGGTCTTTACCGGAAAACTGGTAGTCCTTATGGCTGGATGAAATGGTGGGTGCATCAAGACTCTCTAATTCAGAACAACAGCTCCGTTGATGATCCACTCTACATTCCTCCTCCAAAGCTGCTAGATATTTTCACTGATGGACCTGGTTACTTTAGAGAATAGACTAAAGCGTATTTGTTGTCAAGTACTAGTCATAAGATCTCTCTGAGTGTGTCGATTGACCATCGTAAGGAGGATATTGTGTTGGACGGCTGGCATACTTTCAGAATACCTTTGGTGAAATGGTCACAAGAAGCAGGGTTCACACACACGCCTTCTGGTGGTTAGAGATGATGAGGATGTCAGTCAGTTAATTAGTGAAGATGACCCGACGATGATTGGGCCGGCGAATGAAATATCAGACCATGCTGGCGTAAGAGAGCAGGTTGGGCCGATTGGAGAGGATAATCTGCAAGGGACTACTATGTCAGCGAACAACACAACTGTGTCTGTGGCCCCTAGTGTTTCTGGTGTTGAGGATATGACGGAGTCGCTGGCGGCAACTGAAGTGATCGATACTGATAACGATGCTACTGAACTTTTGGATGTGACTTCGGTGATATTGACTGAGATCACGAAGCCATTCGTTGATGCGACAGTATATATTGTGGATTCTTCGGAACCTGTCGTTGACTCATCTTCTAATATAACTCTTTCGTAGCTTCTTAGTATATTCTTTTTCTATACTTATTATTTCACTGCATACTTGCTCTATTTCTTTTATCGCAATTATTGTCAATTCTGATGTTGCTGCCCACGGAGCATTTGACATTTCTTGTTTTGATCATTTAGACTGTTGTGAATAGAGCTTACTAAGAGGTGTACTATCCAATATTTCAAAGGCGTTGGCTGAGTGATGCGAGTGGCATACACTAAGAGCTGGAGTGAAGTATTGGAAGCTTGCACAGGAGCAATCGGGCCTGATGTATCTAAAATAGTCTGTCGCATTTCTTCTTTCGAGAATTCTGTTGCACAGGTTACTATGACTAAACGGATTGAATCTGACCCTACGGCTGAAGAGAAACGGCAAGTGCAGTCTTCTTTACGGCCTATCATAGAGTAGAGAGAACACTCGGCAGTTGGTGTTGGAACAACTTTAGAAGATAGTGTAGTAAGACTCAACGTTTGGGGTGTATTCATCATCTTACTGATATCAGATCTGAGATCATGTGGCTGCAGACAGAAGAAGCGGCCATAAATCTTGAGATTGCCCGTCTCGATCTTATTGTCAATCAGAACTGTGTTGAGGTCGCACGACTCGAAAGCGAAGGAGAGACGGTGCGCAAGCAAATGATAGACTTAGAAACTGAACTTTGTGATATTCCGGATCCTACGCTGATGCTAGTGGAGGTAAAGGCTACAATGGAACCAATGCGGAAAGATGTGATGCAGTTCATAACAGGGTGCCTAGAGAAGCTGTAACTCTGTTCTTTTGCTCTTTACAGTCATTTTCAAACAAAAGTAGTATTAGCCAGTTGTCCTGAATACCTAACTGCTACTTGTATCTGATGTAATCGACATCAGAACTTGTTAACTGTGTGATTCATGATCCAACATAAAGACAATGATTCTTCTACCAAACTACTGCTTGGTGTTATGTGTTTGAGACTAGCATGCATAAAATGATGCATTACGTGTGAGTTTTAATGTGAACCGAGAATATTAAAGCATGAAAATGGAAAAGTACGTAAAGACAATACTTCCCTTTTTACTTAACCTGTGTACCCTTAGGTCATTGCTTTCAAGAGATGTTCGTGTCATAAGTCCAAAACTTTTGTCCAGCTCTTTGTTTTCAGGTTTATCTATCATCCTTCCTGGCCTGCTCCCAGTCATTTCCTTTTGCAGACTTAAGGTTTTAATCATATATTAGGGCTTGCCCCTGGTCGTCTTTTTCTATAATCTTGAGTTTCTCATAATATATTGGGGCTTGACCCTAGTGCGTTTTAGTTCGTCGCTTTGCAAGACCACTTCATTCTGATAAGAAAGGTCTTATGCTTTAGGAATCCGTACCAAATACCCGTTTGATTATAATCTTTAACTGCATATTCTTGTCGCAGAGTTCTTCATAAGAGAAAGTTGCCGATATTTTCAAGGTGAAGTGATAATAGAATGCCATGATCATCTTCATATAAGGTCGTATGTGTGTGTGTGTGTGTGTGTGTGTGTGTGTGTGTGTGTGTGTGTGTGTGTGTGTGTGTACACACACAGGAGATTCCCAACCTTGACTTATTTTCATATAGATTAGAAGAATAATACAATAATGAGGGGACCCGTGATAGAATATAAAAGCTGAATGTATATAGTGATGTTCCGATCATCTTCATACAAAATAAGATAATAATAAGAGAGCCTGCAACGAAGATATAATAATATGAGGATGTTGTGCTTTGCGTAGACTTTCTATGAGATATTTTCTTCTGATTTGACTGAATCGATAGGAATATAATGAGTCATATTGATGATTTATAGAGTTGATTCTCTGATATTCTTTGACCATGGTACATGTCATTAAGAAAAGCTCTAGGAACATTTTTTATTCATATGCGTAACAGTATGATGTGAGTGATCATATGAGTGAGTATGAAGTATGGCATGTAGATGAAATAGATGTTTGAACGAGCATAAATTTATCCCTATCTACTTTATGACCTATCAGAACTATTTGTAAGCATTCACGATTATTGAAGTTTAGGAAATGGAGTCCTTGAGCGAACGTTCTTCGTAAGTGATATCTATTGGAACTGTACTGGCCGGGGCTTTATCAGACTCTTCCATCTTCAGACTGATGATGCCTTGATTTATCATCTTTTGTATATTTCCTTTCAGAACGAAGCATTAATCAGTCTTATGGCCTATGCATCTATGATATTCACAGTAGTTGGGATCATCCACGCGTCCTACTTCCGTTGGTCGAACAGACTTTGGGAGTCGCAATTTTCCTTCTTTGATTAAACACTCCATAATTGGGACAAGGTCTTTAATGTCAAATGTATACGGTCCATTCTTTTCGTCTCACTCACTAATTGTCATGTGTTATGACCTTTGAGGCTCTTTGCCCTTATCTTGTGTCTTCATTACACTGGTCTTTGCCTTATGCCCTGGATTCGGTCGTTTTTTGTTCCTAGGATTCTTTCTTGCGTCAACCCATGTCCTCTTCCTTGTTTCATGTCTTGATTTTTTTACTTGAGACTGTGTTTTTGAAACAGATTGCTCTACCCTGCGAATTTCTGTGACCAAGTTGCGAAGGGTGAAAGAGATGTTGCTTAGTCGTTCATATGGTATCATGGAGTCCGAATCTGACCTATGCGCATTCATTTGTTCAGGATGGGTCTGTTGTCTCATTTCAACTGTTTCACGGACTGCCGCCTGTGTTTCTTCTTCCGACTGTCGGATAGGCGGAGCGATACTGGGTGTCGCATTCTGTGAGATCAAGGTGGCTAGAGTTTCTTGAACTTCTCTCATTTGCGTAGAACTCCTTGTGGGCTTGGATCAATTCACTGATCTACTCTCGGATCGCTAACAACTCGACATTTTGTCCTGGCATTTCTCTTTCTTCAACGGCCTGCACCATCGTGACTTGTACCGACCTTTCATTATGAATTGGTGGCATTGTCAGTGTTATCGACACTACGGCTGACATAACCTGACCAATCTCTTCTGTCTTTAGCTTAATAGTACCTTGGTTGATTAGCCTTTGTACTTTTCCCTTCAAGATGAGGCATTCATCTGTCTCATGTCCCAGGATCCGATGATACTTACAATAATTGGGGGCATCCACTTGCCCTACTTCATCTGGTCGGATCGGTTTTGGCAATTGCATCTCCCCTTCTTCGACCAGTTGTTCCATTATCAGAACTAGATCTTCTAGGTCAAACGAATAACGCCCGTCTACCCTGCCCCGTCCAACGATCGTCATCTTTTTTTGTCTTTGTGGCCCTTTAGCTTTGGACTGAGTTTCTATTGGCTTGCCTTTGATCTTACGTTCTAAATGCGAGCGTTTCCGATCTTTCGAAGCCTAACTCTTATTGACGTAATTTGACGCGGTTGTCTTTCCAACTTCTCTTCTGGGCTTTTCTGCTTTGAACTACGCTCTGAACGCGGCTCCTTCCATCAGGTGGGCCTTTATAGCTAAGTCTCGGAATGTCGAGAAGTTATGCCCGGATAAACCGAACGAAATCATTGAGTCCATGGCCTGCATGCACATCTTGACCTGCTCAGGCTCGCTAGGCAGCTCTCGGCACTGCGCTACTACGGTTCCCCATCTATCAATAAACTTTTCGACTGACTCTCCTTGCCTTTGACGGACTAAGGCTAAATCTGTCAGCGAGACTTCTCGCTTGGTGAAGAAAAATTTGAAAATGAACAGCTCCTGTATCCGATCCCAAGTCCTGATAGACCCCGCGGGTAATGACATGTACCATTAAGATGCGTTTCCAGTCAGTGTCGACCCAAACAATCTGAGGCAACATTGAGGTACCTGCGGACAAATTCCCTAGCACCGTCATGAAGTGGGTCATATGCTTCTCAAGTGACCCTTTGCCATCGAATTATGGAAAGTCAGGATGCTTCAAGTCGTTAGGGAACGGGATTTCGTTAACTTTAGATGGATACGGTATTCGATAGACATATTTTCCTCTTTTCTCATTCTCTTTCTCCTGATGTATCAGGTTTTCGACTGTCTGGGATAGCTCTTCCCTCGTGTCATGAGATGGTTGTGCTGGCGCACGCTAGAATGCAACATTCCTCAGGCGAACTGGTGGTTCTACAGCTATTGATTCTCCTGTTGCCTCCTGTGACTCTCCCGGTGGTTGTCCAATGGGAACAGTTGGGCTTCTGACTGCCCCCTGGGCGACTAGAGCCACCAATGCTTCTTTTATTTCTCTTATCTCTCTGGCTGTGTCTTCCTGGACCTGAATGATCTCATCTATTTGCGTTTGGATCAAAGGCAGCTCTGCGTCTCGCTTGCTCGCCTCCCCTTTTACGACTTGCACCACTGCGACCTATACTCGCTGTGGCCTAGCCCTAGTCATAGTGGTTTCAGTAGAGCATGTCTTCATTGCAGTCTTAGTCAATTCCTGGATAGTAAACTGATTCGGTATCTTGACTTGTAGCGTTGTTCCCATCATTACTGGGAATCGGCAGCGGCGAAGGAGAATTCTAGCCTAGGTGACACGGTAGCTCTGCTGGCATTGTGGGTTTCATCCCTGCGAATCGGCTTCCACTGTTTTCCCACACTACTCTGTGCCTTCACTGTTTCTACTCTAACTGAAGTCACTTGTTTGTTTTCAGCCTCTTTGGTGATCGGCATCTCTGGACAAGTTGCTAATCGGCTTCAGGAATCGTTGTCTCTACTATCGCAAGGTGAGGGAAATAAAAACCCCTCCAAAGCTAAGAAGACCATAGTGGCTGCCATTTGTATAGTTTTGATGGTTGATTCTTCTCTCTCTCTCTCTCTCTCTCTCTCTCTCTCTCTCTCTCTCTCTCTCTCTGCACAGTCATATGCGCATCAGAACACTCTGCGCCCTTGAAAAGGAGAGAAGATGCGTCCTTACCAATCGCAATATGGCTCAACGATCAACAAAAATATATAAGTACGAATCATACGCATGCTATGCGAAATTTTAAAATTCTTTTAGAAAACTTTTTGAAATTCTTTTGCCTTAAATATGAAGGGAAGAACGTTCCCATTGAGAGTCACCAGTTTGGCGCCCGTGAAGGTGCCAACATTTCTCCTAGCGGTAACCTTTCTCACGTATACGTCTGTGTTTGCAAATGATTTATCTTAGAATGTTTCTTTACTCAGAGATAACCAGAGATTCTGGTATGTTTGATCCCTAGCAGAGTCGCTAGGTTGTTAAAACTAGAAAAATGCTCATATGGCAGTTTTTCCTGTGTTTCGTTATTTTGGGGTTTTGAGTATAGAAGCATTCATAGACAATCACAAGCAATCACGAGGAAGCACCGCAAGGTGAATTTTATTCCAGAGATTCCGAGATCTTGTACATTCCAGGCTGTGAACTGGTCATGAACCTTAATTACATCAATGGATGATCACCCTTGATTAAACGACAAAAGTAAATGCATGCATGTATCATAAATAAATTAAATAAAGTGTTAAAAGAGCATGAATATAAATAAAGCACAACATAGACAACACATAAATTTTTACGTGGAAACCTTTGCAGGAGAAAACCACGGCACAAAGCGACAAGATTCCACTATGAATACAATTATACAATAGATAGAATAAAAGATGGAGTATGGATAGATCGAGCAAGTAATTTAAATAATTAGGGATTATAGTCTTAAGCTCATGGTCGTAAAGACCAAGTTTAGGATCTCTTATGGACCAAGCCATTGTTAAGACCAGTTAGATGTTGGTCCCATGTTCTTTCGGGCATTCCTAGTTGAGTGGCAACCAGGATTTTAACCGAGTCATGTATCTCAGTGTCATCGGGCGTCTTTGTGGACGAAATGACTTCAGGAATACACTTCACGGTTTCCATTTAGTGCAACCAGTGCCATTGACCGTCTCAGTTTGGGACGGGTGACTTGCTGGAGGGCACCCCATGGTTTGTCAGCACAACCAGTGCCATTGACCGTCTCAGTTTAGGACGGGTGACCTGCTGAAGGGCCTTCCGTGGTTTCTCAACACAACCAGTGCCATTGACCGTCTCAGTTTTGGATGGGTGACTTGCTGGAGGGCCTTCCATGGTTTCTCAGCATAACCAGTGCCATTGACCGTCTCAGTTTGGGACGGGTGACCTGCTGGAGGGCCTTCAATGGTTTCTCAGCACAACCAGTGCCATTGATCGTCTCAGTTTAGGACGGGTGACCTGCTGGAGGGCCTTCCGCTATTATCTTAACTATTCAACTAACGAATCCTGCTTTGGAAGGGACGCACATCAACTGGTCTTAACGATGAAGTACTTCAGATATTTTAGAACTCTTTGATTACGGTTTTCGATGATAACCATAGTCCCTTTGATTTAATTTGGTATCTCGATCCGGGATGAATGAAATCCATGCAATGGATGCAAATGAGTACAGTACAAAGCAAATATACTTGATGTATACTCGAGAGAGGATTGCATTTATGCTAGATGTTCAGTGTATCAGACGAATTATGCATCATCGATATTTTGAACGACTGGAACTTTTAGAGAAGCTGTGTCGAGCTATACTTCTTTGAGAAGTTCGAGTTAGATGGGTCAGATCAGCCATTTCTGATGCTTGCGATGGCTAAGTATCGAATTGATAAGTACCTGTTTATACCAATTTCTAATAAACAGTAGTGATCAATGTCCTGTAAGTGTTAGACTCGACTGTTTTATAGCATGAGGAAATTAGTTTTGCCTTCGCATCTTTGAGATCGCGGTTGGTTTTACTTGGCAGTAGTTGATTTTCGAGCCAACGGGGCACTTCCTAGGGCTAAAAATGACTAAGTATTGGACATGTTTATAATTTGATTGGAGGATTCAGTGAATACCGATCACTATCATCTTTGAACAGTGATGGATCATGTCCACGAGGATCGCAATGATGTTGGGTTTACTTTCGCGTTAGTGCGATCGCATTCCATCTCACTTAGTGTAAGTCGATTTCTAAGCCAACAGGGCACTTCCCAGGGCTGAAAACGACTAAGTAGTGGACCTGTTTATCACTCAATCGGGGTTTTCGGAGATCTTGAGATCAAATAATCTCGTCACAGTGCACCCTTATGATGTATCATGTTATGGCGAAGAGAAGTCTCTCTGTCGGGATCGGTCAAATTTCGCCCGGTTCCTCTTGTTTTCGACCGTTTACTGCTTTTCTAAAGGGATTTTCGGGCTTATAATTTTGACTAAATGTTGGTCTTTTTTTATTAAATCTGTGATTTGGCCCACCTAACATTGACTGTTGGCGAATCCAATCCCGAGGATGGATAGAGGACATCGATGTGTGTCCAGAAGAGTCAACTTGATCGGAAGGCGAGCCACATCACAGAAGGCCCCACCTCCCCATCAGCGTCCGGGCGCATGGGAGAGGTAGGGAAGTGAGTGGGCGCATGTACTAGCTAGTGCAGGCGCATGTTGCCCTGAGATGGGAGCATGCAGCCCCACCCAGGCACATGTTGCCAATATACATAAAGAGAGAGAGAGAGAGAGAAACAAACTTCACCAGGCGCATGTGAAAGGCGCATGTGCATTTCCACATGCGCCTAGCTCCCCATAGTGGGCGCATGTGGGCTCCCCCACTTAGTGCATTTTTGCACATTTTTCCCTCCCAAGAATGGGCGCATGTTGCTTAGAACTTGGGAGATTTGGAATTTTCTCCCTCCGGCGGAAGGAATTCCTTTCCGACGAGGGGATCCAGCGAGGATTACCTCTACAAGGGTGCTCTGGATGGTGATGTCGTGTCTTTCTCAGCGAATGAAGTCCTATTTATAGCAAAACTATCGGGTATCTAATCGAGTCTAGGAATTTCAAGTGCATGTCTTTGTAAAAGGGGAAGTGGGAGCATGATAAAAGGAGGTGGGCGCATGCCCCCCTGTAGTGGGCTCATGTGGTCACTACAGTGGGTGCATGTCCCCACATTATGTATTTTTTGATTTTATTATTATTTTTTATTTTTATTTTGAAAGAGGGGGAAGAATCATGCACTGTGGTGAGGGGTCAGGCGCATGTCTCCTCCATGTGGGCGCATGTACCTTATGTGGTATGTGTGCATGCCTCCAACACTTAGAATTTTTAAGGTTTAGGCTCCGACAGGCGACCTCCAGAGGACAGCTACCATTTCGGAGACCGAAATCACTGACGCCAACAACTTTTGAGTTGGGGTCGACCTCCTGAATGAACGAAGTGGGGTACCAACAGTTATCTGCCGTGAATTTTGGTAGTTCCTTCCCAATTTGGAGCTTCCAGGTCGGCTCTCTACATAGGAATATTGTTCCGGGAAGCGCGCACATGGAAATATGCACTGCAAGGACTTTAAACTTCTAGTGAAGGTTTTTCGGGCATTCTGGATCATTTGGCGGCATTACGGATGTCCAATTCTGTCACGCCCCAAATTCGGTTCTCGACGTCCATTCGCCGTAACCCGAATTCAGAGGTGGCAGCCTCCATAGTACCCCGATCTCGGATCCTAACCCCACACGCTAGGTTCCGATCCTGGGATATCACAAGGAGGATTTTAGGGTCTGAATTTTTTTTTTAAACATGAGCATCACCATATGAGTACCATCAAAGACAAACATAATATTTCCACTAAGTCATTTCGTTTACATACAGTACTGAAAGGTAAATACAGAATGCGTAAATATAAAAACTGTGCACAATCCGGCACCTCCTGCTACTGCACTCCCAACTCCAACTCAATGTTGCTGATACAATCTGGTATAACATGTAGCGTAACAAACGCGTATAAGCTTCCAACGAAGCTTTGTGAGTGCGTGTGTGCGTGCGCAATACGTATGACAAGCATGATAAATATCAGAGCAAGCAGTAAAGCATGATGAGAAATCTAAACCAAAACTTGGCCTAATTAGTCTACACGATCATGTGATATGAATAACCAGCCTACCACGGCTATGCAAGCATGCAATACAGATAACTAGCCTACCATGGTTATGCAAGCGTGCAATACAGGTAACCAGCCTACCAAGGCCATATACTCATACTATACGATGGCCTACAAGGCCTAATGTCACATACAATGATCTAATGCATGTATGCAAATCACCACCTCTCAGTACAGTGGTCTAGATACGAACAATCATGTCGCGATCACCTAAGCAATGCAGGACTCGAAACTGGTAGCTCGCCCAATGTGGTAGCTCGCCCAGGCTTACAGCCTCGCCCACATCACACCCGCCCATGTCAGGACCGTCCAATACCATACAGAACATCAGTCATATCGTTGATACCAATACCATCTCTGAAACGGAACATCACTGGGGTCTCACAGACCTCACTACTCACCAGTAGAATGCCAAAGCCTATCTGGTGCAATAGCGGACCTACTCACAGCTAATCAAATCAACCCACTTTGCCAAACTCAACCCACATGCGCCTATCTGGGGCGCATGTCCCCACATTATGTATTTTTCGATATTATTATTATTTTTTATTTTGATTTCGAAAGAGGGGAAAGAATCATGCACATGTGGTGAGGGGTCAGGCGCATGTCTCCTCCATGTGGGCGCATGTACCTTATGTGGTATGTATGCCTCCAACGCTTAGAATTTTTAAGGTTTAGGCTCCAACGGGCGACCTCCAGAGAACAGCTACTATTTCGGAGACCAAAATCACTGACACCAAGCAACTTTTGAGTTGGGGTCGACCTCCTGAATGAACGAGGTAGGGTACCGACAGTCATCTGCCGTGAATTTTGGTAGTTCCTTCCCAATTTGGAGCTTTCGGGTCGGCTCTCAACTTAAGAATATTGTTCCGGGAAGTGCGCACATGGAAATATGCACCGCAATGACTTCAAACTTTCTAGCGAAGGTTTTTCGAGCATTTCGGATCATTTGGCGGCATTATGGATGTCCAATTCTGCTCCGAAATGGTACTTGTAGGCTTTTCAGACCCTTTAAGTCAGCTCCAAACAGGGGTAAAATACGTTTTGGTGCGCGCAGGTAAGGATATGTATTGTGTGACTTCAGAATCTGCACGTAAAAGTTTTAGGGCATTTCGGATCTTTTGACGGCCATCTGCATGTCTAGTTTCGCTCCGAAATAACATTTGTAGGTTTTGGTTACGGCTGCGCATGTTAGGATTGCGCTGGTGTTTTCTACATATTCCCGATCTCAAAACCGATCCAAATCGTCGTAGATGGACCGCTGGATGCTGTTTTATAATGGGTGCAAATTTGAGCCCCAACACCATCTCTCTCGTATTTAAAGAAAATCTGCAACAGGCATAAAACAGCCACTTCGATATATCGAAATTGATGTTTCGATTAATCGGAATTATCTTCGATATATCGAAATATTATTTTGATATATCGAACAATATGTCTAGTGGATTGTGAAGTTGCTGGATCATCTTTCCAATATATCGAACTGAGGTATCGATATATCGAAAACCCCAATTTCGATAGATCGATCATTTTGTCTAGGGAGTTGTGCATTTACTAGACACTCAATTCGATATATCGAATAGACCTTTTCGACATATCGAAGGTCTATCGAATAGACTTCCGATATATCGGAGGTCTATCGAAAGTTGCTATTTGAGTTGGATTAATTATAACAACTTCCAGCTCTTTAATTAGTTTAACTTATCATGTTTTGCAAGGTGTTCTAAGACTAATGATGATGACTAAGGGTATTCCTAATTGGTCCAAGTCATCTAAGAAGTTATGGGTGTTTTTGTCCAAAGGGTTAGGGTCACCAAGGCATCTCATTTACCTATTCTTCTTCCTTGATGCTTTCGGTCCACTTGAATATTCAGTCTTCAGCTTGCTAAGGCTCAACTGACATTACAACACACGGACACACGTGATTGACAAATAATGTGCACTAGTATGCCATAGAAAAGTGCATTAACAGACCACACCATAGGAAACAGTAGGAGTGTTAACAATCTATGTTATGGTTTTTTAATTTAGTTAGTTAAAAACTTTAAACCTTGTTATTTGTCATTTGCGATATGTAATTTGTGAACAAATCGGTATTCATTATTCAATAGTAGAAAAAATATTTTCAAGCGAAAAAGTGAAATTGTTCAAACTTGTAAAAAATGTTCGAAATCCATATGTTCAAACATGTTTGAACATGTTGGCTGGGCCAGACCAAATCGAGTTTGAATAGAGCCACCTTGTTTGAACGTTTGTTTGAACACACCCATTCAAGCAATCGAATGACCCGACTCAAATCGGATCATTGCCCACCTCTACCAGTGAGCCATGGAGCTAGACCCAAGTGCTAACTATCTACTTTTTTTTTTACACACTCTCACAACCTACACACACCTATGCACTCATACCGAAAGGGCTTTTTTATACCACAACGGATACTCAACTTATGACCATGTGTTGAAACTGTTAAGAGTCTAAAACTAAGGCATGAGTAAGGACCCAAGTGCCACTATTTGCTTTAAGTACTACAAATGTGCTTCCTTTACCCTTTTATCCTATTATCGGTAGGTCAAGTTATACATGCGATACATGTGTCGTATATGTATTCTATATTGGCAAGTGCCCACATGTGCTACATGTGTAATAATGTGTGCAGATTCAATTGGTCGGGACGTGACCGAGTTTCATTAGATCTTTACCATGGGCCCCACCTTGATGTATGTGTTGTATATTTATGTTGTACATCAGTTTTCTAAGTTTAATTTAGTGCATGGGCCAAAAAATAAAGCCGATACAAATTCCAAGTGGACCACACCACAAGAAATGGTGGCGATTTACCATTAAAAACTTTTTGTGAACCACAAAATTTTTAGATCAGAATGATATTTTTATTTTCAAATTTTTTGGATTAGGATGATATTTTTTTTTCCCTTCTTCTTTGTCTGTGTCACCTTTTCAACATATTGGACGGGAAATAAACATTATGTGGGCCATAGGAAGTTTTTAGTGGCAATCATTCCATTATCATTATTTCCGATGATGATAGTTCACCTGATATTTGGATTTACTTTATTTTTGGGCTTATGTTCTAAAATAATATGGCAAAATGAATGACAACATGGATATACAATACATACACCCCCACAGTCAGGGCTGCACCTAGGGGGTGGTTAACGAACCAAACTATTCGTGAACGGTTTGAATTCGGCTCGATTAAAGCTTGTTTGAGTTTGTTTGATTAGTAAACAGACCAAACTCAAACCTTATTTTTTAGTTCAATTAGTAACGAAACCTAACTCAAATAGGCATGAGTTCAGATCGGTCAAGCTAGATATGGTTTGTTTATAGTTAAAAAATCATTTTTCCCTATAATATGGTCCACCTGAGATTTGGATTTGCTTCATTTTTGAGCTCTTGTCATGAAATGATTTGGTGAAATGTATGAAAAGAGTGGATATGGCATACATGCATCAAGGTAGATAAGGAATACATAATCAAACTCATAATCAAACCCAAACTTGAGTTTGAGTTCGGTTTGTATAACTAATCAAACTCAAACTCACTAAATTTAAACAAATCAAACTCAAACTCACTAAATATTAAACAAATCAAACTCAAACACTAAGATCAGGTTGGAATCAAATTCAAACCAAACTCAAACTTGAGTTTTGGTTATCAAACTCAAACCGAACACTGTGGTATTCGGCTCGGTTTGGTTCGGTTCGGTTCATTTATACCCCTAGCCGCACCGTGTTGGGTGAGGCTGGAGGTGCACCTAATCCACTCCCTGTGCACTGGAGTGTCTACCGTTAGTTCCATCATATCAACGGTTCGGATCATCAAAGCCATGAGCCCCACTGGTGTAATTCGAACGCTGAGCAAAAGGTGTGTAGGGGGTCGAGCTCGAGCATCGCTACCACCTCTTTGCGTAAATAGTATAACGAAACCAGGGGTGTCTTCGTCATCTTCACAGGTTAAAACGAGGGAGGGAAAAGGCCACCTATGGTATTATCGTAATTTATTAAAATAGCAGGGGCAGAATAATATACACGACTCCGGTAGCCGGTTCCCGACTTCCACTCCAGTTCTACTGTTTGTGTGTGTGTGTGTGTGTGTGAGAGAGAGAGTCCTGCTTTTGCTGCGATCCATATATATATATATATATATATATAGAGAGAGAGAGAGAGAGAGAGAGAGTCCTGCTTCTGCTGCAATCCATCTTCATAAATGCAGATAAAATGAATGAAAGAAAGACCAACAGAGTCTTGGAATGAAGAAGGCCATGTGGTAGCTGTAAAGGCCTTTACACCCTCATTTGCTATTTTTGCTGCTTTTCAACTCGCTCCTTTAGAGCCCCAACTTACACAAAATTCACAGTTTTTTAGAGGAAGAAAACAACGTCCTAGATCTTTGGGGCAAATGATTTTCTTTCTTTTCTTTTCTGCTACTTCCATGTTTCTCCTTCATGGGTTTTTCTCTAGTTCCCAGAAATTTCCAAACATTCTTCTAAAGCAGCTCTCCACTCCATAAAATCAACTATTTTTTATGCATTTCCTCTGTTTTTCCTTAATGGGTTTCGTCCAATTTGCTCAAAAACTCTTTTAAGAAAATTCCAAGTTGGGATTTTTCATTTTTTTCTTCTGTATTTCAAACTTTCTTTTAATTTCTCCCTCAAAAAGAAAAGGAAGAAAAAAAAAAAAACTCCTGGGATTGTCCATGGAAGCTTTATTTTCTGCATTTCTCAGTAAGAAAATACAAAGAAAAAGAACTTTCTGCATGTCTCTTTCTTTCAAAATTTGAGCTATTCGAGCTATTGCAGCTATTGCAGTGGGAAAAAAAAAAACTCAGAACCTTTTTCTTCCTCCTCTTCATCAATGGCATATTCTCGAGCATTCATCATTCTCTGCTTTTCATGGTTTCTATTGATCTCTGGCTCCCAACAATTACAATCCTCTCAGACCCAAGTTTTAAGGCAGCTTCGGAAGCACTTGGAATACCCGAAACCATTGGATATCTGGAACAGCAGCAGAGACCTTTGCTATACTCCTCCATCGCCTGAGCTAAACATCACATGCTTCGGAAACTCTGTCACCGAACTCAGAATTATAGGTGACAGGCCAGTCAAGGTCAGAACATTCGACGGCTATCCGATTCCCGGTCAGACTCTATCTCGAGATTTCTCTATTGACTCTTTTGTTACTACGCTATCGAGATTAACTAGCTTGAAAGTCGTCTCTTTGGTTTCTTTGGGGATGTGGGGCCCACTCACAGACAAGATCCACCGTCTGCGTTCACTCGAAATTCTCGATTTGAGTTGGAACTTCCTGTATGGGTCGGTTCCTCCGAAGATCTCCACCATGGTAAAGCTCCAGACTCTGACGTTAGATGGGAATTTTTTCAACAGCACAACCCCTGATTGGTTTGATTCATTATCAAATCTAACGGTTTTGAGCTTGAAGACCAATCAGTTGGGGGGGCCGTGCCCACCGTCGATAGTCAGAATTACAACTCTCACATATCTTTCTCTCTCTCAGAATCATCTATCAGGTAAATTGCCTGATCTAAGTAGCTTAACTAGCCTTGAGGTACTGGATTTGAGAGAGAACGAGCTAGATTCTGAATTGCCAAAAATGCCCAAGGGGCTGGTTACGGTCCTTCTCAGTAAGAACTCATTCTCTGGTGAGATTCCTAAGCAATTTGGTGAATTGGGTCAGCTACAACACCTTGATCTGTCATTCAATGAACTCCATGGAACACCACCTGCATCTTTATTCTCTTTGCCAAATATAAGTTATTTGAATTTGGCATCGAATCAGCTTAGCGGGTCTCTTCCCATCAGTCTAAGCTGCAGTAGCGAACTTGGGTTTGTTGATATTTCTACGAACAGGTTTATGGGCGGGTTGCCATCCTGCTTGAGCTCTAGATCAGATAAGAGAGTAGTTAAATTCAATGGGAATTGTCTGTCCGTCGATCCGCAGCATCAGCATAATGAATCATTTTGCAAAGAGATTGAAGCGAAAAGGAAAGAATCTAGTGGCAAAGGTGTCGAAGTGTTATTCGGTGTCATTGGAGGAATTGCCATCATAGTGTTACTGCTTTTGCTTGCATTCCTTGTTCTCTGTAGAAAGTATTGTCCCCGAGGGATATCGGAGCAGCGTTTATTGCCAAAGGAACTGCCAGATAACACGCCGACAGGATTCTCCTCTGAGCTCCTTGCAAATGCAAGTAAGTAGTCTAGTAATGGTGCCTTTTCCATTTGTCTAATTTCCTGAAACTAGTAATTTTGATTTTATTTTCTGGTTCCAAAACCTAAAGAATCTTACCACCCTTAGTTTAGAATCTTACCACCCTTAGTTTCAACAAGAGGAAATCTAATCATGCAATTTATTGCACAAGAGTCCACATGGCAGGCTGTATAAGATCTGGACCACATATCTGGTGTACCACATAATATATGGGCCATGGTGGGAATATCAGGCAACCGGATGGTCCTAATTGCTCAATCAGAATGGAGTCCAAAAATGGGCAGGCTTTTTTCTTCTCTCCAAATTTAGCAGTGGTGTCGTCCAGCCACCATGGTTTCTGTGCCATGACCGCGATATGGTGGGGCCTTCAAATAAATGGCCTGGATCTTGTACACTTCTGCCATGTGTTCATATGGGAACTCATGTGTGGAACAAACACAATAAATCATGTGCAATCAGCATTCCCTGTCACATTAACACGTGTCTACCTTGTTATCTGTTTAATTGTCATGTTCAAAGGATGTTTGTTATAGTATTCTCGGCATTTGTTGAATAGGAGAAAATTTGCTAATTGTATTGTATGTATGGAGAAATGCTCACATCCAACTGTTGGACGATTGGTTGCTGTCCACCCAGTGGATAACTTCCAACTTATCATGTGCGTGTGACATTCACCCTGCCCAATGGGTTGGCCCTGCCATGAGGATCACCTTGTGCAAAATTCAGTGCCATCCACTCATCACCGGGTCACACCATTGAAAATATTGTATAATCCACTAATAAATAATAAAATACAACTGTGGTCCGCCTGATGGGTGGACGGGTCTGGTTTTTACACTAGTTGATCATCATGGTGTAGCCAACTTACTGGATGGATTGGGTGTTGTATGTAGATGACATGTTGGAAGTTATTCGCTGGGTGGACGGCAACTTGCTCATCCAACTGGTTGGATGTGAGCATTTCTCATATGTATGTTATTGCTAATTATTTTGGGTTTGGTTGATGCCTCCATTTTCTAAGATAGTATATGTATTTTCAGACTGATGGCTTTTCATGCATATCATTTAAGCATTGGTTTTCATTTTTCATCCAAATTCATGATGTGAGAAGAATGCTGCAAAGTCACTCCTAATGATTGAATTTCAAGATCTAGAAAACCATATTATGTGTTTGTAAATAAAGGTCATGAAAGTTAGTGAGAATTAATTGGTGGCGGTCCATTGTCTTTTCAGGATATATTTCCCAAGCAGCAAAGATAGGATCACAAAATTCACCATTGTATCGGTTGTTTTCCTTAGAAGAGTTACAAGAAGCGACAAATAACTTCGACCAGTCGAGATTTATGGGTGATGGTTCAATTGGGAAGGTACCTATCCCTGACTCCAAAATGCTTTCGAACTTTTCACAGAACTGATCTACTTGCTGGTTATATATGTCTGTGCGTGTGTCTAAGACCCACTCAGTAGGACCTACTTTGTTATGGGTGGCCAACAGAATCTAATGAGATTATTGATTTCTTTCCTAAGGAAGGGCTCTCTCACTCAATTCATTGCATGGGCGTGCTTCCCTTATGCATTGTCTTGGTGGATTAATGTTACTTCTCCTCCTATTTCAATAGTGTTTTAACTGCCATTCGTCTTTCTCTTTGCATGCTTGAGTGAGAGACCCATCAAATAATGCTTATTTAAAATGATTGACCTGGAGAAGCTAACTAATGAGACTGTTGATTTGCTTGGTAAGGTCTCAGGTCCCTTTTTTCTAAGCTGGTTTCTCATTTCAATTTCTTTGATGAAGTAGTTTTGTTTCTACTTCTGTTGTTTCTATAGTCTTTCCATTGTTGATAACAAAAGAAAGAAATCAATGAATGGCCATATGACAAGTCTAACTGCCAACATGATACTATATCCTAAGCTAAAACACTAGAGCAATGTTCTTTCAGAGTTGATGGTAAATGAATATAGAGCAGTGTTAAATTGGACACGTGGCACAAGTGCCAAGTGCGAAAGTGTCCTAAAGTATATGGCAAACTCCAAAAATCTAGGCATAGGACACTTTTGTACCCAAATTAATAACAATTCAATTAAAAATAAAATAAAATCACGTGTGGTGTAAATTAAGAAATTACCAATATAGTCTAATAAATGATTAAAAAACATAAAAATTATGTATAATCATCTCAAGAAATAGTAGTTTGTATGAACATCACTCGCGCTCTTAAAAAATTAGAAAACCTCAACAAAAGAGCATAAATGAAGAGAGAACAACAAAGATGGTGTGTTTTTGTTGTAAGGGTCATGACACCTATATTGAAAAATGAACTAAAATCTAGAGAGTGAGAGGAGGACCTTATGAGTAGTTTCTTCAATAACAACAGATGGACCTATTTGAGGGCTAGGAGTGAGAGGTCTTCTGCTTGACGAAATAAATTCACATAACAAAAAAAAAAAAAAAAAAAAAAAATTGAAAAAGATAAAGGAAAGCTTTCTAAAGAATATGTTCAAACACCTCACTTAAAGAGTCTAGTCCATGGCATGTGTCAGTGACATCACTATGACACTGTCCATATGGATCTTGAAGTGTCATTTTCATGTCCAAGAGCCTCCAAGTGTCCCCATTTGTCAGGACGACAGAAACCTAGAATAGAAGTGTCCATATAACATTGTGTATAGGGAAATGACAAAATGAATATTAATTTCCCTTTTGTTAAGGGACAAACTTTGCTAACAATTGATGCTTGACCATTCATATAGCTTTGATGAGTATATACATAGCCTGGTCACAAAAGGTTCCTCTGGTAGAATAGAGGAATGCATAATTATGAGCATAGTGGTGTATATAAGAAATTTTACCTTTTTTATGGGTAAGCTGGGCTTGAACCTAAGATCTGATGAGGACGTCAGAGGAATTACATGAGTGTACCAGAGGCGGAGGTGACTACATGCATCAACATAATTTTCTTTATGGATGTACGACGACTTCCAGATAGGGCCCATGGGGCCATTTTGAAGACCCCACATGCATTGGATGTGCGTCAGGAAGACCCCACTTTGGGATGATGCATGTGGGTTGCTTAGAAGGAGTTTTTAGCGATATGATTTTAGTTTTGGGTCCATCTGGCCATTGGACCATCTTGATTGGGCCATCGGATCGTCAAATCTTTCAGATTTGGGCGCATGGACCCTAATTTTTATTCTATTTCATTTTATATTATTTTTAGGACATGATGGTTGGTTTGGATCACTTTTATTTACTTTGAATATTTTACTTTGAGTTTGGTCCATGAAGCATTAAGTTGGGGCATAGTTGTAATTCTTTAAAAGTTTTATTATAAAAGCTAGAAGGGAGGTAAGTAACCCAAACTTGGTTTTTGGAGCAAAAGAAAAAAAGAGCTTGAAAGCTTGTTCTCTCTTGAGAAGTTCGTTCTTCATTCTTCTTTAGGGTTTGTGAGGAAACCCTCCCTTTCAATCCAACTGTGGAAGGGTTAGAAACTTAACTTGATGTTGGGCTCTAGGGTTCTAGGGTATGGCTGAAATAATAGAGCATGTAGATTGCATATAGCTTGTTGGATTTTTAGCCTGGGTATTTTAAAAGTCCTATATTGCTGGAATTTTCAGATTTAGTGATTTTTAAGACACCTAGTTGCTGAATTTTCGATTTTGGCCTTATTTGAATCATCCTAGGGCTGTACATAAGGTTTAAGGTACTTAGGTGCATTTATAGTATTACATTGAGCATCATCAAATCTGAATTTTTTTTAGAGTCACATTTATGTGAGTCAAATCTGAATTTTGTATTGCATTCATCATATAGTTCAAATAGAGTCTCGAATCCATATTGTTACGTCTAGATTAACCTTATCTCTATTTTCATTATCACTGCACCTAGAGTTTAGTTTTTGCGTCTCCCTGTATTGAATGGAGTATTGTAACGCCCTGTAAAATCACCCACCTGTAAACCCAAACACATGCTTGTGTTGTGTCACACGCACGACACATTAGGACAACTAATTAATCACTTAAAGTGTAATTGAACCATCACCTTGCTAGGAAGGGCACTACACGTGCTCGTGCCGTGTCACACGCACGGCACATTAGGACAACTAATTAGTCACTTGAAGTGTGATTGAACCATCACCTTGCTAGGAAGGGCACTACACGTACTCCTAGGAGGCCGTTGCGTTGCTCAATCAGAGTCGGATGATCCCGAGACTCGAATAGAGCCACCATACCGGGCTTGACGCCTTTGGACGGGCATCTTGCCGAAATCGGCGCCCGGAGTCGCGAAATTGCGACTTCTTGCAAGTGCATACACGGGAGCAAGTACACTTGTGCTAAGGCCAACTTGAGCAATCATTACAAGATATACTTTTCTTGAGTAGGCCACTAGGACCCTTGCATGGCCATGGGATGAGGAACCTAGGGCCTAAACATAACATTGAACCTATCCCCAAACTTGCAGCCCTGATCGGCGATTGTTGACCGTCGAACAGATCTGCCACTATATCTGGCAAACGCCACACCCGAACTCCGCGAGATCGCAACCGTAGGAAAATCTTGTGTTGGGGAAGCTGTCTAGCGAATTAGATCAGGCCTGATGGGCTAGGTGGGCCCCACATGATCAAATCAGGGCCCAAAAGGCCACTTTCATGCAACTAAAAACACTAGGGCCATTATCCTCAAATAACCCTACCTATATAAGCCCTTATTTCCATCCCTCTATCTCATTTCTTCAGCAACTTCCTGAGGGAGAGAAGTTGAGAGAAAGGTTGGGAACTTGAGAAGAAGGGAAGAAGAGAGAGGGGAGCCCGTGGATGTCACTCCCCTGCACATTGATTGCATCTACCGCCTAGTGAGAAGCAAGAACTACCTTGAGACCGACAAATCCGGCCCGAAGGTGAGGGAATTGAGCCCTAACACCTAAATTCCTTACCTTTCCTACAAGAATTCTTTAAGTTCCCTGACATGCAAGTCTTATCTTTGTAGGTTTGTTGTTTTCCCCCAATTACCAAGGTGCGGACCATTTACCTCTAGTTATCTAGGGCCCAAATGTAATTAGACATAGTTAATACTTAAATTCTCTCCTTATACATGCTTGATTTCTTGTTGAGATGATATGCCATTCTTAATTTTACTCCTAGGTGCTGAATTGTGATGTTGGACCCTTTGAGCTTTACTACCTATGCTTAGAACTACTTGCATGCCTGTATGTGTGATGCATGCCTGCCCCATTTCTTAATAAGAATGCTAGTTGCCATAGAGGAGGATAATTGATGAAGAAAGTTACTGACTTTTATTGTATGATTCCAGAAATTCGATATTTATGGTGAATTCTTGTTGTGCTAGTCTTGGATTTATATGGGTTCCTACATGATATGTTATTCGCGCCACTTGGTATGAAATTCATCATGCTTAGTGTTATGGGAGATTCCGAGTGGGTCCTTGATTGTGACCAGGAAGATGTGCAACCACTGATATGTGGCCCACTTGAAGCAGGAATCGGAGTTCCCCGAGTGCTCATCCTCAGACAACGCTCGTCTTTAGATCGCGTTTGTCCTCAATCAGCGCTCGTCCTCAGTCGGTGCTTGGCTTCGGCCAATGATATTTGACTGCATTATCCGCACATTGCAAAACAATTTAATCGAAGACATGCCTTCAGCCTCAGCAAGACTGAGGTCTCAGCCCTCATCCTAACGCCTGCCATAGGACAACCATTCCATCCGAGCAGCTTAGATTGACTATCTATGCTAAGCATTGCGCATGGCAAACGCTCTCAGATCCGAGCATATCCTGCACCTCGTCAACTATAACTGACGAGATATGTGGGATTTGGGTGAGAAACATGATAATGATTATCCCAAGAAATCTGAGGAATCATACCCGTAGTATGAGATCTACGGATCCACCTACAGCTCTCTGATGATCCTATAAATAGAGGTATTCGTCTATTATCCAAGGTACGCAAGACGCAACACAATATGCAATCACACAAACTCTAAAAAGTTCATCTTTCTATTAGTATCCATACTGACTTAAGCATCGGAGGGTCCTCCGCTGGCACGACCGACACCCCCCCTGATTTCCTTCTAGTGATTGCAGGCTGTCCAATATACTCCGCTCATCCTCAAGAAGAGATCGGACCACGAAGATTCAAAGATGGTCCCTGACCAACATTTGTTACCCATTTTTGGTGTTAACGGATTGACGCCGCTTGTGTGAAACAACTAGATCGTTTTTCACTCATTTGCTTCGTCTTTCAATCTCCTTCTCCTTCCTGTCGCTGTTATGCCTCCTAAGAAGAAGGGTCCTGCCGGCGGATCCACCGCCACCCGGATGTCAGCACCGACAGGCTCTCAACATCAGGAGTGGGATAACTCTGCTCCCCAAGAAGGACATGCTCTTCCGCCTCCTTTTGGGTATTAGCCCCCTGGGCCGGTGAATGACGATAACAGGCTTCATGTTGTGAGGCAGATCTGCAGACCATGCGGGCCGAAATCACTCAGTTTGCGGACATTGTGAGACGACTGGAGCAACTGCTCCCTCCTGTCATTCCTCCATAGCCCAATGCGCCTCTACATGCCATTCGCTCCCCTACACGACAGGAGCAATATGGACCAAATCAGCCTGGAGTAAGTCGAGCGGGACCATCCGTCCAACTGCCCATCCAAGCTCCCGTACGCCAGGTAAGGAGTTACCTTCCGGTAGGTGATCTGCGCCATTCACTTGATGCTAGACGTCAAACCCAGATTCGTAATGATAGGCATCAGAACCCAGACGGAGGCGCCGAAGCTATTGAAGTTTCTAGCAGCAATCATACGCCAGCATGGGAAAAGGATTTAGAGGAACTGAAGGAGAAATTCGCTACCATGGAGCAACGATACCAATCCAACATGCCTTGGTCAATATAAGCGATGGTAGATCAAATCGACCCACCATTCACTAAGGAGATAATGAGGGCACCACAACCAGAGAAATTTCGGGTGCTTAACAATATCCCTTAAGACAACAAATCAGGAGACTTGATGGAGCACCTTGAGGTCTTCAAGTCCTACATGCAACTAGAGGGAATCGGCCCAAAGATCATGTGCTGAGCATTCTCCCTCACTCTCAAGGATGTGGCCCTGACATGGTTCATGAATCTCAAGCCGCGTTCAATCAGTTCCTTCTTGCAGCTGTGTACGTTGTTTGGGTCACAGTTTATGGGGAACAGAAAGACAAAAAAACATCTACTCATTTAGCCACAATTAAGCAAAGGAAGGATGAGTCCTTAAAAGACTTCATGATCTGTTTTACGTCCGAGGCCGTTCAGGTCAAGGGCTACACGGACGATGCGGGCCTCCCAGCTCTTCTCAACGGAATCAGGAACAGGGAGTTTCGGTTTGCACTCGACAAGTCTTCTCCTAAGACGATGGCAGAGTTTTAAGCCAAAGTTCAAAAGTACATAAATACTGAGGAGCTGGTAAAGGGCCCAACGAGAATCTGAGGTCGGGCCCAGTGATAAGAAGAAAAAGCCCGAGGAATCTTCATCCTTGGACAAGAAGAAAAGAAGGGAGGATTGACGAGATTGATCCCCAAGGAGGGCCCCCCTAGAAGGTCGATATTCGGAGTGTACTCCGCTCAACACGACAAAGGAGCGAGTCTTCATGCACATCAAAGACTAGAAGTACACTAAGTGGCTGCCCAGGTTGAGGATGGATCCCGAGAAGAGGGACAAGCGGAAGTATTGTGAGTTCCATCGGGATCATGGCCACAACACAGGAGATTGCATAGCTCTCGCGGACGAAATCGAAGCATTCATCCGTTGAGGACATCTTCGTGCTTACGTGGATCGGCGAGACCAATCCCCAAGAAGATGAGAGAGATCTCCTCGTTTGCTAGACCGACAGCAGCGGGATGCAACACCAAAGCGGCGTGACCGCCAGGAAGAAGCATTACAATCTGAACCCTTTGAACCCACAGGAGAGATTCTCACTATCTTTGGCGGGCCTGGAGGGGGTGGAGACTCGAATAAGGCTCGGAAAGCCCACACAAAGAAGGCTCAAGAGCCTCCTCAAACAGTGTTTTAGACCGAGAGGCCGGTAAAACAACCCAGGCTGGAACACTAGCTCATTACTTTTTCAGAAGAGGATGCGAAGGGAATCCATTTCCCTCTTGATGGTGCGACCGTAGTGACCCTGCGGGTTGCAAATTACAAAACTCATAGGATAATGCTGGATACTGGGAGTTCAACCGATATCCTGTATACCTCAGCGTATGATGCCATGAATTTACCGAGGAGTAAACTCAAGCCGGTTAAGACCCTACTGGTTGGATTCGGGGGGGGGGGGGGGGGTTGTCAAGCCAGAAGGAAGCGTCGACCTTCCCGTCATCTTTAGTGAGGTTCCCAACAGAATCAAGTTAGTGGTAAATTTCTTGGTCGTGGATCGCAAGTCGACCTATAATGCCATCTTAGGCCAACCATCCAGTCGAGGACTCGTCAAAACATGTACAGATCGGCTCAACTCTAGATCTAGGTATTCAGATGCAATTCGTGGAGTTTCTCACCGAACATCAAGATGTCTTCGCATGGTCTCACGAAGACATGCCTAGCATCGATCCTAGTGTGATCGTTCATTGGCTAAAGGTGGATCCTAACTTTAAGCCCGTATAGCAGAGGCGACGAGCATTCATTCAGGAAAGACAAGTAATGATCAAGGATGAAGTCAATAAATAAGCTCCTTAAGGCCGGGTTCATCAAGGAAGCAGGCTACCCGGAGTGGGTGGCGAATGTTGTCCTAGTAAAGAAGTCCAATGGAAAATGGCGGATGTGCGTTGTTTACACGGATCTTAACAAGGCGTGTCCAAAAGACAGTTTTCCCACGCCCAGAATTGATCAGCTGGTTGATGCCACAGCCAGGTATGCACTCCTCAGCTTTATGGACGCGTAATCCGGATACAATTAGATCTCTATGCATTCGCCAGATAGGGAGAAGACATCGTTCATTATCGACCGGGGGCTTTATTGCTACAAAGTCATGCCGTTCGGTCTCAAGAATGTAGGCGCTACATATCAGCGTCTCGTGAACAAGATGTTTGCTGACCAAATCGGCAAGAGCATGGAAGTCTACGTCGACGATATGCTCGTAAAAAGCATTAAAGCTGCGGATCATCTACAAGACCTTTGAGAGATGTTCCAGATACTACGGTAACACAAGATGAAGTTGAGTCCAATGAAGTGTGCTTTTGGAGTGGCATTTGGAAAATTCCTCTGTTTCATGGTTGGCCAGCGAGGGATAGAAGCTAACTCGGAGAAAATCAGGGCCCTCCTCGACATGAATTCTCTCAAAACCACAAAAGACATACAATGGCTAGCGGGTCGGATTGCCTCCCTTAGTAGGTTCATTTCCAGAGCATCAGATAAATGCTTACCCCTTTTCAAGCTCTTGAAGGGGTCTAAAAAGACAATGCAATGGACAAATGAATGCGAGCAAGCTTTCCTTTGTCTCAAGGAATATATGGGGGCTCCACCAGTGCTATCGAAGCCACAGAAGACATACAACGGCTAGCGGGTTGGATTGCCTCCCTCAGCAAGTTCATTTCCAGAGCATCAGATAAATGCTTACCCTTATTCAAGCTCTTGAAGGGGTCTAAAAAGACAATGCAATGGACGGATGAATGCGAGCAAGCTTTCCTCTGTCTCAAGGAATATATGGGGGCTCCACCAGTGCTATCGAAACCACAAAAGACATACAACGGCTAGCGGGTCGGATTGCCTCCCTCAGCAGGTTCATTTCGAGAGCATCAGATAAATGCTTACCCTTTTTCAAGCTCTTGAAGGGGTCTAAAAAGACAATGCAATGGACGGATGAATGCGAGCAAGCTTTCCTTTGTCTCAAGGAATATATGGGGGCTCCACCAGTGCTATCGAAGCCCCTCCACGGTGAAGAATCGACGCTATATTTGGCCATTTCTCCAACAGCCATTAGCGCTGTGCTAATCCGCAACGACGAAGGCACACAACGATGAATATACTATATCAGCAGGGCGATGGTTGATGCCTTGAAATTGCGGTTTTACCGCTTGTAGAGATACTCGGAGATATGCCTAATGTCCTAGAGGGGGGTGAATAGGACTTTTTGAATTTCCAATCACAATTTAAAAGCAATTTAAATCGATTACAACAACTACGATTATCACAATTACATTCAAGGCAAATACATGTTCAATTTGCAAGAAAGGCTATCATTGGCATTTTATCAAACAGTTAGCATTCATGATTGACTAAGCTATTTCACAAGTTCAACACATAACGATCATTCAATCACGATGCAGAACGATATATAGTGGTTCGGTTTCCCTATTCCACTCCCGGTTCACGATCTCAACCTATGAGAACACTGGATTTCACTATAGTTGTGGTTTTAAATCAGGTTAACCATCAATCTTAACATCCTATGTTCTAGGACTGCGTTTACCATCTGCCGATGGCTCAATCCAGGGACTTATCGAGTTTGGATTTCAAACTCTCACCAATCCTAATTCAAGGACGGCCACGTACACTCCCGCCTGAGTTTCCTAATCCAGGGAATAATGACACAATAAATGGACTCTCAAATACTAGACATACCTAGATGGTTGAGCCCCGACTCGATGCTTTTGACGAGTAGCTTCAGCTCAACGTGCTTCAGCTCCTCTTTGTGCTCCCAAGATCAGCTACCGATGCAAATGATATGAGTATGATTATGCCGGGTAGTTGGGAGAGAGATGGTCAAGTGCCTCTTGCCTATTCAATGCAATAGTTATGTAGGAACTACCAAACTCAGCATTCAATGGCTATAAAAGACCTCTTAATCAAGTTTCGATGGTAGGTCAACCATGAATGCAAAGCTTGAGTTCATAGTTCAAACCAAGCTTTGAATACTCAATGATAAGCCATTAATGGCTAGGTTTGAATGATGAATTCATGGGAAGTAAGAGCAAGGAGGGTAGGAAGAAGTGAGTAAAAACTCTCTCACTTGGCTCTTGATGGGTGTTGAATGCATCTCATTAAAGACCCCAAGTTGTGCCTATATAGAGCCCCAAATGAGAGCTCCAATGGATCTAAAATGGTCATATCCAACTTGTCTGAGAGAAGCTCGACCGGTCGGATAGGTCATGTACAAGCTAAAGCCGTTGGAGACTTTTTAGGTCTGTCCGACCGGTCAAGACCGGTCGGATGGCTGGCTAGTAGAAACTGGAATGGTTGCTGCATAAGGCTGGGCCTGTTCGACTGGTCAAGACCGGTCGGATGGCTGCCTAGCAAAGGCAGAATGCTTGCTGGACCCATTTTGAGGTCAGTCCGATCGGTCTTGACCGGTTGGCACCCTGTACACCAAAAACCATATTTTCAAGGGGAGGTTGCTGGACAGGTTTGGAAGTCAGTCCAACTGGTCAAGACCGGTTGGCTGCCTCAACACAACTGGCATAGAGAGGAGCTGGATGGTTGCTAACCAATCTAAGGTCTATCCGACCGGTCGGCTGCCTTGAATGGATGGCATTTCCCATTGCTGAGGCATCCTGAGAGACGGTGCTTTGAGACCGATGTTTGGTCTATGTCTTTATCTTGTTTTTAGCACCTTGCCAGGAACAATCAAGCCTGATCAACTTGAGCAAGGGTCGAGATGGAATGGGTTAAGATGGGTTGATAATTACGCCATTCGTTGATGTTTTGGGATTCCTAAGGTCGATCTATATGTAACTTACCTGAGATCTTGTTTTTGCTTGAGCTTGAGCAAAGGAAGCAGCATAGTCTTCAAGTCTTGAGCTTCAAATCTTCGACCGGGGCTCACAAGACAAGACGCGACGGGGTGGCACGACAATTGACAAAATAGAGTGTACTAATAATCTCCCTCTTTGTCAATTGCATGACAAAACATCCATCTTAGACACATCATGATTTCCAAATCATAATAGACCCAAAGCAAAAAGAAGAATACATCCAATTACATTTCAATACAGATATACAAGATGATTTTTACAAAAAGGACATGTACAGACTCGATTTTCTTTAAAATCTCTTCCTCAATGCTTGCACCTATAAAGTCCTGCAAAAAGATATAATCGGACCTTTTAGGTGGGATGATTCTCCCCCTTTATATCAGTAATTAACAAGGGTTAGCCATCAAATAGATATGCTTAATAAAGCTGCAAGGCTATTGCGGAAAATATGTCAATCACATGAAATAAGGATGACAGATAAACAGAAAATCCCGAGGAGATTTAAAGAACTAAACATGCAAGATGTACAGATAATCATTGAAGTATAGAGGGCTTATAGCCCAATCAACCAACCACCCCTCCACATGTATATTAAGACAGAATAGAACAAAAGACATGAGCTAATAAAGGGCATAGTGCCCGAACCATCCAACCTCCCAACAGATATGCAATAAGGAATATAAGCTTATATAAAAGATAAAGAGTATAACGATAATGAACGGAAAATGTCAAGATATCATCCATACAGACATCAAAATGGGCAAGCAGCCCAAAGTCGATATGAATCCATCAGCTCAATAAAAACAAACATGAAAATATCTAAATCATAGAAAGATTAGACTTGAAAATCCAATTGGTGTCTTTGGTCATGCAAAACAAGATTATGACTAAGACACCTAGTACTAAACTCAATACTAATAGTCAGTGCCGTCTCCCAGATCTGGGGGTGGAACATCGCCACGAGCTGCGCATTCCCATACCTCTATACGCCTCTCAAGTTGAGCTAAGCGAGCCACTATAGCCTCCTGCTGTACAAGGAGAGTAGCCTGACCCTGTAGGAGCTGCGTCTCAATCTGCTCCGACCTATCGAATCGCTGAAGAAGCTGTGCCTGGGTCTGATCTATCCTGTCGAGTCTCTGAAGGAGACGATCCTGATGCTGTCGCAGCTCGACAATATATTCAGGAGAATCTGCTGCAGGTGATCTTCGACGAGTGAATGCTCGCGGGGGAGTGCTGAACTGCCCGGGTGCAAAACAAGGATCAATGGCAGAATCTGATGATGGAGCTGCAGGAGTCGACTGTGATGGTCCAGTGAAAACGGGAGGAGCCTCATGTTGTGGTGGCTCCTGCTGGTCATGCTGCTGGGCCTGTAGATGACGACTCTGAATGACCACTTTGGTGAGCTCCATTCTTGTGAGAATGGTGCGATTGATAATGATAGGATTCTATAGTTTATTAGTGGTGCTTACGAGGCCAATAGCTCTAGCAAGTTGGCATATAAGATGCCAAAAAGGAAGAAATGAGGATTTACCATCGTCGTGCATGATAACTTCTTGAATGACAGACATGATCCTGGATGGTAAGCAAAGGGGATGACCTTGACCGACTCGATAAAGAAGATGAAATAGAGGTTCAGCTACATCCGCTTTGTTGCTCTTCTTAGGATACACATTTCGAAAGAAGAAGTTATAAAGAATACGGTAATCCCAAAGAATGAAGGATGCCTGAAGCGCACCTTCGACCCACTTAGGTTTCCCACCACCACATAAAAATTGAGCAATAACGTCATTTGGTTTCAGACCTAGGTAGGAAAAATCAGGAGGAGCTTCATCAACAATTAACACTCCAACGAACTGAGAAATGGAGTTAAGAGTAAACACGCAAATACGGTCATCGAACTCAAAAAGCAAGGAGGAGATGCCGTCACATTAATACAGTATGAATAGAACTTTCTAACAATTTCAAACTAGACTGGGCCACCCATGTGAAGTACTGGAGCCCAGTTGATGGATTTTAAAATGGAAATCACATTGTATTTAGCTAAGTCATTCAAATTTGCTGATTTTTCACACACAACATCTCTATCCTTAAAGTCATCCCAATGAGTGAGATGAGATGATACATCATGACCCAAGGAAGGAAGGAGATTGAGGTGGCGGAATGGAAGATGGGGCAGCTCCTTTTCCTTTAGATACGGTTTTCTTAGATTTTGGAAGAGGAGGAGGAGGCTTAGTTTGTTTCTTCTTGTACCGACAACTTTGTCTCAAAGGGAGCTCATCTTCACTGTCTTGGGAAGACATGCTAGATTCTTAAGACCATACTTAATCACTCCTAAGTTTCAAGGAGAGGAGATCTATCAAGGAAGACCGAGTATGAAACCCTTACCTATGCAATGGAGATGATTTGGAGCAATGGAGAGGAGATTAGAGCCTCCAATCTTGAGAAGATCACCTTAGGAGGCTTGGACAAGGCAAGAGGAGCAGCTAGAGCTAAATGGGAAGGAGAGAAATGAAGAGATGGGAGCTCCAAATGAGGTCCGATCGGTTTTAGGAAGCCCCAAACGGACTGACGCACGCATGCTGACCGAACAGAGCTTAGCTCGACTGGTCTTGACCGGTCGGTTGACTGGTCGGCCAGTCAATTTTGCACAAAATGTGCAGTTTTGCACAGAGGTTGCTTTATTGATGGCCCGGTCTTCGGACAAACATATACTATTGATCCAAATACCTTTTTAATGAGGGCACAAGACTCATGCACCATGGTGCACCAAAATGTCTATGCTGTCTTAAAAATAAGAACCCTTGTAGGTCCAGATTTTACTATGCAAACAGAAAATGGGGACTATGATCCCAAATAATCTTAGAAAGCAATGATTAATGAGGTAGGGGTCCTCAGATATACCTATAAAGATCAGATAGAGAGGCTTAATCCTTGGATGTTACCTGCAAAACATATACTTGTTAGTTGGATTAGACACACCCAACACCAATGGACTTCTGAAGGTTCGCAAAGCAAACTGAGTCCAAAGGTTTGGTTAGGATGTTGGCTAACTGATTCTCGGTAGGCACATGTTCGAGAGATATGATTTGATCTTCAACCAATTCTCGAATAAAATGGTGCCTAATATCAATCTGCTTTGTGCGTGAATGTTGAACCGGGTTTTTCGAAATGTTAATGGCACTGGTATTGTCGCAAAATAAAGTCATTGTATCTTGATTAATTCCGTAATCTGATAAGGTTTGCTTCATCCATAGTAATTGAGCACAACAACTTCCGGCAGCAATATATTCTGCCTCAGCTGTAGATAAGGAAATGGAGTCTTGTTTCTTACTATGCCATGCTACAAGGCAGTTTCCAACATAGAAGCACCCACCACTTGTTGATTTATGATCATTAATGTTACCAGCCCAATCGGCATCTGAATACCCGGCCATGTCTGTAGATGAATCAAATGGGTACCAAAGGCTGTATTTAATGGTGCATCCCACAAATCGGATGATACGCTTAATTGTGATAAGGTGAGATTCTTTAGGGTCAGCCTGTAATTGAGCACAGGCACCTACACTAAATGCAATGTCTGGTTTGCTGGCAGTAAGATAGAGAAGGCTACCAATCATGCTTCTGTAAAGATGTTGATCTACACTATTTCCTGCTAGATCTTTAGATAATTTAACAGTGGTGCCCATAGGTGTGGTGTGAGATCGACCAGATTCTAATCTAAATCTCGTATACTTTGTTTGGTTAATGAACATACTCGATGCTAGTTGTTTCACTTATAAGCCTAAAAACATGTTAAGTTCTCCTACCATACTCATTTCAAATTCCGATGCCATTAAGTCAACAAATGAAATAGACATTTTCTCACATGTGGAACCAAAGACAATGCCATCCACATAAATTTGGGCAATCAGGACTGAATTCTTGGCTTCTCTTATAAACAGTGTTTTGTCAACCCTCCCCCTAACAAAATCATGGTGTATTAGAAATTGAGTTGGACGCTCATACCATGCACGGGGAGCTTGCTTGAGTCCGTAAAGGGCCTTTTTCAATCGGTATACCTTGTGAGGATATTTAGGATTAATAAATCTCTTTGGTTGTTCAATACATACTTCCTCATCTAAAATACCATTCAAGAAGGCACTTTTTACATCCATTGAAATAGTTTGAACTTTAAAGCACAAGCAACGACCATAAGAATTCTAATAGACTCGAGTGTAGCTACAGGGGCAAATGTTTCGTCAGAATCAATACCTTCAATTTGGCAATACCCTTAAGCAACTAACCGAGCCTTATTCCGTGTAATATTTCCAGATTCATCGGATTTATTTTTAAAGATCCATTTGGTTCCAATAACATTTTTCCTTTCAGGCCTGTTGACTGAATACCAAAGCTCATTTTTAATGAATTGTTGAAGCTCTTCTTGCATTGTAAGGATCCAGAATTCATCGTTTAGAGTCACATCAGCATTTTTAGATTCTATTTTAGAAGTGAAACACAGGTGGCTGTTGATAGCCTCCAACTGTCTCCTGGTTTTCACCCCAGTGTTAGGATCCCCAATGATTTGATTGAGGGGGTGATCCTTGACAATTGGTACATCACTAGGAGTAGTGGTGGCTTTTGGAGATGCGGGTTGTTTATTAGATTTGCCTATCTCGCATATACCCTTATCTTCTTCTACATCACCTAGTGACACTGAATCATGTAGAGGTTGGTCATCTATGGTCACATTGATTGACTCTTGAACCGTTAAGGTTTAATTGTTATAGACACGAAAGGCTCTACTCAAGGTGTGCCGTACCGGTTACGTATCGGCCGTACCGGCCGATACGTACCGGAAACGGCCGGTACCGTCACGCGATACGGGGTCCAAATCGGGGACCCTGAAAATTTGGACCGTAACGGACCGTTACGGGGCTGTAACGGCCGGTTACGCCCCCCGTAACGGTAAAAATACGGTAACTTTTTTTTTTTTTTTATAAATAGTTGCTGTTTTGTAATTTCTTCCCACTTTTCTTCCCCCATTTCTTTTCTAATCTGTTCTTTTGCTAAAAACGACCACAATTAGTCTATTTTGGAGAATTAAAACGACCAATTTCTACGATTTGGATGAATCGAAGCTCCGTGGGCCATTTTTCGAAGAAATCCGAAAATAGGTATTTATACATTTTTCTTCCTATAATCACTTTTTTTCCACCTTGATATGATGTTGTAGCCATTGTAAAATGTTAAAATGTGTATTTCAAGATTATGCAACTGATTTTTATATTTTTTTATATTTTTTTTAATTTCTGTCTATCTTCGGATTAATATTAAAAATTAGTAAAAATCATGTTTTTTTTTTTTTTTTTTTTCTGGTTTAATGGTTGGATAACATGTGTTACTTATAGTAGGACACAATCATGTGCATTTTACAGATTATGCACATGATTTGCTATTTTTTTTGTATTTTTTTAATTTCGGAATAATTTCGGAATAAATTTAAAAATTAGGAAAAATCATTTTTTTCAAAAAAAAATTCTGGTTTAAAGGTTGGATAATATGTGTTACTTATAATAGAATATAAGCATGTGCATTTTACAGATTATGCACATGGTTTGTTATTTTTTTTGGTATTTTTTTAATTTCGGAATAATTTTAAAATTTAGGGAAAATTAATATTTTCAAAAAGAAATTCTGATTTAAAGGTTGGATGACATGTGTTACTTATAATAGAACATAATCATGTGCATTTTACAGATTATGCACATGGTTTGCTATTTTTTTTGTATTTTTTTAATTTCGGAATAATTTTAAAAATTAGGGAAAATTAATATTTTCAAAAAAAATTCTGATTTAAAGGTTGGATGACATGTGTTACTTATAATAGAACATAATCATGTGCATTTTACAGATTATGCACATGGTTTGCTATTTTTTTTGTATTTTTTTAATTTCGGAATAATTTTAAAAATATGGGAAAATTAATATTTTCAAAAAAAAATTCTGATTTAAAGGTTGGATGACATGTGTTACTTATAATAGAACATAATCATGTGCATTTTACAGATTATGCACATGGTTTGCTATTTTTTTTGTATTTTTTTAATTTCGGAATAATTTTAAAAATTAGGGAAAATTAATATTTTCAAAAAAAATTCTGATTTAAAGGTTGGATGACATGTGTTACTTATAATAGAACATAATCATGTGCATTTTACAGATTATGCACATGGTTTGCTATTTTTTTTGTATTTTTTTAATTTCGGAATAATTTTAAAAATATGGGAAAATTAATATTTTCAAAAAAAAATTCTGATTTAAAGGTTGGATGACATGTGTTACTTATAATAGAACATAATCATGTGCATTTTACAGATTATGCACATGGTTTGCTATTTTTTTTGTATTTTTTTAATTTCGGAATAATTTTAAAAATTAGGGAAAATCATTTTTATCAAAAAAAATTTTGGTTTAAAGGTTGGATAATATGTGTTACTTATAATAGAATGTTATCATGTGCATTTTACAGATTATGCACATGGTTTGTTATTTTTTTGGTATTTTTTTAATTTCGGAATAATTTAAAAAATTAGGGAAAATCATCTTTTTCAAAAAAAAATTCTAGTTTAAAGGTTGGATAACATGTGTTACTTATAATAGAACATAATCATGTGCATTTTACAGATTATGCATATGGTTTGTTATTTTTTTTTGTATTTTTTTAAATTTCGGAATAATTTTAAAAATTAGAGAAAATCATTTTTTTTCAAAAACATGGAGAATCATATTTACAGATTAATGAGTAATGACTAATGTATGTTTATATTTTTATTTTTTCGATAGGTTTTGCCATTTTGGAGCTTCGTAGTTGTACTTTGTAGGCTGTAGCCCATAGGGTTTAGTATTTGAATTTAGTAGTTAGTACTTGATTTCATTATCTGTATTTAAGATTTACAATTACATTTATAAATTTTAAAATCTAAGTATTTCACTCTTAGACTCAGTATCTAAGTGACATAGCCATATCACATAAGCCATCTCTAATTAAAAAATGTCTGGGACTGGAACTGGAAGTGGAACTGCAAATGAGGATATTGGATGGGAACATTGTCAGAGGGTAGGTGGTGGAAGGCATCAAATAAAATGCAACTATTGTGATAGAGTAATAAATGGTGGAATTACGCGACTTAAACAACATTTGGCACATCGAAAGGGTCAAGTTGCAGGATGCACCAAAGTTCCCAAAGAGATAATGATACAGATGCAAGCCAATTTAGAAGAGTCAAAGGGGAAACGAGCTGCTGTGCAGAAAAAGAAAGATGATATCCTTGATCGAGCCCGACAAGAGGTGTTTGGTCCAGAATATATGGGCGTTCGTGGCGAAGACATCATTGATTCTGGGGAAGATTCTGATCGAGAAATGACTATAGCTAGGAGAGAAAGCGTGCGCTATGCTCGTGAAGAGGAAGAACGTCGACGCACGTTTGGTTCAAGTGCGAGTGGGAGTGGGAGTGGCCAGGGGAGTACAACTGCAGCCCCAACGGGAAGTACAGCTGGGGTTGGAGGGGGTATGTTTGGTGGATTAAGGCGTATGTTTAGCAGCCGGCGGGGCACATCTTCACATGTAGCTCGTCATCCTATAGATGTAGATGTGGAAGAAGAAGATGTGCCTAGGAGACCCTCTGTTGATCCGATCCTCTTTAGGAAAGAATCTAGTAAACAAAAGAAGATAAAACAAATGTGGAGTAGAACTTCTGTTGAGAAACTAGGTAGGGCAGCAGCAAAGTTATTTATACATGCCAACATACCCCCTAATGCGGCAAACTCTCCATATTGGCAGGTGGTAATTGATGCAGCAGCAGAAGCAGGTGAAGGAATTAAAGCTCCCACAGCCAAGGAGATTAGGGGAAAATGGACAGACGCAGAGTATGTAGATACAAAGGCATACGTAAATACCTTTAAACCCATATGGCAGGCCAGAGGATGCACGATCATGTGTGATGGTTGGACTGGCCCAACAAGACGCGGCATGATCAACTTTATGGTGTATTGCCACTTGGGAACAGTGTACCACAAGTCAATTGATGCCTCGGATGAAATAAAAAATGCTAAATATATTTTTAGCTTGATGGATAAAGTAGTGGATGAGATTGGGGAGGAGAATGTGGTGCAGATTGTGACAGATAATGAAGCAACATATAAGTCTGCAGGAAATATGTTGATGCTAAAGAGAACACATATATTTTGGTCACCGTGTGCTGCACATTGTATTGATCTTATATTGGAAGATATTGGAAAGAGAAAGAATGTCAAGGAAATGGTTGAAAAAGCAAAAGAAGTGACAACATTTATTTACAACCATAATCACCTAGTTGCAATAATGAGGAAGTTCACGAAGGGACGAGAGTTGCTTAGGCCAGCGGCGACTAGATTTGCAACAAACTTTATAGCTTTAGAGAGTTTGTATCAGCATAGGGGAGAGTTGAGTGAAATGTTTGCTTCCCAACAATGGCTCAACACAAAATATGGGAAGAAGACATCAGGGACGCCGGTTGATGTTGTAAACACGATGAGAGACAACAAATATTGGAAGAGGGTTAAGAAAATTTTAAAGGTGATGGAACCACTGATGAGGGTACTTCGTCTTGTTGAAACCGATGAAGCACCTACGATGGGCTTCCTCTACGACGCCATGGATAAAGCAAAGTTGGCAATTCAAAGTGATTGTTCAAGCTGGCAATCTTACTGGAATTTGATCGACAAAAGATGGACAAATCAGCTCCACCACGATATTCATGCAGCAGGTTATTACCTAAATCCTAGGTATAGATGTGCCCAATCATTTGTTATGGATGATGAGATTCGTATTGGATTAAAGAACGTGATAAAGAGATTAGAGCCTGACTTAGATGTACAAATAAAGACTTTGAATGAATTGGATATATTTGGAACTCGCCAGGGTAGCTTTGGAGATACTCTTGCACAACATGCAGTACTTAAGTTGCACCCCGCCGACTGGTGGATAAATTTTGGAGAGGACACACCGGCTCTCCAAAAAATTGCAGTAAGGATTTTGAGCCAAACAACGTCTTCCTCTAGTTGCGAAAGAAATTGGAGTTGTTTTGCACTTATTCATACGAAGAATAGAAATAGAATTCAGACTAGGACGTTAGATAGACTTGTCTTTATGCATTACAACATGAGGCTAAGAATGCGCATGCATTCAAGGAGGCCTACCAGTAATGCCGGTGATGGGGATTATTGTCCAATAAACTTGGACAATATTTATGATGAGGATGACCCACTTCTACCTTGGTTGGAAGTAAGGGAAAAAGAAATAGAAGATGATAGTGAAGAAATAGAAGTTGAAGACCAGAAATACGCAGGGCACAGCAAGAGAGTCGTGCATTTGTGTTGGACCCAGAAAGGGGGGCGGATTTCATGCAAACTCAGCAGAAGAGTGCGAGCTCTAACGATACTGAAACAGATGATGATGATGATGATGATGATGATGATGATGCACCTAATGCTGGTCCCACTTCTGGCATTGCTCAACCCACCGGGGCTACTGATACCATACAGCCGTCTACGGATCGCGAGGCTGATGAACTTCGACAAAGCAAGTGGGGCTAAGGGGGTCGAACTTATGAGTGTACTGAGTCACGATACAGCCAGCAGGAGGGGCCTGGCTCCAGTAGTGCACCTGCAGGTCCTGCACCCACAGGTCCTGCACCGCAATCTACACCGACAGATCTGGAACATCAGCATGCGTATGGCTATGATCCGAGGAATTATGGGTATTCTTACAGCCAATGGGATTATAGGGAATCTGTTCCGCCACTTTCATGTTGGAGTAGTCCTCCTGACGCTGTTCCACATTTACCATATGAACCAAATCCAAGTTATTCATCTCAATCTCAACAGCCTGGCCCTGAATACGAGTAACAGTATGGGCACGGCTATTCGACGGGCACTAGTAGATATCCTCACTCAGGGTCAGAATCTTTGCCTAGTCAGGATCAGTCATCATCAGGTTTCGTTGACCTGATCTTTCCCTCTGGCACTGAATATTATGGATATGCAACAACAAGACCGCAACAACCCGATGATGACGACGACGACGATGTGGAGGTTGAGCAACCACAACAAAGCAGGTTTTCATTTTGGTGGTGAGTTCCGATTTGGTGAGTCTTTTCCATTACCCACATGGTCATACATTCACAAAAAAAATACACACTTTACATTGTTGAACTTGTGTTTAAAATAACTCCCCTGACAAGTGACAACCAGTCAAGTAATCTTTAATCAACATGCTTGCAGGGGAGTATATCAGGTATTACTAATTTTTTTTTTCTACTTTAGAATGTTCAATTGGCAGGACAAGAGTCGGTCATAGATTCAAGATAAGAGAAGTCTTAATACATTATTTTTTGCAAGTCCTCACTCCTCACTCCTCAGGTATGTAAATAAATTGTAAATAATATAAAGTAAATTATAAAAAATAATAGTACATGTGAAAATTGAAATACTTTGATGTTACATTTATTCTAATATACATATTATTGGTATTAGACAGTTAGAAATTTGAATTTATAAGTTCTGCAGTTAATTCCAGGTTATTAGCTTCATAAATTCACCAGACAGCCCGATACAGCTTTTTCACCAAAGAGTAGACCGCTTCAGTACCATAAACATGTTCAGAATTATAAATGAATGCATATTTGGGATGTTTGGAATTTTCTGGATTTAATCCATATTTTTTTTTAAATTTTTTGGCAAAAAAAAAAAAGTGGACCGTTACGGGGGCCGTATCGGCCGATACGGCCCGTATCCGTATCGGAAACGGTGGGCACCGTTACGCCCACCGAAACCGATACGGGACACCTTGGCTCTACTGTTTAAGGAGTACCCTAAGAAGATATCCTCATCACTCTTGGAGTCAAACTTACCCAAGTTTTAACGGTCTCGTAGAATATGACATGGGCTACCAAAGACCTTAAATTATTTCACATTTGGTGTCTTTCCACACCATAATTTATAAGCAATTTTGTTTAAACCTGCCCTCAGATAAACTCGATTTATAACGTAGTAGACAGTGTTTACTGCTTCGGCCCACATATTTTTCGCAAAGTTTTTACTATTAAGCATAACTATGGCTATTTCCAACAATACCCGATTTTTCCTTTCTGCAACCCCATTTTGTTGAGGTGTTTTGGGTGCTGAAAACTCATGACGAATTCCCAATTCATCACATAGTTCTTTCAAACAATGATTTTCAAATTCACTGCTGTGACCACTCCTGATTCTAGCAATCATGTAACCTTTTTCATTATGAAGTCGCTTTACCAATTTCTGGAATTCTTCAAAAGTGTCAGATTTTTCTCTTAGGAAGGTGACCCATGTGAATCTAGAATAATCATCGACGACTACAAAGAAGTATTGTTTTCCGCCTTGGCGTAGAACCCTGGTAGGACCAGCTAGGTCCATGTGTAGAAGTTCAAAGGGTTTGGATGTAGCCAGGATATAGGTCCTTTTGTGTGCAACCTTGATTTGTTTACCTTTTTGGCATGCGATGCACACAGCTTTAGGTCTTTCGCCTATCTTAGGCAATCCTCTCACCAAATTTTTTCGACTCAATTTAGATAAATTTCTATAGTGTACATGACCGAGTCGATGGTGCCATAATTCAGTTTCATTCTTAATGGCCATGTGACACATGGTGGGGGAGCTTAGGTTGTTATGACTTTCAGTCACATAACAGTTGTCTCCTGTGCGTAGACCTTTCAGGACTAGTTTTCCTGTGGAGTTCAGGATCTTGCACATATCTTTGGAGAAACTTACAGAGTGCTCATCATCACAAATTTGTGAGATACTCAAAAGATTGTGTTTAAGGCCATCAACATAAAGCACATTTTCGATTTTGGGCAGTCCTAGTCTTATGATGGTTCCTTTACTAATGATTTTAGCCATGCTCCCATCACCAAATGTCACAGACCCACCATCGAAGTCGTTATATGCACATGATTGAGATCTATCACCTGTCATGTGTCTAGAGCATCCACTATCCAAATACCATCTAGGGTTATTCCCAGCTTTTAGGGTAGTATGAGTGACCAAACATTTGTTCTTGACTACCCATTGAGTCGTTATCCTTTTATGAGTGGTCTTTTCATACAGTGGTTCTCTAGTTTTCTTGGGAGATGCAAATTTTTCTTGTTCTTGTAAGAGAATGGTAGTCTTCATATTCAACTTTTTTACTTGTTCCAACATTCATTCTCTTATCCTTCCTAGGAGGTGTAGGATAATTTCTTTTCATGTTCCCCCTTTTTGGTGGAGTTTGCATAGGAGAATTCCAACTAGATTGCACAGTTTTCCTGGTTAGTATAAATTTTCCTTTCAAGTTCCTGACCGGATTCTTAAAGGCCATGTACTCAAATTTCAGGTGGCCAATGTCACCACAAGCATGGCAAGTAGGGAAATTTTTACTTTCTGATGCCCCCCTTTCTTTTCTTGTTTCTGAGTGAATGGGCTTTTGGACTATATTATGACTCTCAAATCCTAGTCCTCTCATAATTCCAGATGATCTAGAAGAGTTTAGAAGATTTCTCAAGTTTCTAGAGCTTTGAACAAATTTATCTTTGACAAAGGAATCTTGATGATTAATTGACTTGACCTTTTCTAGTTCTTCTTCTAGCTCTTTGATTTTCTGTTGAGCTGTAGCATACTTCTTTTCCCATTCGAAGTCTTTATGGGTGTAATGTGCATTTTCACCTCTAAGCTTTTGAACCTGGTCCGCCAATTTATTATTTTGTTGTGTAGCTTCATTCAATTTTTTTGTAACCAAAATGCTTTGGCGGAACAGTTCATTGTAGGCTTTTTGTAGGTCATGGTTGTTGTCTTCCTTTTCTTCCTCATTCTCATCATCATATGAGGATTCATTTTCTGTGTTAGAGGATTCATGATCATCCATGTCTCCGGTACTTTTCACAAAAGGCACAATTTCAGTGATAGAGGCCATCAAAATTTTGATTGAGCCTTGTTCCTCATCACTTTGAGATGCGTCTGATTCTAATTCAGATTCTTCAGTATCATCCCATATAGTCGCCATTGCCCTTTTCTTGGCTTCTTATCGGTGCACTTGGAGGCAATGTGACCATATCCTTTACACTTGAAACATTGAGGATCTTTTGACTTCTTGAAAAATTTACCTTTGTTGTTCTTTGAGTCAAAATGTTTACCCTTCTGATAGGGCTTCCTTCTAGAAGTGTTTCTTCTAGTTTTGAAGAATTTTTGAAATTTCTTAGCTATAAGTGCTATTTCTTCCATATCTATTTCTTCTTCACTTTCATGTTTAGAGTCTTGTTTCTTATGAGAAGATTTCAAGGCAGTGCCTTTGGATTTGGTGGGAGTTTTGAAGTGTAACTCATGGGTTTGAAGAGACCCTAGCAATTCTTCAACCCTCATGGTGTCTAGGTCCTGGCATTCTTCTAGAGTAATAAGTTTGGTAAAAAATTGTTCCGGTAGGGATCTCAGAATTTTCGTACATAGTCTATTTTCCGGAACAGGTTCTCCTAAACCACACATGTCATTTGTGATTTTATTCAGCCTGGTAAAGAAGTCCATAAATGTCTCATGCTCCTCCATTCTTATGTTTTCAAACTATGTAGTTCGGTGCTGAAGTTTTGAACGTTTATCAAAGCTTGTTCCTTCATGAGTAACTTCAAGAATGTTCCATGCTTGCTTACTAGTTAGGCAATTTTGAATGCGACCAAATTCATCTATAGAGACTGAACAGAAAATAGCATTTAAGCCTTTAGCATTATAGACATGTTGAGCTTTATCAAATTCTGTCCACATAGCCTTCTTTATTGGTCTGAGGACATCCGGTTCACCTTCTTTCCTTATAGTATCCATTGGGGGGTTATAACCAAATTCAATAATGTCCCTTACGTCAGAATTGATGGATTCTAAAAAGATGCGCATTCGAGCTTTCCAATATGGATAGTTGGAACTTGTCAAAGAAGGGAGGCTTAGTAACGGATGTGGAGTCCTCTCTAGACATATTTTCAAGCTCTCTTAGGATCGTACTCCGGATTTTTAAACCTGAACGGAGAAACCCTCTTTGATATTAATTGAAATTGCGGTTTTACCGCTTGTAGAGATACTTGGAGATATGCCTAATGTCCTAGAGGGGGGTGAATAGGACTTTTTGAATTTCCAATCACAATTTAAAAGCAATTTAAATCGATTACAACAACCATGATTATCCCAATTACATTCAAGGCAAATACAAGTTCAATTTGCAAGAAAGGCTATCATTCGCATTTTATCAAACAATTAGCATTCATGATTGACTAAGCTATTTCACAAATTCAACACATAGCGATCATTCAATCTCACGATTAGTGTTTTAAATAGCGAATAGTATGTAGCGTAGCCTTCACCCCTCTGAAGCGTGAGGCATAAGCTACATAGCGTGTAGCGTACGCTACACACTAAGATTTTTAATCAAGGTTGCACTCGGTTGCACCAAATTAGATGATTAATAATAAAATTTAACAAAATTTTATGATATTTTGTGCAACCTAAGGTAATAGCAAGGGGTAATGATTAAGTATAAAAGTGAAGAAAGAGCAACAAAACTGATTTAAAACTATTTCTTATATTATTTTACTAAAAGCATTAAAAAGACTAATGAATTTTCATTGAAATAGAAAAATGTAACAAATCATTAAAAACATTATTGATAATGTTATAGTGAAAAATGAATTGTAATGTGAGCTGTGTAGCATGTAGCGTAGTCTATGAAGCGTGTCACGTATCCAAATTAATCATGTAGCGTAGGCTACACACTACTTAAGCTATTTTCATGAGCTATATAGCATTTAGGCTAAGCTACGCTACGTAGCATAAGCTACACGCTACATAGCGTAGCTATTTAAAACACTGCTCACGATGCATAACGATATATAGTGGTTTGGTTTCCCTACTCCACTCCCGGTTCACGATCTCAACCTATGAGAACATCGGATTTTACTATAGTCGTGGTTTTAAATTAGGTTAACCATCAACCTTAACATCCTATGTTCTAGGACCGTGTTTGCCATCCGCCGATGGCCCAATCCAGGGACTTATCGAGTTTGGATCTCAAACTCTCTCTAATCATGATTCAAGGATGGCCACATACACTCCCTGCCGGAGTTTCCCAATCCAGGGAATAATGACACAATAAATGGGCTCTCAAATACTAGACATACCTAGATGGTTGAGCCCCAATTCGATGCCTTTGACTAGTAGCTTCAGCTCTTCTTTGTGCTCCCAAGATCAACTACCAATGCAAATGATATGAGTATGATTATGCCGGGTAGTTGGGAGTGAGATGGTCAAGTTCCTCTAGCCTATTCAATGCAATGGTTATGTAGGAACTACCAAACTTAGCATTCAATAGCTATAAAAGACCTCTTGATCAAGTTTCGATGGTAGGTTGGCCATGAATGCAAAGCTTGAGTTCATAGTTTAAACCGAGCTTTGAATACTCAATGATAAGCCATATATGGCTAGGTTTGAATGATGAACTCAAGGGAAGTAAGAGCAAAGAGGGTAGGAAGAAGTGAGTAGAAGCTCTCTCACTTGGCTCTTGATGGGTGTTGAATGCATCCCATTAAAGACCCTAAGTTGTGCCTATATAGAGCCCCAAATGAGAGCTCCAACGGATCTAGAAGGGTCATATCTGACCTGTCTGAGAGAAGCCCGACCGGTCGGATAGGTCATGTACAAGCCAAAGCCGCTGGACACTTTTTAGGTCTGTCCGACCGGTCAAGACTGGTTGGATGGCTGCCTAGCAAAGGCAGAATGCTTGCTGGACCCATTTTGAGGTCAGTCCGACCGGTCAAGACCGGTCGACACCTTGTACACCAAAAACCATATTTTCAAGGGGAGGTTGCTAGACAGGTTTGGAAGTCAGTCCGACCGGTCAAGCCGTGTCGGCTGCCTCAACACAACCGGCATAGAGAGGAGCTGGATGGTTGCTAACCAATCCAAGGTCTGTTCGACTGGTCATGACCGGTCGGCTGCCTTGGATGGATGGGATTTCCCATTGCCGAGGCATCCTGAGAGACGGTGCTTTGAGACCAATGTTTGGTCTATGTCTCTATCGTGTTTTTAGCACCTTGCCAGGAACAATCAAGCCTGATCAACTTGAGCAAGGGTCGAGAATGAATGGGTTAAGATGGGTTGATAATTACGGCATTCATTGATGTTTTGGGATTCCTAAGGTCGATTTATATGCAACTTACTTAAGATCTTGTTTCTGCTTGAGATTGAGCAAAGGAAGCAGCATAGTCTTCAAGTTTTGAGCTTCAAATCTTCGACCGGGGCTCACAAGACAAGACGCGACAAGGTGACACGACAATTGACAAAATATAGTGTACTAACAGAATTCACATACTCGGCTCCTTCAGAGCAAGCTGGAACCTCCATGCAGTAGCCTGAGCCCCCTTTTCCTAATGAACCACCGTGGACTTTGTTTGTGGACAGATCGGCTTCTTCTCAAGGGAGTGGGGCCGGTCTGATATTGATCTTTCCTGACGAATCGAAATTCAAATACGCACTCCGCTTTGGCTTCTCAGCATCCAAGAATGAAGCTGAGTATGAGGCACTCCTGGCAGGGCTCCGTCTAGCCAAGGCGATGGGGGTCCTTAACTAGAAGATTCATAGCGATTCTCAGCTCGTGGTGAATCAGATCACGGATGAGTTCGAGGCAAGGGGTGAAAGGATGGCTGCGTATAGAATGCAAGCCCTCGGATTGCTGAAGGATTTCAAAAAATATGAGCTTCTTTGGATTCCCAGGGAACAGAATAGGATGGCTGATTCGCTCGCCAGATTGGGCTTGCCTTTGGAAGGCGACCTTGCTCAGACAATTCCCATCAAACATCTGGCCGAGCCGAGCATCATGAAGAACAAGATAGTAGAAACATTTCTAGTCCACCAAACTCTGCTGGATGGATCTGATCGTCTAGTACCTCCAGACCGGACAACTCCCAGAAGACAAGAAAGAGGCACAGAGATTGAAGTTCTGCGCTCCCAAGTACTTTTTGAAGGAGGGAATTCTCTATAGGCGAGGATATTCATAGTCGCATTTAAGATGCCTTCACCCTATGGAGGCTGATTATGTCATTAGGGAGATCCATGGAGGAGTCTGCGCCAATCATTTGGAAGGTCAATCGATGGCCTACAAGGCAATCAGGCAAGGTTACTACTGGCCTACGATGATGGTAGATTCTGTGAAGTTTTCAGATACATGTGATAGGTGTCAACGCTTTGCTAAGATCCCTCGGAATCCCTAGAGAACATCACACCCATGTCAGGGCCATGACCATTCGCCCAATGGGGAATTGATATTATTTGGCCCTTGCCAACAAGGAAGGGGCAGGTCAGGTTTGCAATTGTGGTGGTCGACTATTTCACTAAATGGGTCGAGGCCGAACCCTTAGCATCAATCACAAAGAAGCAGACCACCAAATTCATATGGAAGTCTATCATCTGCCGCTTCGGGATCCCACATACAATAATAACTGACAACGAGCGTTAGTTTGACAACAAAAAGCTTAGGGAAGATACATCATGTGATGACCGTACCCTATCACCCCCAAGCGAATGCTCACGTTGAGGCCATAAATAAAATTATCAAACACCATTTGAAGACCAAGCTTGAGGAGCGCAAGGGCGCCTGGTCCGAATGCTTGCTGGAGGTTCTCTGGGTCTACAGAACCACCGTGCGGACCTCCATAGGGGAAACCCCGTTTTCACTATCTTTTGGAGCAGAGGCAATGGTTCCTGTAGAAATTGGGATGCCATCTTATCGCATAAAGCACTTCGACCCTAACCGAAATGAAGAAGCCATGAACTTTCAGTTAGATATGCTTGAAGAACGGAGGGACAAAGCACAACTTTGACTGACAACATATCAGCAAAGAGTGACACGCCACTTCAACTCTTGGGTAAAAGTCAGACCCTTCCATGTGGGTGACCTTGTCCTTAAAAGGATCATCCCGAGCAGCACTCATGTTTGGGGATCTCGAGCCCTCGGCCCAAATTGGGAAGGGCCTTACAAGATTGCTCGAATGGTCCAACCAGAGACCTATCGTCTTGAAAACATGGAGGGAAGGGTGCTTTGACACCCTTGGAATGCAATAAATTTACGAAGGTGTTATCAATAAAGTTATGGAGGTTGACATGAGATGTAATAAGGCCTTTAATGCCCACTCAAATTGAATAAATATCATTTGGATTCCGCGCAAAACAACTATGAGGATTCAAAATGCTCAGTGGCCCTTATTCCTAGAGGATACGAGGCCTTAAGTAAAAACGTGTGACATTTTTCCCGTTGAGCGCTTTGTCCTTAAAATAGGGCAAAGCTCCAAAGACTCGGTCAATAGCATAAGCTGCCTAAGGGAGGGAAGGGCCAGCTATGGCATCCCCCGATTGAGCATAGTCTGCTCGGACGGATTGGTAAGTAGTTCGATAAATGAACATGCTTAAGGAAAGCTCAATGAGCCATTGTGGAGATAACTTATTCGTCTATTAAATAGGCATCGATATACAAAAGGATAGGAGAAACTTTTCCATTTCATTTATGGTTTTGGTCAGTGGCCATTACAATGATCACTTAACAAAAAAGGAAAAAGGTACATAGCTTTTTCTACCCAACAACTTGAGGTGGGACGGCGGCAGAGGCCTCAGCTTGAGGAATGGAGGCCTCAACTTGAGGAATGAAGGCCTTAGTTTGAGGAATGGAGACCTCGGCTTGGCTTGAAACTTCCTGCTCGACCTCTTGTCCCTCAACAATGGTGACTTTCGTCCCTACCTCCTCAGCAGCGGCGGTTTTTTCCTCGGCGGCTTTCTCCTCCTTGGCAAGTTGAAGTTATAGGCTGTCAAATTTGGATGAGTCAATTTTGGTATGCAACCTTTTGGTCACCTTGAGAGTTCGAGCCTGTGCAGCTTTGTAGACCTCATAGCGGTCATTTGTATACTTGGATTCTTTGAAGGACTCCACATCTTCGAGTTTTTCATCTTGGAGCTTCCGCTTCCATCCTTGCCCTCTCGGCCTCTATCGCCACCTCCAGCTTCGTTTTCTCCTTCTCCTGCTCAGTTTTCTCCTTCTCCAACGTCTCTCTCTCTCTCTCTCTCTCTCTCTCTCTCTCTCTCTCTTGTTATTTGGTCAATCTTCGAATGAAGGGAATTATTCTCAGACTCCATCTCGTCTCTAGATTTTTTGAGCTGAAGAAATTGCAGCTTGGCGAGCTTGGAATTCTTGAACTTGGCCTTAGGAGATTTGGAGCTCCTCTTTCAAACCTTTAATACGGCCCTCGTGGGCCTTGGCCAGATTTTCCTTCTCTTGAAGTCTAGCCTTTGCAGCCTTGATCATCTTCTCGGCCTTGGTGATGGCGTGGTTTTTCTCGATGAGGACGCGTCGGGCGTCGTGGATGTCTTGGCGAGTTTTCAGCATTACGTCTATCCCCTAATCATGATGGAAAAAGAGACGGAAAGTCCCAGACATACGAATCATAAAAAATACACGAGTTCAAAACCTTCACCTGAACGCTCCTCATCACAACACGATCGACGGCGTCCTCGGGCTCCAGCATATTGACAGGTTCGAGGGCGGTTGGTCCGACATTATCGAATAGATATTTGCAAATTCGGACCAAGTGCCTCGGGACTGTAAAGCTCTTCGAGTACCCAGGAGCGGGAGCAATGGTCAATGTCTGCCCAGAAGACTGAATGAGAACGCCCTCATTTTCTTGGCCTCGGGAGGATGAAGGCCCATGCCTCGATCCTTCCTGAGGAGGAGTAACTGTTTGTTGAGCCTCTCTTTGAGGCGCACTCGGAGGCTGAGCCCTATCAGATGAGGGCGCAGCACGTGGGGCTTCTGTAGAAGTCCGAGCAGGTGGACTTGGGGCAATCGGAGGCCGACCAGGAGCGGTCGACGGAATTTTGGTCAGGAATGATCAGAGTGGTTAGCGGAGGAGCGCTCAGCGAAATCCGAGACCGAAGTGCTCGCTTGAACCTGAGCGGGCGGATGTGGTGGATGTGCAGAAGAGGATCCATCTTTCTTCTGTTTTTTCGAAGTTCTACTCTTTTGAGGAAGAAGATCACGTTTCCTTTCAGCGTCTCCAGGAGCCATATCTGCAGCACGAGAAACTGCGTCAGTGACAAAATAAAAAGCAGATTAAGGCAACTGAAGTCCTCGGACAATTACCATGGGGGCTGGGAATGAGCCCGACTCTGATCAGAGAGGAGGGATGCGAGAGGGATTTCACATTCTGAGCATCTTGGTGTGCTCGACTAGCTCTTACAATCTTCTCAAAGATTCCTCCATTCAAGTCAGACTTTTCATGCGCCAATCTTAAGCCGAAGGACCGAGGGACTGAACCTGAGCCCTGACCTGGGGCCTCTTCAGCCTCGATCTCCCAGGACCCTGATGTGAAGAACCATTCATCCTTCCAATTTTTGTTCGATGTTGGGTTCCCAGTGATAAAATTTTGACCATGACCATAAGTCAGTTAGCACCACCTGTAATAGTCAGGATTCTTCCTCAATGCGAACATTTTGAGGAACTCCCCAGATGTAAGTTCTCCATTGCCGTCCTCTTTCCAGAGAATGTATGCACCAAGTACACTCTCCAACCATTCAACATGAGTTGCCCAGGGGTGAGATTGTACCGGATTAGGACTTCCCTTACAAATGGATGCAAGGGGAGCCTAAAACCAATAGGGAAAAAATAGGTATATATAGCCACCTCCCCCATCAGTGGCTGATTTGCAACTTCATCCTTTTCAGGAAGCCGTAAAGTTACCGAGTCCGGGATAGCATAGTCAATCTGGATCTCCTCCAATGCTTCTGCAGGATAGCATAGTCCGTCCCGAGATTTTCGACTCTCGTGTATAACACGACGGCCGAATTCCCAAGTAACTTATGGAATGACTAATTTGTCAAATAATGAAATATAGCATTCAAGCACAATGGTGGAAACAATTGTCATCTTATTCTATCAAACTCACTACGTCATCATCAATGTTTAAATAAGGGAACCAACCAATATCTTCACTAATCAACTAAAATGCCAATCTATGTCTTCTCTTGAAGATTTATTACAATTCCATAAATGTATCAACTATTCAAAAGAAACATTTAATAAATGAAAACATCGACTAAGCTTCTCCAACATCGTCATCCGCCATGTGATCGTACGAACCATCGAACTCTTCTCCTTGAAAATCGGGTTCAATACCTGGATCTTCACTCGCATCATCTAAATTGTGTTTGGGATAGCGTTAAACGCTATTATAGTGGGGAATATTCACTCCAAGACAATCAAGAATAATAATAACGGTATAGAGTAAACGCAAGCAGGATATTATCATTTAATCAAATCAAAACAACCAAGTAAAAATCTTTATTAATGCGATGCATAGAATGCATACTCTGGCTAAGGTACCCTGGCTAGAATCACAATACATGAAGTGGGAGACTCCCTGTTATGACTTTACTTTAGCCACTAGTCACCAAAGGTTCCTAGGACGCACAAGCCCATAGTTTTGCCCGACCACGTGAGAAACGGGACGCTCATAGCCCAAATCTACACGTGACAGTGTACGGGAGAAGTATGACGTTCTAGCCTATTTTCAATTCCGTACACCCATATGGAGCCGAGTGAATGCATGACTTTAGTTTCACCTTTATTTAAGTAATTTCACATCCAGTCGTATTGAAAGAACTTAATGGTCACTATGGGGAGTTGTAAACAACCCAGCATAGGCCGACAACACGAGATTAGTGTCCATAGTTCCAACCCCAGCTCATAAGAATTTATAAACCATTAGTGTCCACTCATTTTCCCGTTTTATGATTCCATCATGTTTCAAGAAGCCAATGTTGTACGTCATGACCAAAGTCATTAAAACACTCATGTAATGTATATAGATTCAACCAAGTATCATGTACATGTAAGATCATTATGTGTGTCAAGACATATCTTTCCATCATGGACACCCCTCACGGGTTCCGTCTCTCTATATCAAGTGATTTACCAACTTAGAAACAATGGTGTACATTAATGAAATATCCACATAATGATCTTACACACATATTGCATATAACAACATGAAAGCCAATATCGCTTGTAGAACATAAATCAAGATAATTAATGCATAAGCTTTCACAAAAATAAATGACAAAAATATACATGCTTCTTTTTGTCAAAAATTCAAACACAGAATCATATTATTATTTAATGATAATCATTATAAATCCCACGTTAATCTTCATGTTATATGAATCAATCATTTAAAACAAAATAACGTCATATGTCACAAAAGGAACGTAGGATAATCGTATTATTATTAATGAAAGGCTTGAAAGAAAATCCTCACCTCACGGACTGGACGCGATAGAAGGCCGTAGGGGCTAAGCACGTCGCTGGAACAACCAAACAAACACTCTCTCTCTCTCTCTCTCTCTCTATCTCTCTCTCTTTTCTCTCTCTTTCTCTCTTTTCTTTCTCTCTTTCTCAAATTCGTGCATGTGGGTTATTGTTGCCGGGAGAGGCTTCATTTAGGTTAGGAGGGTTGGGTTTTAGGGCTAGAAGAGGTTATGCACGGCTACATGTGCGCGGTTGTGATAGAAAGTGGTTTAAAGCGAGATTTCAGGTTGGATTTGGAAGGCGTATACACAACGAATGGAAATGAGGTTTTGGACATGAGCTATGATGGGTATGGGACACAAAATGGACGTGGTAGATTTTAAAATGGGGTCCACACGCGATCGAACGGTCGGCGTGAAGTTTTAAGGAAAGATAGGGGATGAAAATAGAAATTTGCAAACGGATGGTTTATCTGTCAATCTGACACTAGGATGGGTTTAGATTAGTCCATTTAGGTAGGTGGGGTTCACAAATCGAAGCTCCGCAGCCGTTTGATAGGGCTCTTACGCATGTGAAAGATTTGGAGGATAATTCTTCAAGAGGATGGAAATTTCCATTCTCAACGTGATTTGGGACGTTGGTTAGCTAAGAGGGAGTCTTTGGATCCTATAGAGGGATTCCTAACTCCTCATGCGAAGGAAATTCCCAGATTGAAAGATCTTGTAACACAAGGCTTAGTTTGGGTGTTGAGATCGGGTTGGATTTACAATGAAATGGGAAGATATTACATACGGGGTTTTTTTTTTTATGATGAATAAGAGGATGAACAGTTTAGATCTGCAAATAGGGGTCCACATGATGGACTGTGGATGGTCCAGTGGTGGTAGTGGACGCACGCTGTGCGCGCTGTATAAAAAGACACCGGTCCTGACACGGGCCGGTCGCGGGCCAGCAGGCCCGGACATGGGGTTTGGCTACGGTGGGTCCCACTGTGATGTATATATGAAATATACTCTATTCAGCAGGTCGGTCACTTAAAATTAGGCGTTGACACAAAAATTGGGACAGATCCGAGATCGGGTTGCCTACTTATGATCCATTTTTTGATTAGGGCATTTGTAGGATGATCGGAGGGCTGAAATTCGACATATACGGTTAAAATGTGTTTAGATGCTAAAGTCCGGAGTTTTGCGTCTTAATAATTTCTACAAACTAGCATACTTAAAAACGGCAGGTTAAATTTAACTAATGGCATTTTCGTAATTATCGTAAATTTTTAAGTTTAGCGGAAACTAACCCTTCTACATTGTTAATGGGATTATTCTGAGTAACTTTAATCAAGGGTACTCTATCAGATCTCCTACAGATGGTCCGTTATTCTTGAAACAAGGGTAAATGTATGATAATTAATTAAAATAAAATAAAAATGAGTTTTCAAAAAATTTCAAATAAATCTCAAAAATCTGGGGCGTTGCACAAGAAGAAAAGAAAGAAATGCAAAGGGATTGGGGAAGAA